>CM020619.1:2539364-2914195 GCA_009829735.1 Pyropia yezoensis
CGGCAGACTTTGCCGGACCTGGTGGTCACGATGACGAATACTATTCTGAATCGGATTGTGGCGAGTTTGCCAGATGGCCTTAATGTCCAGACCGGATTGGGGCTTTCGAGCCCACAGGCGCAGGGGGAATCTCTCCTGACGCCTACCTCGGGTCGCCCCGAACTGGGGGCGACACCTGTGACTCCCAACGAGGGAGCCACACCATACGCGGTGGGGCGTACGCCCTTCACGGGGGAGTTCCCCTCGGAAACGCCGGCGGCTACACCAAGCTCGCCGTACCAGACTACAGGCACTGAGGGTGGACTTACCCCAGTGCCACAGCGGCTGTTCCCTCAACGTGAGGTGCCGCCCAAGATTCAGGTAGCCAACCCGGTCTACCAGCGGATCTTTGACTGTGAGACCTACGCCCTCCACAACAAGTCGGTGGCGTATGGTCCTGACCAGGCCCGAGCTATGGGCCGTGCCAAGAAGAATGCACTTCATTCTTTTGGGCACAGAGCGGAGTGGGATGGAACTCCCCCCCTCCGTGTCTTTGAGTTCCTACGTCGTTTCACAAAAGCCTGTGACGACAATGCCATAAGTGAAGGCATGGCTTTTTTACATGCTACAGGAGTTTACGAAGGGCGACCTACCGGACAGAACTTATGTCCGTCATGCCCAGCTCCTCAAGTGGAGGCGCTGGGGAGGTGACGTCCTATTTGGAGCTCGTCAACTGGTTGTTGAGAGCCATGGTTGATGAGGCAGCGTTTGGCTTCTCAAGTCGAGGAGTTTACGGCAAGCCCATCAGGAAGAGGCGGAGGACGAGTTGTCCCTTTGCGGAGCGAGTCCGTAAGCTCAACAATCTTTGTGGGTTTCTTCATCCACAAGCTGTGGTGAAGAGTCGGTTTGTGGAGGAACTCCATTGGTCAGTCCGGATGAGACCCGGGAGCATAACACTACCCGGGCGACCCTGGCCGAGTTGGCCAGGTTTCGCCTATCGCAGAGGCCGAGGCCTACCGCAAGTTGCGGGAGGAACAACGCCAGGAGCGTCAGGCCGAGTTGGCCAGGAACGGGAGGAGGCGCGCCAGGCCAGAGAGTTGAGAGAGGCACGCCGAGTCCGCAAGGAGAGGGTGGTAGCTGCCGTGGGAACTTCCCAGGGTACCTCTTCGTCTTCCCCAGTTGGGAAGACCCCTCCCGGACCGGACCATCGGTGTTGGAACTGCAACTCCGATGGTCACTGGGCATATGATTGCCCAAGTTGAGTAAACGCATCCAACAACTTGTTAGGAATGCGAGTAAAAAGTCGGCTACGAACGAAGTACGTTCACGCCGCGAGGGTGGGTCTCGACCGGTCGCTGCGGTCGCCACACCCTCGGCGGAGGAGGCGGACACGTCGTCCTCGGACTCGTCGTCTTCCTCCCCGCCCTCAGATTCGGACGCCAAGTCGGCGGGAAACGAATGACCGTTGGGGCTGGTCGTCCGAAGCTCACAACGGCAGCCTCGGCCAAGTGGGCCAGGAGGACGAACCAACCGTGCCGGATACTGCGGCGACCTAAGGGAGTCCGCCCACCTCGGGTAGGACTCCCCAAGAACGTTAACCCACGTCGGTCATGGCAATGCTGACGGGTGAGAACTTCCAGGTGGCTGGACGGGTGCAACTTGCCCCCGGCCGCGCCTGTTGTGCCCGCATCGTGCTTGATACCGGGTCAGGAGCCTCCTTGATACGCAAGTCGCTATTACCAAAGGAGGTGAAGCTCCAACGCTGGAGGTCCAAGGCTGACCATATGATTGACATCAATGGTGGGGTACTTCCCATCGTTGGTGCCGTGACCCTACCAACTAGGTTGGGGACCCATGAGGTCGACGTGACCTATGGTGTAGTTGAGAATATATCGGTACCCCTGCTTCTGGGTACCCCTTATGTCGTAACACAAGTGCCTTTGATCTGTGGCCCCCGAGTACTGGGTCAAGTTGATGAATGGGGAGACTATCCCCATCCTTGGTAAGGGAAAGTCTGTGGCTCCTGTGACAGTCTCACAGTCGAAGCCTGTTTGCTCTGTGAGGGAAGGGTTTACTGCTACCCTGCGTTTAGCCCGCAAAGTCACGTTGCCCCCCAACTCGGTGGCGCACGTTGACGTTGTAACTGATTTTTCGGGGAACGGGTTGGTGCACCCTAACCCCCGTCTTGCTCGCAAGCACCAAGTGCATGTTGCCCTTGGCACGATGGACTCCAAAGCCGGAGTCCTGTGGAGGATCCAGGTGATGAACCTGAGTCCGACGCCCAAGTACTTCAAGTCGGGAGCCAAGTTCGGCTATATCGACCAACATGAGGGACCGGTAGTAGCGGTCACCCTGAACGCGGGCGCAAGTAGCGACCCGAAGTCCGGAAAGGAGAAGCATCAAGCCAAGTCGGCCACCTCTCCTCGGCCCCATGTGAACATGGAGGGTGTTCCCCCCAGGTTGAGGGTTCAAGTTGAACGCCTCTTGGACCAATATCACAAGTTGTGGGATGGTCAATTGGGACTCATGAGAGCTACCCAACACCGGATCGAGTTGAAGCCCGGTGCACCCCCTATACGCCAACAACCGTATAGGGGAGGACCCCGTTCAAGGGCCCTCGTTAAGGAGCAAGTTGCTCGCATGGAGGCCCTCGATGTGATCGAGGCCAGCAACGCCGAGTGGGCGAGTCCGGTGGTTATAGTCCCCAAAGTTGATGGGACCCCCCGGTTTTGTATCGACTACCGTAAGCTCAACGAGAGCACGGTGAAGGACAGTTATCCCCTACCTAGGATGGATGACTGTCTGGACTCTCTGGGGGAGGCGAACGTGTTCTCTACCCTGGACTGTAACGCGGGGTACTGGCAAATTCCCATTGCCCCGGAGGACAGGCATAAAACTACCTTTACCTGTCACTGTGGTACCTACCAGTGCAAACGCCTACCGTTTGGTCTGTGTAACGCGCCGGCAACTTTCCAGGGCGCTATGGACATGATTCTGGCCGGAGTACGGTGGCAGATCTGTCTTGTGTACCTAGACGATATCATTGTGTTCTCCCGAAGTCCGGAGGAACACATTGGCCATCTTGGCCAGGTGTTCAAGCTACTTGCTGACGCCGGTGTGTCTCTGAAGGCGAGTAAGTGCCACCTCTTTACTCAAGAGGTGGAATACTTGGGACATGTTGTCCGTCCGGGGCGTCACAGTGTTAACGAGAAGAACTTGAGGGCCATTCGTAAGGCTCAGTACCCCCGGACCCAGACCCAGATGAGGAGCTTCCTCGGGATGTGTAACGTGTACCGACGTTTCACCAAGGGCTTCGCCAAGGTGGCGAAGCCGTTGAATGAGCTAGTGAGCTCAACGCTACCGAAGAACCTGCCTCCCCCAAGTCGGGTGGAGCAGGAATCCTTTGAGACTCTTCGGGACCTTCTGCTGAAGCCCCTCATCTTGGCAATTCCCAGGTTGGGAGGCCACTACATCCTGGATGTGGACGCTAGCTACGACCAACTTGGTTGTGTGTTGCTTCAGCAGCAGCCGGACAAGGAGTACTTGCCGGTGGGATACTTTAGTAAGGGGCTGAACTCGGCCGAGAAGAACTACGGAGTCACCGAGTTGGAAGGACTCGCAGTGGTATGGGCGGTGACGTCACTTCGTCACTACCTGGAGGGTGAGAAGTTCCTCATCCGCTGTGACCACCGCGCGTTGCAGTTTATCTTCGAGACGGACTGTACGAACACTCGTCTCAACCGGTGGAGGGTGCGACTGGCACCCTTCAACTTTGACATTGAGTACCGACCTGGCAGGCAACATGCCCTTGCCGACGGCCTCCCTCGGGTACCTACCGAGGGGCTGGACACTAACCCAGTCGATGAGGACATCCCCATCGTGGGGGTAGTCACGCGCTCGGGTCAGGCGTTGAACCCCGAGGCGCCAGGGAACAAGAAGTACTTGCCCCTGTCCCTGGACGAGGTGGTGAAGGCCCAGGCCGAGGATCCCTTCTGCAAGTCGCAGAGGGATATACTGGATACGGTGGTTGAGACGCGCTTCTTTCTGGGAGACGATGGCCTCCTCATGAGGAGGGGGGTATTCCAGGGGACCGAACAACTTGTCGTCCCCGCATCCCTCAAGGACAGTATCCTTGAGAGGGAGCACAACGCTCCAACGGGTGGACACCTGGGGTCTAATAAACTGTACCAGACCCTGAGGACCAGGTACTACTGGCCGTCCATGGTGGTGGACATCTACAGTTGGGTGGCTGCCTGCACAAGTTGTGCACAGAATCGTCTGATGGAACGGCGGCCTACTACGGCTATGCTATTGTTCCCGGCCAAGGAGCCCTTCGCCGCGTTGGCGATGGACATCCTTGGGCCACTGCCCGTGACCGAGGAGGGCAACCAGTACCTCCTGGTCATCTGTGACCGCTTCACGAAACTTACGCGAGCGATCCCACTGGCAGAGATCACGGCCATGTCGGTCGTGTCAGCCTTCCTAGATCACTGGGTTGCCGCGTATGGCATCCCAGATAGTACACTATCGGACAATGGACCGCAATTTGCGTCTGTACTGTTTCAGGGAGTGCTGGATATGTTGGGGGTTAAGGCAAACTATGCCACCCCCTACCACCCACAAACTAATGGGCAGGTGGAGCGCTTCAACAAAACTATTGTTAGGCAGCTACGCCACTATGTGAGTGAGCACGTAAAGACGTGGGACCAATATATTTCTATCCTTACTACTGCCTACAATTCGCAGGTTCACTCATCTACAGGGGAAGTACCCCTCGCTTTTGTGACCCCCCGTCGCGTGCGGTCTATTGCCGTGCGGCGGTCGCTCCCAACTAGGGAGGATGGTGGCAGTACGCCTACTCCTACTGAGAGTAAGGCGGAGTTCGCCGCTAGGCTTGAAAACCTCATCCCTAAAGTCAGGGCTGAGATGAACAAAGCACAAAAGCGCTACAAGCGTACCTTTGACAAAAAGGTGCGCAATGCTAAACATGTCCCCGAGCAGGGTCACTGGGTGCTGGTACACTCGCACACCCCAACTGGGGGTAAGCTGGTATTCCAGACGAAGGGACCGTACCAGGTCCTTCGTACTGATGGGCGGCGCTTCACCATCGAAAGTGACGATGGGGTCCGCTCCGCACAGTGAACGGACAGGACGTGGTCAAAGTTGCGCCACCGCCTGCAGGCGACCCATCTTGGGCACGTGCGTTGGAGTCGTGGCGCCTCCCCTCACTGCCTGCGGCCAAACAGGGCCCGCAGGAGTACGTGTTCGATAAGTTCATCGACCACGGATGGGATGAAGACACTGACCGCCTCATGTTGAGGGTGCGTTGGTTTGGCTACAAAGCCAAGGACGATACATGGGAGTATGTGGAGGACCTTCCTGCTGAGAAGGTCCGGGCGTACTGTGCCCGGAATGAGATAGACCCTAACAGCCGTCCCTCAACGTGAGGGAAGGCCGAGCAACAGTGCCACGAGAGTGCTTCAAGTCGAAGTGGTACGCAGAGTGGCTTTTAACTACAGCCCTAACCCTCACACTCTCACAACAAAGGCAGCTGCCAACTAGGCACGCATGCTAGACTCTCCCACTCCACGGCCCTCGCCCTCACGTGGAGGCGAGCGGCGAGACCCACGCCGATAACGGTCTCCACTCGTTGGAGGGGGCGGCGGCTCCAAGTCGGAACCGTCGCGCCCCTCACGGTCGCGCAAGTGGCGCCGACCGTGGCCACTCTTCTGCCTGGTCTTGCGCGCAAGTTTGCGACGCAGACGCTGGACAGACTCCGTCTCCGACGGGGTAGAGGACTCCGAGACGGAGTAAGACAACTCGTCTTCCGACACGGAGGGAGAGCGCCGAGAGTGTCGGCGACGACGGCGAGGAGGCGAGTATGCCCGGCTCGCGCGACGTTTGCCACGCCCAAGTGGGGCTGGCTGGGGCATAATAGCCCCAATACGAGCCAACTCGGCTGTCATAAACTCCGCCACCGACTCGCAACTCGCGGTCGCTACGGCAGTACGAACGCGCTCCTCAAGTTGAGGAGTCTCGGAACTCTGTAGGGTTGCGGTCGACGCGGCCAACGAGGAAATGGTGCGCACCAACGTGGTGATCATCATCTCTGAGGTTAGAGGCGTGGGCGGCAACACCAACTTGGGGTATACCGTCAGGAGGGTGGCCCCCAAGTTGGGGGACACCGGGGTGGAAGACTCCGCGGCCACGCTGATCGGGATGTTCCCGTGAGGTTGGAAAGGAACCGGAGGAAGCGGAGGGGCCCGCCGAGGTGGCGGTACCCGGGTGTAACTGCGACCCCGACTTGGGGCTCCCGCAGTGGGTTGAGTCATGTGGTCATCATAGGACGGCACGGCCATAACTATGGGCTTGTCCGGGGGTGGCGCAGTGTGGCGATCCACCCCCGGGGCATACGGGTAGTCCCCGATGCCCAACCCCTCTCGTAGGACCACACGGCCGTCGTGAAGTTCACGAGCGACCCACACGAACTGGCGAAGTGCGCCATCGTCCTTGGGCCCACGAGTGGGGCGGCGCAACTTGTGCTCAATGCTCTCCCACTCGATAAACTTATGGAGCCGGAGCATCTCCTCAAGTAGAGTGAGTTGTCCTGATGAGCACCCCTCAGCAACTAGCTGAGCGGTGAGCTGTTCCAAACCCTGGATGAGCCGGAGGGGGAGATGCCAGAGCATCCCCCGCCGCTGAACGCAGGACACCCAGGTCGACATGACCTCGAGGAGCCACTGGGTGGCCAACATGGCCCACACCAGGTGATCAGAGGCAGCCGTCAACATGACGGAGCCGAAGTGGTCAAGCAACCGGGGCAACAACGCCGGGAACCCGTAGGGGACCTCAACTTGAGGCCACCACTCGGGCTTCTTCGGATAGTACTGCTCCTTACTGGCAGCAGACTGTTGAGGAAACTCAAGTTGAGCCGAGGTCACCAAGTAGGGACCTCGCCGGAAGTCTTTCTCCATCCGCACATCAAAGTGATGAGTGTGCGGATCGGCCTCGTGGAGGTACGGTGGGCGAGTTGCCACAGCGTCCCACGTGAAGGTCGGCAAGTCGCCGGGACCCGGGATAGTTCCCCCGCGGTCCACCATGGCCTTGGCACGTTGGACGTCTTCAACCTCCTCGTCGTCCAGGAAGGCAAACTGGTCCGTCCTGAAGCCGGCCGGGAACCCGACCCTACGGGGATACTTCTCCCGTAGGCGGTCCCATTCCCGGCCCATCGCTGCGCCAAGTCGGCCACAGCGAAGAACAGTCAACCCCTCCTCATAAAGAGGCCAAGCGGGGTAAAACCACCGCCCCAAGGCCTCACGCGGGACAACTTGTCCCGCCTCCGGGGGAGATCCCGCCGTCAACCCAAAGCCGGGTGACGCGGGAGTCCCATCCCCCGGAGCGATCGCGGAGCCCCCGCCGGAAGTTCCGGCGGGTGCTGCACCGTAGGAGGTGTCCTCCATGCGCTCGTCAAGAGAGTCCGTCTCCACTCCCGGAGTCGCCATGGCTCTCCCCAAGTTGGGGAGAGACGCTCTGGCTATCGCAGCACGAGACCCGCCTCGAGTTGAGGGGGACTCGGATCGTGGGTATACGGGTGGCCTCCCCAGCGTGGGGCGGCCCAGTGGAAGGTGAAGGGGAGGTGGTGGTGATGGTGAAGTGTGAACTGAGGAGAGCAAGCTGCCGAGTGGGCAAGCTTGAGGAGAGGGGCGGTCAACGTGACCGCCTCCACATCCGTGTTACGTACTCGATGGGGGACAGCAAGTCGCGCCCCCAACGCCGAGACGTGCGTTTACGCACCCCCTCACAGGGCCGACCGGGTCGGTCGGAACTGAGGAGAGGGGAGTGTGGCAGTATTGACCCCCAGGTAGGGGGGCAACACGTGCCATGCAAGGGGCGGCAGGCCACTAGCCTGATCCGTTCCTCCCCCTGCATTTGGGTCCATATTCCCTAAGTTTGGGATAGTTAGCTTAGTAGTAAATCCAACTTGGATTTGAGGGTTTTCTGCATTTATCGTCTTGAATTTTCGTGTGGCCCGGTGGGCAGGTGCTGGGGTGGGAGATTCTGAGTGGCGAGATTCTGAGTGGACCCTGGGGGGATAAGGGGAGGGACAGCGGGGCTTGGCCCTGCGTCCCCGTCCCGACCAAGAAACTGTTGGACCACACACCATCTTCTTGTTTGTCCGTGGGGGTTTTGCCCCACAACAGGGACAGAGTGTGTGCGACTTGCACTTCTTCCAGTTCCCCCGACACAAGAGGCAGCCCTGGCACACCGCCCCAACTTGGGTGCCGTGTGTGCTTGTGGTTTTTGCCACAGGGCCCACATACGGGCCTTTTTGGGCGGGGCATCAAGTGGCCTGGCGAGCCGAGAGGTCTTACGAACTGACTTACTGGCGGCTGGGGTGGAGAGTGCGGCTCAAGTGACGGCGGATGCTACTGGGGCGTATCTTATCAGTCCTCGAGCGGCGGTCCAAGCATTGCTGGACCAACTGGTGGCAGAGGACAACTTTGACGAGCGACCAGTGCACGTGTGCACGGCTGTACATGCCGGCGGCGCACCCGCGCGAGGCGGTGCTGACGCGATGGTACAGGAGGACCATGGCCCAGGGCTGCGCGCGGTCGAGTTGACTGTTGACGGGGTGGCCGATGCACCCCTGGGCTACCACCCAGCCGCAGGCACCCCCCCTCGCGCCGGCCCCGGCCGCCAGCCAATGGTGGTGGACACGGCGGCGGCGGCGGCGGCGGCGGTGGCGGAAGGGGCGGGTGCCGCCAGAGCCGCGGCGGCGGGTGGGGCGCGTGCCGCGGGAGCCGCGGCGGCGGGGGGGGCGCGTGCCGCGGGAGCCGCGGCGGCGGAGGGGGCGGCGGCGGGGGGGGCGGCGGCGGTGGGGGCGGCGGCGGGGGGGGCGGCGGCGGGGGCAGCCGTGGCGGCGGCGGGGGCCGTGGCGGCAGCGGCGGTGACGGCGGCGGGGGCGGTGGCGGCGGCCGCGGGCAGGGCGGCGCGGGGAGCGCGCGCGACGGCGGGGGACGCCGTCGCCGGCACCGCGGCGCCCGATGCGGCCAGCCCCAACGCGGCCAGCGCGGTACGTGATGGCGGCCTTACTTCCGGATGTCCCCCCAAGCCACTCATTCAACTGCTGTTTGGTATGGACAAGGGGGGAAACGAGAGCACGGTAAAGGTTTGGCTCGGCATCGCCAATCAACGTCGTCCTGGTGGTACTGGCAGCTCAGTTGTCTTGGGGGTCTTCCCGTGCAAGAATGACAACTATGCCGCTCTCAAAGAACTAAGTAACGCCTGGTTCCCGGATATTGAGGACCTGCGTGAAGCAGGGCTGCTCGTCGGTGGCGAGCCTCGCGCGGTGCGGGTCATCCTGACGGGCGACTACTCTTGGCTGACCAGCTGGTCGGGGCACTCGGGACCCAGCAGCCGATGGCCTTGTCTGTGGTGTACAGCAGTGGCGCAGCGGACGGCCACGAACGGGGAGAATGTGACAGACCACGGCTGTATCCAGGACGCCAGCCGCTCTGCGGGTCAGCCACGTGCGCTGCCTCACGCGGCGGACATGCGACGGCTGTACAGTGGTGGTGATAACGCCTCCCTGGTGCCCCCGCTGGCCCCGAGACGCCACCTCTCCATTGAGCGTCGCCCACTGATGCTGGTGGACTGTGCGGACATTGCGCCGCTGCCACTCCACCTTACCCTGGGCATCACCGTATGGATGCTACATCTGGCGGTCGAGGCAGTGGTGTATGCCCATGGTGACGCGGCTGGGGAGGCGTTTTGCGTCCAGCTCGGCGACTTGCTACGCGCTGTCGCGGGGGTGTCCCCAGCTCTCTATTTTGGCGGGGCTTTTGAGGGCAAGGAGTGTCAGCGCATCGGCCGCAAGCTGTCGGCAATTTGTGACCTACTCGACGGTCACGCCTACGCGAGGCATGCGGCGGCGTTTCGGCATGCCTCCACCATGTGGAAGGACCTCCTGCCCACCCTCACCCGAGCGGCAGACGTCCCTGCCAATGAGATTGAGGCCTTCGCGCGGGGCGCGGCGGGTTTTGTGGCCGCGCTCAAGACCTCCTTTGAGTGGGTGCGGATTACACCCAAGCTGCATGTGCTGGCCTGCCACTCGCCGCAGTTTCTGCGACGATTTCGGAGCCTCGGACGGTACAGCGGGGCAACGCCTGGAGACGCTGCACGGGAGATTCAACCGCGATGCTGCGCTGTACCCGGCGGCCACCTTCCTGGGCAGCTGTCGTACGTTTGTGAAGCTGTCAGCCATTGGGGGGGTGGTCAGCGATGACGCATTCAACCACGGGGCCCGGCGCAAGCCGGCCGCGCCTGGGGCCAGGCAAGCAACCAAGACAGACGACCGGCGCTGCCGTGCCAGTAAGGAGAATGCGGGCCTCATCATCTCATCCAGCACCTGTCTGGACAAGGCCGCCGCTGACATTGCGAAGTGGGTGGTCAATATTACCGCTGAGGCGGCGACAAGAATCAGGGCCTACCATAAGCGTATGGACGCTGGCACGGGGCAGCCGGGCTCTGGGTCCCCAGACGGCGAGGATGATGGCCTGCTGCCAGATATTGTGTCGAGGCAGGTAATGGAGCTGTTGGGTTGGAGCTTGCAAGATGAGGGAGCGTGGTGACCAGTAAATGAGAGCCGCTGGAGCGCGACACCGACAGTAAATTGTTTTCCGCTGTGGTCGGCGGTGCGTCCACGCCACAGGCCGCGACCAGTGGAGCCCATCGCGTGAAGACATTTAAAGAGTGGCGCACCAAACTTTGACTGTTTTCTGTCGCGGCGGGCTTCCTCAACCACCCGTGCGGGTGATTCGCCGTCACCTGGCGCCAATCCGCGTCTTCCAGGCATCTGATGGATGACAGCGCCCCGAGGACATGAAAAGGCACGATGAATTCTCTCTGAACCAATCAGCGGTCGAGAATGCCGTAAGACCGCAAAAGGGGGGTCTTAACTAGGGGTGAGGGAAGGGGGCGGCCAGGAGAGGGTAAAGGCCTGTCGACGCGCGCGCCCGGCGCTCGGTCCCCCCGGTCTCGTGCGCAGCACGAACCGCGACAGAGAAAGGGGGCCTCTTGCCCTCGTACCAGGCACGTCATCTGAGAAGGACAATGGGGGGGTGGCTGCAGCGCTCGCTCTCCGTCGGTACGCCGTCGCCCGGGTGGGCACACCTGCGGTTGGCGGCGGACACAACAAGCGCAGCTGCCGCGGCGCCCGGCTCGACCTCCGCTGAGGCCCGTTCGCAGAAGCTCTTCGCAGATGATGCCCCCCGGGATTCGACGATCCTATTGGCTGGCGGCTTGCGGCGGGGCCCCGCGGTGCATCCCGGCACCTCAACATACGCGGCTACGCCGCGTACATACAGTATTTATGTTGACTCGCGGGGCCCCGCTGGGGTGCGCTGGCGGAAATGCCAGAAAACAATATTTGAGCCATTCAAGTTCTGTCAATACCATCCAATTTTATATCAATGAGTCGTCATTTAGAGTGTCTTGCCGCTCGACGTCGGCAGCAACATCCGTGAATGGTTGTCCCACTCCCACTTGTGGGGCACTCAGCACACTCCCAGACTGCAGAACCCACCCGTCAGACACCAGTGACTGTAAATTGGACATTCGCTGCTGCGGGTGACCTCCACGCCCGCGCCCCGCTCTTGATCGTCTCGTGCGCGGGGGGGGCAACTCCACCTTGGTTTGTCGCGGGTTTCCCCGTCGTACGGCACCTGCTTCTGGTGCTGGTGGCCGCGGTGGGCGGTAGCGATGACGTCTGCGGCGGCGGCAGCGGTGGCGGCGACGCGGCGGCGCCCGCGGAAGTGGTAGGACTGACGCGCGTGTGCCGGGCGCTGGTGGTGGAGCCCGCGGTGGAAGTGCGCGCCACGCTCCTCCGCGTCGCACCGGTGCTGCGGGCGGCCGCGGCGGCCACGGCCGTCTGAGGCAGTGGCACCAGGGGCTGGATGCCTTGCGTTGCGCCGCTGCCCGTCGAGACTCCTCCGGGATGAGCGGGCATGAGAACACCCAGTGTTGGGGGTCTCCGCACAACATACATCCGGACGTGCCGCCGTCCCGGGCGTCCGCGTCGGGGTTGCTCCATAGGTCCGGTTCCCTGCCTCGGGCGCCCGAGTGCCTGCCCCTTGGTAGGCCTTGGGTCCCGGTGCAAAACGGAACATGGACTCCCCCAACCGGCTGGTCCTACCCACAATGTGCAGAGATGCCTCCGTACGCACCGCCCATGTCGGCAGGGGCTGGTGGGGGTTACCCGTACCCGGGGCATACCCCGTAGTCCGTACATACGGGACTCGACGGCCCGCACCCTCGCTGACCTGGAACTAGGTCCCAGCCGGGGCAATGTACGCTACCGTACCTTGCTCATCAATCACCGGCGTCGCCGGTAGCAACAGGTGGCCCTGTTGGTCGACTAGAGGTTCATCCTCACCCGTGGGGGCATACTCGGTCGCCACCAGTACTGGTGCGGCCTCACGTTCCACCTTTTCTTGCCTCGGTACCGGGGTAAGATGGGGTTTGCCTCCCTCACCCTTGGGCTTCGGGGCCAAGGCACACTCCGGGTGTAGCATCCGGTAGGCGTCCCTCAGGGACTTGCACATATGCATCAGTCGATTGAAGTTCGTCCGAGCCGTGTTGGCTCCCCGTGCGGATATCCGCACATAGTTGGGTACTCCTGCGAACGGGATGGCCCGTAGCTACCCTTCGCCGAGGAGCTTCCCCAGCTCGTAGTCGAGCTCTTGGATCCGGCGTCCGAACATCTCCTCATCCCCCCAGGACTGGGCGGTGGCGGTCCGAAGGGCCCGGTAGTGGTCTTCGCACTTGTCCACACTGAGGTAGCTGCTAAGCAGCTCCTTCAGAATACCACAGTAATCTATGGGGGTGGCTGCGACCCTCATTCCCGGAATCGCGGATGCCTGGAGGAGGATGCCTCGTACCCGTTCGTTAACAAAGATCGGGAGGATCTCCAGAGCTAGCCCATCGTTAACGAGTGCCTTGTCTGCTGCTGCCTTCAAGCTAGTCACGAAGCCAACGACTGCCAACGTGCGTCCGTTCGGGCCCCCGAACATAGGGACTCCCTTCATCAGGGTCTGCATGGAGCGGATCACTCGGTACGAGGTAGTACGCATCGATTCCGACACGGTAGCGGATCGGTCTTCCAAACGATAACATTCAGGAGTCAGTACCGACCTGAAGACTTCGTTCACGATCTCCGTGTCAGCGTCCTGGATATCCAGTCGCTTGGCCAGCTGATGAGTAAACTCATCGGACTCCATCCGCTTCAGTAAGCTCGCAGTTACCTGCGCTGTCATCGCTTGCACCAGTAACGCTGGAACTTCCGGCATCGGCGCCTCGGGTACCTGAGTCGCTTGGCTTCCGTCGTCGAGGGGGTACTGCGATACGGTACCGCCTCCCCCCATCGCCGACTCTGTTCCGGCGTAAGTATCCGCCGGACCATGTCCGCGGAGCCCGCTCTGGTTTCTCCGAGCGTAGCCCTCCGTATGGCTACGTTCCAACTCGGCTGACGAGTTGGATCCATAACCCGCCGTGTCCGGGGGTTGACCGGGAGTAGCAATACCGGGGTCGACTCTGGTGGACTCCGAAAGTAGTCCGGCCGGTTCGAACCGTACCGGTGTGGGAGGAACACAAAGGGGTACCGTCGTGTGGCGTGTTGACATCAGCACAGCCATTGCGTCCTCCGTACGCTCCTGACGGGCGTCGAGTCCGGTGAACTGGGCCTCGATGCGGGCCAATGATGCCATCAGGGAGTCCCCTGGTGAAGGTGGCGGCGGAGTGAGGTCGGCAGAAGACGGTTGAGGCGGTCCGCCGCCCCCGGCCGTCCGCGCCGTACCAATCGTCGATCCAGCACCGGAGAGCATCGGCGTCTCAATGTTGTCGATCGGGTTTACCGATCCCGGTTCCCGGGTTCAGCTCCGGGGTCGGCGTCGACGCCGGTCCGTCATCTTGAACGTTCCCCGTCCCTTGGGTAGACATAGTCACAATCAGTCAACCGACGTAACAGTCACCACGAATAAGAGAGCGAGGGGGTAGTTGGGGGAGAGTAACAGTAGATCGCAGTCAAACGCAACCACTCAACATAATCAACCAGATCGCAGCACCACGAGTACAAGAAAAAGACCGGATCCCTATCCGTGTGCCAGGACCGAAGACGGCGTCACCACAAGGGTGACGGAAACCCGTCCCCTGCTGCTCTACCAATGTAGCACAATAGGTATCCGCTGCACGTCCACTCTCAGGGAACACTCACCAAGGGGGATCGGCACCAACGTCACCGGGAGGCCAAGGTTGCTATCCTTGGAGCGCAAGCCACGGGACCAAGATGGGAGGCCAAAAGGGAGGCGTTTGTTGTTCTACCATGGCCGGCGTTGGATTCGCCGCCGGCCACCTCGTTATAAACTCTCGGAGACGCTCCTAACTACCCTCCACCCCAAGATGCAAGTCCCTCTGGTCATACGTAACTTATAGATACCGTGACCAATACGGACTCCCAAATTGAAAGTTAAGGGTTCGAAGTAGTCCCCCTGTATTAGGGTCACAATACTGTCATCCATATTGCTACAGGCGTTCAACTTGAACCCTCAACCTGGGTGGAACATTCTCCATGTTCACGTGGGGTCGAGGAGAGGCGGCCGGCTTGGCTTGGTGCTTCTCCTTTCCAGACTTCGGGTCGCTACTCGCGCCCGCGTTGAGGGTGACCGCTACTACTGGTCCCTCATGTTGGTCGATATAGCCAAACTTGGCTCCCGACTTGAAGTTCTTGAGCGACGAGTTCAGGTTCATAACCGGGATCCTCCACGGGACTCCGGCTTTGGAGTCCATCGTGCCAAGGGCAACATGCACTTGGTGCTTGCGAGCAAGACGGGGGTAAGGGTGCACCAACCCGTTCCCCGTATAATCAGTTACAACGTCAACGTGCGCCACCGAGTTGGGGGGCAACGTGACTTTGCGGGCTAAACGCAGGGTAGCAGTAAACCGTTCCCTCACAGAGCAAACAGGCTTCGACTGTGAGACTGTCACAGGAGCCACAGACTTTCCCTTACCAAGGATGGGGATAGTCTCCCCATTCATCAACTTGACCCAGTACTCGGGGCCACAGATCAAAGGCACTTGTGTTACGACATAAGGGGTACCCAGAAGCAGGGGTACCGATATATTCTCAACTACACCATAGGTCACGTCGACCTCATGGGTTCCCAATCTAGTTGGTAGGGTCACGGCACCAACAATGGGAAGTAGCCCACCATTGATGTCAATCATATGGTCGGCCTTAGACCTCCAGCGTTGGAGCTTTATCTCCTTGGGTAATAGCGACTTGCGTATGAAAGAGGCTCCTGAACCGGTATCAAGTACGATACGGGCACAACAGGCACGGCCGGGGGCTAGTTGCACGCGGCCAGCCACCTGGAAGTTCTCACCCGTCAGCACCGCGATGACCCGACGTGGGTTTACGTTCTTGGGGAGTCCTACCCGAGGTGGGCGGACTCCCTTAGGTCGGCGCAGTATCGGGCAGGGTTGGTTCGTCCTCTTGACCCACTTGGCCGAGGCAGCCGTTGTGAGCTTAGGACGGCCAGCTCCAACGGTCATTCGTTTCCCGCCGGCTTGGCGTCGGAATCCGAGGGCGAAGGGGAAGACGACGAGTCCGAGGATGACGTGTCCGCGCCTTCCGCCGAGGGTGTGGTGACCGCCACTACCGGTCGAGGTACATGTAGGGACCCTATGGGCCCTCCACGTGGGGGGACCTCGAAGAGATCGCGTCGCACCCCTGTGCCCACCTTCCTAGTGAGGAGGACGGGGCCGAATTGGCCCCTTGGGATTTTACTGGCTTCCGATTGGTCCCCTCCTATGGAGATGGGACCGGGTCGCCATTGGTTCTGGAGCCCATGTTGGGATTTCCAGTGTATGGGAATTTCCCCTGACCGGAATTGGCCATTGGTCAATATTCCGGGATGGGATGCATTTGGGGTTTGGATTTTGATTGTGTATTGTGCGTGATTGTGAGATTGGGGAGATCTTGAGTGTTGGCACTGATGTCCGGCGGGGCTCCTCTTCCCCGTATCTTGGAGATTCCTGCCCCGCTGGCAGGGATGATCCGTGGGGGAGGGGGCCCTCCGGACATGTTGGAGGGTTTTGATTGGCTCGCACGTGGCCCGGGTTGGAGGGTTGCTGGGTGCGGGTGAGAGAGGGTAAGAGTGTGCGTGCGGGTGCGCGTTGCTTCCCCCTTCGAAAAAAACAGACTTGCGTGTGCTTGAACACTGTCGTCCTGGTCGCGGATCCCCGCGTGAACCAGCCAGGCGGTCGGCGGTTCGGTATCTCTCCTGCCTCCCCGCGTTCTTGGTGGGTTGTTTCTCTGTGTGTTCTGGGTGCTAGGCGCCTAAGGTACGTAAAACCCCTACAGTACACCCTCGCGGCGTGAACGTACTTCGTTCGTAGCCGACTTCTTAGTCGCATTCTTAGCGAGTTGTTGAATGCGGTTACTCAACATAGGGCAATCATATGTCCAGTGTCCATCGGAGTTGCAGTTCCAACACCGATTGTCAGTTCCCGGAGGGGTCTTCCCGACTTGGGAAGCCGATGAGGTACCCTGGGAAGCTCCCACGGCAGCTACTACCCTCTCATTGCGGATTCGGCGTGCCTCTCCTAGCTCTCTGGCCTGGCGCGCCTCTTCTCTTTCTTTGGCCAACTCGGCCTGACGCTCCTGGCGTTGCTCCTCCCGCAAATTGCGGTAGGCCTCACCTCTGCGGTAGGCAAACCTGGCCAACTTGGCTAGTGTCGCCCGGGCAGTATTATGCTCCCGGGTCTCCCTACGGACTGACCAATGGAGACCCTCCACAAACCGACTCTTCACCACAGCTTGTAGATGAAGAAAGCCACAAAGGTTATTGAGCTTACGGACCCGCTCCGCAAAGGACAACTCGTCCTCAGTCTCTTCTTGATGAGCTTGCGTAAACTCCTCGACTTGAGAAGCCAACGCTGCTTCATCCACCATAGCTCTCAACAACCAGTTGACGAGCTCCAAGTAGGACATCACCTCACCAGCGCCTCCACTTGAGGAACTGGGCATGACGGACATGAGTTCTGTCCGTAGGTCGCCCTTGGTAATCTCCTGTTGCATGTAGAAAGCCATGCCCTCACTTATGGCATTGTCGTCACAGGCTTTTGTGAAACGACGTAGAAACTCAAAGAAACGGAGGGGGGGAGTTCCATCCCACTCCGCTTTGTGCCCAAAAGAGTGAGCTGCATTCTTCTTGGCACGGCCCATAGCTCGGGCCTGACTAGGACCGTACGCCACCGACTTGTTGTGGAGGGCGTAGGTCTCACAGTCAAAGATCCTCTGATAGACCGGGTTGGCCACCTGGATCTTGGGAGGCACCTCACGTTGAGAGAAAAGCCGCTGAGGCAATGGGATAAGTTGACCCGCAGTGCCTGTCGTCTGCCGCGGCGAGCTTGGTGTAGCCACCGGCGTTTCCGAGGGGAACTCCCCCGTGAAGGGCGTGCGCCCCACCGAGAATGGTGTGGCTCCCTCGTTGGGAGTCACAGGTGTCGCCCCCGGTTCGGGGCGACCCGAGACAAGCGTAGGGAGGGATTCCCCCTGCGTCTGCGGGCTCGAAAGCCCCAGTCCAGTCTGGACATTGAGACCATCAGGCAAACTCGCCACATTCTGATTCAGAATAGTATTTGTCATCGTGACCACCAGGTCCGGCAAAGTCTGCCGCAACACAGTGGTCGCCTCCCGACGGACAGTTTCCGCGAGGAGGGGATTATCGGCTCCAGTTGAGTCTCGGTCCGCGTCCGAAAGTCCACCTGAGGGGTAACCACGGTCCTCAGGGGTCTCAACCGGGGGCATGGGCGCGAGCCCATCGCCGACCAACGGAGGTCCGTCGTCCTCCGAAAGCATAGTTGACGACGGCTCCAAGCCAAAGCTGGCTCCAACCCGAGTGGATCCCGCGGGGACAGTCCTCTCACCTTGGGACGTTCCCGTTGAGTGTACTACACGGTGGCCGGACTTCGGCCCACCAACACCAGATTTGCCACCCGAATGAACTCCCGACTGAGTCGGGCTGGCCTGTTGCCCGCCCGTACTTCCAGTCCTGCTGGCTTGAGGGACCTCTAGTCCCTCTGCGACCCCAGGTGCACCTGCCTGTGTCTCACCAGTATTCAAAGGCACTGAAGTACGTGCGTCACCCGTGTACTCCCCAGACGAGACGACGGGGGGTCCGAACCAGCCATGTTGGCTAACGATCCGTATGACACGGTCCAAGTCCACCGTTCCTCTGAGACAGAGGGCCCCCTACAGCAGGGTGCACCCGGAGGTAAAGTTTACCTCTGTCCCCTGCTGCTCCACCAAATGTGGCAAAAACCACTCGCACACGCGACACCGTAGTTGGGGCGGTGCGCAAGGGCTGCCTCCCGGGTCGGGGGAACCGGAAGAAGTGCAAGTCGCACACACTCTGTCCCTGTTGTGGGGCAATCCCCCCACTGACAAACAAGAAGATGGTGTGTGGGCCAACAGTTTCTTGGTCGGGACGGGGAAGCGAGGCCAAGCCCTCCCCTTATCCCCCCAGGGTCCCCTCAGAATCTCGCCACTCAGAATCTCCGACCCCAGCACCTGCCCACCGGGCCACACGAAAATTCAAGACGATAAATGCAGAAAACCCTCAAATCCAAGTTGGATTTACTACTAAGCTAACTATCCCAAACTTAGGGAATATGGACCCAAATGCATGACGAGGAACGGGTCAGGCTAGTGGCCTGCCGCCCCTTGCATGGCACGTGTTGCCCCCCTACCCGGGAGTCAATACTGCCACATGGGGGAGCGCCCTGCTGCTGGAGGAGTCGTTGGCCGGGGGCTGTTGCACCCGCGCCTCTGGGAAAGTTGGCGACAGGCGGGCTATGACCAGCAGGGGCGATGTATTGGAGTAACCGCCGAGAGATGTACCAAGCAGGCAGAAAATTAAGAGGAAGAAAACTGCTGACCACACCGCCGTGTTGTGCTTCTGGTTGCAAAGAGAGACCGCGTATGCCAAGAAGACGATCGAACTTTACTCGTCAAGCCACGAAAAACAATTCACGAGAGTGATGAAGAGAGACATTATCAGACAGATAAGCTTTCCGAAAGACAAAGGATGTGCAATGCAGGAGCTCCTTGATCCCAGGGTGGCGTTCGGGAAGCGAAAACAGCGGACGTGCCGAGCAGGTCGGCGGGGGAGAGACCCGGTGGCGCCTGCTCTTATGCCCGCCTGGCCTCCCCCTCCCTCACGCCTAGTTAAGGTGTGCAGCCTGGGTTTCTTTACACCAGCCTTTTCAAAGAAACGTGCAGCCCTGTGAGTGGCTGAGAAGAAAATTGGGGTCTTTTCATGACCCCAATTTTCACCCCACGCCACAGAGGCCGTGAGGGACGGTCGGGCGCAGCCCCGGTGACGCGGCCACCCGGATCTTGCGCATGAGTGTGTCCCCGCGATTGAATCTACCCAACCCCTTGCACAACATTTCCACCCCTCCCCCCCCGTGGCCTTGACGCCTCCCGCTTCAACCCCCCCCCGCCGGGGTCTGAAAGTGACAGCCCTTCCCCCATCAATAACTCCATTCCTGTCGCTGTTACCCCGGGCATTCTCAGACATCTCTGAGATGCCCCGGGGAAGCGTCTGCAGGTGTACGATGAGGGTCGAAAAGCCTCCGAGATGCAGAGGACAGTACATCCGCCACAGGTGGTAGAGTCACAGTCAGGGGGGGACTGCAGCTCCCCCGAGACGTGAAAAGACGCCCCCTGCGCCGGGCCCACCCCTGATTGACCTCGTCAACCCCGGGTGTGGCGGGTAGTGAGCCTTTGGGGGGTGCGCCGGGCGAGGGTGGTGGCCTTTGGGCGCCGTGCGAGGGGATGAGGTGGGGTGGGGGGCACTTCACCAAGGTGTGGTGTTTCGTTCCGGCAGCTGTTCTTCGAGAAACGGCTGACTCTCCACTATGCATTCTTTTCTAATCTTTTCTATTCTCACCTGCCCCACACGGCCGCGACAACGGGTGCAGGTGAACACGTGTACATTTTTCAACTTCCTGTGGCCCAAAGGAAGAAAAAGACCTGACACCTCGTTCTTGAGCCAATGCGGTGACAGAATTGCCCCTCAGAGCGATCGAATTGATCTTCATCGGCCAATGAGGAGACGAGGGAGCCCGTAGAACCCAGGCTGCACAAGAAACGCCCTCTTAACTAGGCGTGCCCTCCCCCCGCGGCCGGCGGTCGCCGGCGGCGGCGGGGTCTGTCTCGGGACAGCTGTGCCCCGAAAGGGGCCGGCAAATAGCTGGCGACGGCGGCAGCAGCTGTCTCGGGACAGCTGCCCCGAACGGCGAAACGTTTCGGGGCAGGAGTCCGTGGCAAGGCGAGGGGGGGATTGGGAGCTAGCCCATTCCTTGGGCGTGTGATTGAATTCTAATCTGACACACACCCGCCCACGCATGCGCCCACAGGCAAGATAGTAACCAGCGAGGAAGGCTAAGGGTTGCGAGCCGGTTCGTGTAGCGCCACGTGGCCTCTACCACGTGATCTCCGTCTTGGGTAATTCGCACTCGGAAGTTCATTACAGTGACACTGATGACGAAGTCCTGCTCTGTGTGCAAAGCTTCGCTATCAGCCCCCCTCTCTTCCTTGGGGGGGCGTCCCTTGTCTTACATAACGTGCGGCGCCGCACACACCTCGGCGCAAAGCTGACCCTCATCCTTTTACACTCGCGCAGGAACATGAAAGGTTTCTCCTTGACAGCAGATCAAGCGAGCACCACCTCTCAGTATGTATGTACGTTACATAGGTTCGAGCTGGGCACTCTGACGCCCACCATGAGCTTCGATGAGGCGGGGCAACGGTGCCACTTTCCCCATCGAGATGGGGTCTGCCGACAGTCGCAGCGAATCAACAGAGGGGAGGCCGGGTCACTCGACACGGTGTCGGAATTTGTGTCGGACGAGGTCAGGCATGACGGCGTTGCAGGGGCCCGGGACGAGGGGCACTCGACCCCCCGTTGGACAGGGGCCACCAAACTACGCCCCGCGCCGGACGGGTTGTGGCACGTGAGCAGAAGAGCTGGAGCCAAGTGAACTCCACAATGGCGGCGTAAGCGGGGCGATGGGGGCGTCCAGGGAGCCATCATCCTGCGACGGGGGACTCATTTACAGAGGCCATGGACTGCAGCTGCGTTGTCAGGAAGCAAGCGCTTCAGAAAAGGGTGCATTCGGGAGAAAATCAAGATCCACAAGCCCTGCGATTTTACTGCGTGACAGATCAGGTGGCAAGATTTTATTGGTTCCGGTCCTTCCCATGGACCGACTGACGTGCTGCGCCGGGGGATGCACAATGTTTCACCTCGTGGACTCAAGACTTATTGGTTCTTCTTGGTTCTACCAGAAAACTATCGCTGTGACTCTCGCCAGCAGGGCCATACGCCCTTTCCGCGGCCCTGCGTTCCGCGTCGACGCGAGCCCGACCGTCCCCGACCCGTGCGCGTCCGTGCGGTGGCGGATATACCCGCCAGATTTTTTGTGGACGTTCAAGCCACGCAGCCCCGGACGGGCAAGCGGGGCAGCTCCACGGCGTTCCAAGGTGAGGACCGGTCGATATTCCCGCGCGACTGTGCCATCAGTGGGTGGGGTTGTCTAGGTGGAGAGGGGTTGGCGCCCAGCACCGCGCGGCTCCCCCACCAGCGCGCGCCCCCCCACCACCGCACGGGCCATCGCTGATGGTGGCCGGTGAGGGGCGCGAGGAGTGCCTGTCATAGGCTGAGACTGGCTCAGGCGTAGGGACTGTCTTGCCGCGCGAGATTGCAGGCGGGGCGTGAACGACGTCTGCCATCGACACGGGGGCACCCCTTCGACGGGAGCGGAGGACGTCGGCCTGTTATTGTGTGGCGCCACCTGCAGCTCCTCGTGTGGTCCCTGGTGGTGGACCATTCTACACCCATCGCTGGACCCCCTGTTGGCGCCTTCTACCCCCCGTTGGTATCCTCGGCGCGCCCCCGTTCTCTTGCCGTTGTGCCATCCCCCCTCTCCCCCTTCCCCACCCTCCATTCCCCCTCTCCTTTAGATGACTCTGTCCATCGATCAATGGGTATCGTCGGTGGAGAGCCAACTCGCCTCCCTCACCATACGCATGGACTCCCTGGCGGTGGACCTGGTCACCGCTGAGGAAGCTGAGCCCGACGAGCTGCCGCCCCTGCTTGACGCCCTGGACGACGCCTGCGACGACCTGCTGGACAGCCTCGGCGGGGTGGCGGGCAGCATTGCCACACTGGCCGAGTCGGCTGGGGGGGAGGTGGACTCGTGGGCAGAGGCCGCGACGGCACGCGCAGACGCGGCAGTGTCGGCGGTGACGTCCATCAAGGAGCGCGTGGCCGACTGCAGGGGCGATGGGGGATGAGGAGAGGCTGGGGGCAGGGTGGGGGCACCTTTGATGGGAGAAGGATTGTTGCGCTCTGTGGGAGGTGGGGCAGGGTTCACTGGGGTGGAGCGGTTGTGGCGTGTGAAGCCTGTGACTTTAGCTGACAATGGCTGGGGCGGGGGCGGTGTCGGTGCACTGGAACGGGCAAACGATGCCACAACCGTTCTATGGGGGGGGCGCGTGCCCCAGTCGTCTCTTTTTTGTATCTCTTTCTCTGTGCAGCGGCCCTTCTTGTGGGAGCTTGCTCCTCGCGGCTGTGTCCGTTGAATGGGTGACCGCAGGGTCCCGTTAACGCGGTGACCGAAACAGCTGCTGGCGGTGCAGGGTGTTTCCCGCGCGCTACTTGAATGCGAGGTGAGGGGGGCGCTTGGATGATGCTCTCTGGGTGAGCCTACGGCGCTATGACGGTTCGCTCCTCCTTCCTCCATTTGCCTATCCCCTTCTCCCCGCTTACGCCTTCTCGTGCGTTGCCGCGGATCGAATTGAATTCTTGTGAGCGCAACGCGCACCGCCAGCGGGCGACGTCGGGACCCCCTGGCCACGTGGCGGAGGCCAATGATTGGACCGCCACTCGGACGGAGCGGGGAAGCGCAACAATCCCCGCCCACAGACACGTCACGGGGGGGGCGAACAGAACAAGAGAAAGAAATAAGGAGAAAAAGAGGGGGCCATGGGATGGCGCGTCCGACCACCCGGTTGCGACGGGAGTGCCTTCCCCCCCCCACCTGCCCTCCTTGCGGTGCCGTCGTCGGGACCCCCCGTGCATGGGCGGTACCACTCCAGGTGGCGCCGTCGAGGGAGCTAGCCCCCCACCCCCGCAAGGGCGTCAATTGTCCTCATGGCGGCCCGCCCACACTCCGCTGACCGTGCCTCGGCTGGGCGCCCGCAGCTGGTGGCAGCCGCGGGTCATTTGAGCCGCCCCCTCGCGCCCCTGTCGTTGCGCACTCACGCGCTCTTCTCTCCCAGACGGCGCCCGGCGGGACAGCGACCGGGACCCCTCTGCGGTCACAGCCGTGTGGCAAAGGTGAGGGTGGGGTGGGGGTGGCGGTGGAGGAGGAACGGTCGGCGCTCGTGGGGCACTGCGCCTGTGTCCCCCACCAGATGCGCGTTGCGGCCACCCCACACAGAGGGCGGCGGCTGTGAGTACCGGCGGTGGGTCACTCACGGTCCCCGCCGCTGGGTATGGACGATGTGGGCTGTGGCGCACTATTTAAAAGAGGACGCGAGCAACGCAGAGGACGCGGGGGTGGGGAGCCAAACGCGCGGCTCTGCCGGGTGACAGCCGAGGGGCTGTGATACAGGCCAGCGGGGCGGATGGCAGCAGCGGGGCTCAACGGGCACGACAACAGTCTTCTGAACACGAGCGTCGCATCGCCTGAGTGGGGGAAGTAGAAAAACCGGCGCGGGTGACCGAGTTTTGACCGTTGTGGGGGGGCTGGGGGGGGGGGGGGGGGGGTGGTCGGGAGGCGCTGGGCACGCAGTGGCGGGGTGGCAGCACCACCAACCGACTTACAGGCCCCCGCGCCCGCAGTGACGCCCGCTGCACCGCCACCGCCGCTGCCGCAGCCGCTGCCACCAGCGTGCCCGTCGTCGGCCCCAACCCATGGGCGCCGGCGCCCGACCCCGCTGTATGCAGCGACGCAGATGCGGATGCAGACCCGGCCGCGGGCGCGCGGACGCGGAAGGGAGGCCCGCCTACGGGACGCCGATGACGTGTGGCGGGGGGGGGGGAAGGCGCGTCTGCTCCCCGCGGGAGGCGGGCGGTAGCAGCCGGCGGCAGCAGCCGCCGCTGGCCGCCGTCGTCGTTTCTCCCGCCGACTGATCTGCCGTCGCCACTGCCGCCGCCGCTGCGGCCGCCGCCGCCAAAGCCGATGCAGCCGCTGCCGATGCCGATACCGCCGCCGCCGTCGCCGACACCGCTGCCGTCGCAGCCGACGCCGATGCCGCCGACGCCACCGAGTCGGCGTGTCGGGTGAGCGACAACGGCCGCGGCGGGTGTGTCGCCAGGTCCGCGCCCTGAGGTGCTTCGCAATGAACATTTCTAGAACATTTCTAGCACGGTAAGTCTCCTTTTCGGCACCTGAAAGTACGACAGACATAACGCGACGATTCAACTTGTACAGTTAGCTTGGAGAGGGCCAAAGGGAAATAGGTAGCCCCCCAGTGCGTCAGCAACCGTCTCTCTTTTGGGAACGCCGCGCCCTCCCTGACCCCGCGCATGCCCTGGCCAGAAACGGATGGCCCACACACGCCGCACCTCGGCTCATGAGCCGCCGCTCTGCTCCCCCCCACCACACGCTTGGTCGAGGAGGGGGGGACGCGACGACGGGCCGGCGCCCCCACGTCACAGCCGCCACGATGGAGCAAAGGGCTTGCTGATTGGGTGAGAGGAGGAGCGAGGTGTGGCCCCAACGCTCCGGCCCGACACACCCCATCAGATCCCACGGCTGGTGGATGGGGGGGAGGCCAGCGTGCCTGGCTGGACTGTGGGCGCTGCCGCCAGCCGCTCATTGCGGGCACCCCGGCCGTGGGGGGCTGTCCTGCGACGAACGCGGCCGGCCCACCACCAGCCGTCCCCTGCAATACACTGGCGGTCAGCTGGGGGCCATTGTCGCCTGTGCCGCACACATCCCCTTCGTAGCCTGCTATAGCCGGCTAGTCGCTGTGGAGTGCCAAGTGCACTGTGCGCTGGGGTGTGTGTTGGGATCATAGCTTTTGGGGAGGGGTGTAGTCCGCTCTTCCTCACCTCCTCCTCCCCGCTGCACGACTACCAACACTACCCCACCTACGCTCCACCCCCCCCCCCCCCCCTGACTCCCTACTGTGGCGGTATCCCGATCCAACCCTTGTCGTGTCCATGGCGCCCCGCACTCGCGATGAGGATCGCCACCTGTCGGGCGCGCTGACTGTCGAGGAGCTGGCCCCCGTGGTGGGCGCCAAGGCCCTGCTCCGTTCACGTCGGGGCTTGTCGACGGCCCCCGCCCCTGGGCGGCAGACCCCCCCTACCTTCACCATCAAACAGCTTCGCGATGCGGTGCCCGCCCACTGCTTTGAGCGCTCCCTCGCCCGCTCTTTGATGCACCTGGCTGGTGATCTGGTTATGATTGCCGCCATGGCCGCGGCCATTCACGCGGTGGACGGCGCCAAGTGGCTGCCCCTCCCTGTCCGGGCCATTGCCTGGGCCGCCTACTGGTGGTTCCAAGGCGCGGTCATGACGGGTGTGTGGGTGCTCGCGCACGAGTGCGGTCACCAGTCGTTTTCCCCGTGGCGCTCAGTGAACAATGCGTTTGGTCTGGTGCTCCACTCGGCACTGCTGGTGCCTTACCACAGCTGGCGGATCACCCACGGGAACCACCACAAGAACACCAACCACATGGACCGGGACCAGGTGTTTGTACCCCACACCGAGACCGAGTACTTTGGCTCGGACTCTGCCGCTGCGCCCTCGGGCGGCGCGTTTTCCGAGGCCCTGAGCGAGGCTCCCGCCGCGGAGCTGTTCGGCATTGCGCAGATGCTGCTGCTGGGGTGGCCTGCGTACCTGCTCATGAACACATCGTCGCAGGCGCACCCTGGGCGGTGGGTGAACCATTTCAACCCGTCGGCGCCCATTTTTGAGCCAAAGGACTGGATGGACATTTTGCTGTCGGACGCGGGCCTGCTTGTGGCTTTTGGCGTGATTGGCGCCGCGATCCGGTCGTGGGGCTTTGCCGCTGTTGCGCGCTACTACCTCATCCCCTACCTGTTCGTGAACATGTGGTTGGTTCTCATCACCTACCTGCAGCACTCTGACGTGCGCGTGCCCCACTACCGCAACGGGGAGTGGAGCTTTGTGCGTGGCGCGGTGGGCGCCGTGGACCGGGACTACGGCATCTACAATGTGCTGCAGCACCACATTGGCGACACCCACGTGGCGCACCACCTCTTCTCTACGATGCCGTTTTACCACGCACAGGAGGCGACCGTGGCACTCAAGAAGGCGCTCGGTCCCTATTACCTGCAAGACAGCACGCCCATCCCCCGTGCCCTGTGGCGGTCGTGGACGCAATGCAAGTTTGTGCAGGATGAGGGGGAGGTGCTCTACTACAGCTCTCCCTATAAGGCGGTTGAGTAGGGTGTTTTGTTTTTCCGACTTGATGCGAGAGCACCGAAGGCCGCCGCTCGGCGGCTGTGTACAAACCACGGGTAATGAACGAACAAGCAGGGGGTGAGAAAGAGAATATCTAGGAGGTTTTTGAGCCCACTGCACAGCGATGAGCACGTCCAACGGTGGCTCTGTCCAGCGCCGCTGTCCTCATGGTGACGCGCGAGGCCGAGTGCGTGGCAGACCATTTGCGATGACAGAACAGGAATATAGAGCAAGTGCAAACACGCGCAGGCAAGGAAAAAAGAACGTCAGGCACCACCGCGGAAGGCAAACAGACATAATCGGGGTGACACGCGCAGCAAACACACCGCGTCTCATAGTACGAAATCCAGCTCTGGCCTCGCATATCGATTGTCTGGCCACTCCCCTGGCACGTGCGCCTCAGCGCCCGCCTTGGCGCCACCGTTGCCGGCAGCCGCCACCCCAAGCGACGCGACCGACGCGGCCCCACCCGCGACCGCCGCGTGGAGGCCGTCTGGGTGAACCGCGCCGAGCCCGTCCAAACGGGGCCAGGCAGGCACCAGCGCCTCTTGCCCGTACACATAGAGCGTGTTGTAGATCCGCCAGTAGATGGCGCGCACCTTGGACGCTGGGTGGAAGAGCCCCTGCAGGAGGTAGGCCAGGATGACAGCCGGGCCCAGCGCGACGGTGCAGCCCTCAATGGCAAAGAGCACCGCGTTAAGCACGTGGGGGCTCGTCTCAAAGACGTTGGGCATCACATAGTTAAGCAAGTGCACCAGCGCGTCCTCGTAACCATAGCCCGCCACGCCCAGCGCAATGTGGGCTACGGCTGAGCACGCGGTCTGTCGGTGCACAAGGTCACGGTCAGAGAGGGCGTCCTCCAGCAACCCAGTCACGGCATAGACATAATCGCGGCCTTCTGAGCCAATCGACTCGAACAAAAAGGCAATGCTTTTTAGCACCCCATTCTGCACGTTCAGCGCGGGCGTGCGGTACTCGTGAAGCAGGCCGGGCACCACTGTGTACGGCCCGCACGCACCCGCCACGGCGGCGATAGCCACAGTGGTGCACACCCGCTGCTGCCGCTCTTGCACCTTGAGGTTGTTGAGCAATGTAGACAGCACGTCGTCCGCGCCAATGGCAGCTGCAATGCTGCCAAAGGTGGCGACCGCCGCGCGTCGTACGCTCTTGCGCGGGGCCTTGAGGAGCTCGAGCAGCTCAAAGCATACACGCATCCACTCTTTGGGCGACACCCGCTCGCTGCCGCCCCGCGCAATGCGACCGACGAGCACAATGGCATTCTCCTGCACGCGCTCGTGGCGGTTCTTCAACACTGGCGTCAAGCGGGGAAGGAGTTCCCCAACGGGAGGCCGCATCGCCTCAACACCTAGTACGGCCAATACTGCCGACAGGGCGCCCAGGATACCCGCAAGGGTGTCTGGAAATTCTTCACCAAGAAACTCAAAGAGCACCTCCCCCACGTGCTGCAGCAGCTGCGTCATGGAGCAGGCGCCGAGGACGGGCGCGAGGCCGCCCACCAGGTCCGCAGCCTGTTGGCGCACCTTGGCCGAGGCGTGGTTCAGCCGCCACTTGACCAGCTGCACCAGCTGAGGCAGGTAAGACGCCGCACGGGTGCCCAGCTGCGCCACCACCGTCGAAACAGCCTTGACCGCTGCATCCCCAGAGCCAAAGGAGGACATGCCGTCACCGCCGCCACCGCCGCCGCCCGGGCCGCCGTGCTCCTCCTGAAGCGCGACGATAAGGCCATCAACTAGCAGAGTCTCAAGACGAGCATCCACGTCCGCCAACCCGAGGTCCGCCGCGACCCGCGCGACCGTGTCCACCGACAGCCGCCGCAGCGGAGGGGACGAGTGCTTGAGCAGTGGCGCCAGGTGGTCCAGCACAGCTGCCCCCCCAACTTTACCCGCCACCGCCACGGTGGTGTCGGCAAGTGTGCGAGCAGCGCGACGGTCAGCGGCCGTACGGACAACCCAAAAGTCCGCCAGAAAGTCCGCCAGCAGCTCGTCACGCACGTACTCGGACGTGACACCATCGCAGGCGACCGCCTGCGAGACAACGGCAAGGACAATCTTGCGCATCTCGTCATCAGGAGAGCGGAATTCCCGCTTCAGCACCCCAGCCACCTCGGACGTGTAGTAGGACGCGTACTCTGCGTCCATGAGTGGCAACAGGGCGCCGACGGCCTTGAGAAACGCAGCCAACGTCTTGCCCCGGTGCTGCCGAATGCCCTTCCACAGTGGCTTGAGCACCCCATCAAACGCCTCAATGCCGTAGGGGGCAGACGACTCGGCAAGGGCGGCCAGCGCCAGTGCTGTGACCGTCCGCACTTTAACCTGCTCGTCGGTGAGGCCCGCCGCGATGGCGCCCACAAGCTGGTTGAGCAATGGCAGCACAGCGCAGCCGACCAAGATGGAGAGCTGCTGGACAACCTTGGCGCCCGTGTGCCGCGCCTCCCACGACTTGCGGCTAGCGCAAACGGCGCGGAGAAAGGGCAGCATGGACGGGATGCCCAGGGCAGACGCCACCACCGCCAGCGCCCGCGCCGTCGTGTTGCGCACGTAATCGTCGGGGTTGTCAATATCGGGACGCATGGTCGCGAGCATGGTCGCCAACCCGGCCGCCTTGGCCAGATTGGCGATAATCTCCCTCCCTTCGGCGCGAGCGTGGTAGTCTTCGTCGATCAGCAGCGGCTGCATAACTACGAGGATTTTGTGAACGTACGGGCGGACGCGGTGCTCGAGCTTGGCCAGCACGCGGTCAATGACCTTAACCAGCAAATGACGCGCCTGCTCCTCGAGCGTCGGTGACAGCAACAGTGGCAATAGGGCATCAAAGAGAGGGCCCGCACCAAACTCCACCGCCTTGTCCGACAATGTCCGGAAGGCGGCCTTACGCATCATCGGGCTACCATTCTTCACTTTCAGCAGCAGCTTCATGACGCGCCGCTTCTTCTGCTCGGCTGCCGACAGCTGTGGCGCGCCCGCCTTGACTTCAGGACCGAGAATGGCACCAAACGTCGCGTAGTCTTCGGCAGACATCTCAATCCCGTCGAGGCCTGGCGGCAGCGCAGGCATTCCCACTGCCTCAGCCGTGACACCACCCTCGGCGGGGAGCACGTACAGCGGGGTGGCGGAAAAGGCGCCACCAGAGCCCGCCCCGCCCACGCTAGGGGTACCCACCACAGGCGTCATGAGCGGCGTCATGAGCGGCGTTGCCGCGACTGGCCGCCGCCGCTTGGGCACATACCCCTCGGGTGGCGTTAGCACCTTGTAGCCGTCGGTGGGTAGCAGCGCGTCCAGCTCCTCGTCCGTCACCGGTCGGCTACGAGCGGCGGCATCAGCGGCCACCCGGGCGGCGGCCAACGCCTCGACACTCATGGTGGGCACCCCACCGGCGCCGCCCAACAAGGGCGTCCCGCTGTACGCGCCGCCGACGCCAACGACGGGGGTGGCGCCGCCAAACGGGGCGGTCGCGCCGGCCGCCACGTCGGGCGTTTCGTCCCAACGGGAGCGCTTGGAAGGGGTGGCACCCCCGCCCGCAACAAAGCCAGAGGAGCTCATGTCGGGGGTGACATCCCAGCGGCTGGAGGTACCTGGCGTCGCGCCGCCCGCGGCAGGCCCGCCACCGTGCGCCGGCGTCACGTCCCAGCGGGAGGCCGACACGGGAGTACCCGGTACTGTGGGCTCGGTCAGGGTGCTGAGCAGGGGGGTAGCGTCTGCGGCTGCAGCATGGGCGGCGGCGCCGACCTCAGGAGTCACGTCCCACCGGGACCGCGACGGCGGCGGCGCGGCGGCGGCACCGCCGGCGGGAGACTCTGCCGGCAGCGCATCCCAGCTGGACGACGCGGCTGGCGGACCGTCTGAGACTTCCGACGTCTCCACATCCCACCTACGCCGCTTGGTAGTGCCCATGATGGCGGTGAGGGAAGGTGAGGAGACGGTGACGCTGCGACGTGCGGCGGGTTGTTGAGTCTGCGTCTGCGTCACCGCCTTCCCTCCCCGTCGTCTTGGGCTAGTGCACTGTTCGGAATGCAAGTATATGTAGGCAAGAATCATGCCAATAGGGCAGTAAGTCGTTGGTACTTTCAACATACGACCGAATCGATCACTGGGCATCATTGCCCTTCAGAGACCATCGCCGACCACAGGGCCTCCTCTCCTCGCTTGGCCCCGAGACCATCGTCATCGCGCTGCGTAGGAGCGTGCGTCGGCAGCGCTCCCACGGTCCGCGGCGCTGCGCCTGGCGACGTGCCCGTGTCGACAGCTTCTGAGCATCGCCCCCTGCTGCAGCTCTCTTTTCTTTTTCAGTCCCCTGTCTCCCCAGGTTTACGCCATCATGTTTGCCCGTTCGGCAGCGGCGGTTGCCGCGGCGGCGTCGGCCGCGGCGCGGCCATCTGTTGCGTCGGCTCTCCGGCGGGCGGGGCCCGCGGCGGCGGCGCCCGGCGGGCGATCCCTCGCTGCCGCTGCCAAGGCGGACCTCATGCCCCCGCTGACGGTGGCTGTCACTGGGGCGGCAGGCCAGATCGGCTACGCGCTGCTGATGCGGATCGCCAGGTGCGTGGGGGCGACCGCCGGTTGTGGGTGTGCCATGGGCGGCAGAGGAGGGCTGCGACAGTGGCGAGCCTGGTTGGGTGGGTCATCTTGGTGTGTGAGTATGCCTGCTCAGGTGGGACGATACGTGGCGGGGCACCGCGTTTGACGATATGGAGCTTTTTCTCCCCAGTGCTGCGCCCCTGGTGATGAGAAAGTATCAGCGTGCGCGTGCGGTGTGAGCTGCGCGGTTTGCGTGTTCCTGACTCTTGTGTTTTTGCTTTGCGGGTGTTTTATGTGTGTACTTTTCACTACAGTGGCGAGATGTTGGGGAAGGACCAGCCCGTCCGCCTCCAGCTGATTGAGACGAAGCAGGGCATGGCGCCGCTGAAGGGGGTGATGATGGAGCTGGAGGATGGTGCCTTTCCCCTGCTTGAGTCGGTGAAGGGCACGTCCGATCTGGAGGAGGGCTTTGGTGACGCCAACTTTTCCCTCCTCGTGGGCGCTATGCCCCGCAAACAGGGCATGGAGCGTTCGGATCTACTCTCGGCGAATGCGGCAATCTTTGCCGACCAGGGTAAGGCCCTGTCGGCGGCCGCCGCACCCGGTTCTCGAGTGCTCATTGTGGGAAACCCGGCCAACACCAACGCGTTGGTGGCGGCGGCCAACGCGCCGGACATGCTGCCTGAGCAGTTCATGGCCATGACCCGCCTGGACCAGTCCCGTGCTGAGGGTATGCTTGCCGAGAAGGCTGGCGTGGACGTGAAGGACGTGGACCGGGTGATCATCTGGGGCAACCACTCCGCCACCCAGTATCCTGATCTGTCGCACGCGCGCATTGGCGGTAAGTGGGCGAAGGACGTGATCAAGGACGAGAAGTGGTTGACTGGCGACTTCGTGTCGCGTGTGCAAAAGCGTGGCGCTGAGGTCATTGCAGCGCGAGGTGCTTCGTCGGCGGCCTCTGCCGCGTCTGCCGCCATTGACAACATCCGGGACGTGCACCTGGGCAGCGAGAAGTGGCAGAGCATTGGCGTGCTGTCGGACGGCTCGTACGGCATTGGCGGCGGCCTTTGGTACTCAGTGCCATGCGCGTGCCCGGGCCTGCACTACACACGGGTCAAGGGCCTCCCCATTGATGAGTACAGCGCCAAGATGATGAATACCACCGAGGCGGAGCTGGTTGCCGAGCGGGACTCGGTGCGGCACCTGCTGCCGTCCAGCTACGACGCTGGTGTGCCGCTGCAGAAGCTGGTGGACCTCAAGGACGCCTGGACCGCCAACGACAGCGCGCGTATTCAGGAGGCGTCCAAGTCGCTGCCTGCCCGATTCCAAGCGGCGGTGAAGAGCGCTATTTCGTCTTGATGCTGTTCTCCCTGTTTCTCGTTTTTTTTGCCTGTTTCTCTTGTCCTCCTAGTTGGCCTCTTTTTTGTAACAGGCAGTCGTACCGTCGGATACTCCACGGCTGAACTCCGCTACACAGGAAGGAAGCTTAGTGCGTTCGCCTTCGCAGCAGGGACTGCTCAACGCGACTTCCGTATGAGACTCGAGGACTGGACCTCGTGTTGTCCATTCGTGGTCTGTTTCTGGTCAAATATTCCAACCGATGTCAGAAAGTGCCTTGGTAGGAAGTTGTGCGAAATTACTTTCCCCCAGGCCCCGATTTCATTCCACCCACAATGCGAGCTTCGATGAGGGACGCCGTCGGGAACACCACGCTCTCGAACCGCACATCGATGGCCAACCACGCGGCTCCCACTGCTCACTGTTTCCTCTCCTCGACCAAGGCCACGTCAGCCGAGCCGCGAGTCCTCCCCACCCTTGGTCAACACTTTTGCCGTCCTGCCCTGCTCTGCTACGCTACTTTCTCTGCCGTTGCGGAGTTCTTCCTTTCCACCACCAGGGGGTTCGGCTCTTTCCCGGCGTCCTGGTCTACACCGCCATGTCCCCCCCGCCCCCCGAGAGCGATGGCGCCTCCCCACCCCCACCACCATCTGGCAAGGCCGGCAAGCGCACCGCCCGCCTTTTTGGTTCCTCTCTTGCTGGCGTCATTGAGCTGTTTGGCTTCCACCCGGTGGACACGGTGGCCAAGCGGCTGATGAACGAGCCTGGCCAAATCCGAGTGCCTGGCGCGCCCATGTCCGTGTCAGTGGATGCCTACTCGCGAGTGATTTTCCGGGACGCCCACGCTTCCTCTTCGGCGCTCGTCAAGTACACCAGCCTCTTCCCGGGTCTGTCATTTGCGGCGGGCTATAAAATCGCACAGCGGGTGTACAAGTTTGGGGGCCAGCCGGTGGTGACTGAAGCCCTTACCCGCCGGTACCAGGGGGCTGTCGGGAGCGTTGTTGGGGAATCGCGAGCCAAGCCGCTGCTTCACGCCAGCGCTGGGGCGCTGATTGGGGTGGGTGAGATTGTGCTACTCCCGCTCGATGTGCTTAAGATTAAGTCCCAGAACAACCCCGAGGCCCTGCGCGGCAGAGGCCTCGTTAGTATTTTGCGGCAAGAGTCTCTGTGCGGCCTCTACCGGGGTGCCGGCTGGACCGCCGCTCGGAATGCGCCGGGCTCCTTCTCCCTATTTGGCGCGTCGGCGCTGGTCAAGGAGCGAGTGTTCGGGTTGGAGCGATACAACGACGCAACGTTCGGCCAGAACTTCGTGGCTTCCGTAGCGGGTGGCGTTGCTTCCATCACTGTCGCCTCTCCACTGGATGTGATCAAGACGCGGCTGCAGACGCGGGATTTCAGTTCCACCGTCACTGGCGGGCAACTGCTGCGAGACCTGGTCCGCCACGAGGGGCCGAGCGCCTTCTTCAAGGGCCTGGTGCCCAAGCTGCTGGTCGTCGGTCCCAAGTTGGTTTTCTCTTTCACGATTGCGCAGCACACGATTGCGACGTTGGAGCGGTGGTTTGAAGCGTCCAGTGACAGCGCCTAATGACAGCGTCGCGTCGCTCGTGCAGGATGGGGACAAAAAGTTTTGTACGACACTCTTGTGTACGTTGCGCGCCTTGTGTTATTTGCGCTGCTGTCACAAGTTCTAGAGCCGCGCCTTGTGTGTATGGCAGGGTCGCCAGTCCACCCTGAAGGTCAGCGAATTGCGGCACAACCACAGAAAAGTTGCAGAATATTATGCGCGGTCCAAGACAGGACGTGCATCGGCTACTGGGACAAGCGAGCTCGTCAACTGTCGCTACATCGTGCCGTGTGTTCATGCAGTGCGCCAACTTCGAAAAACGGTGTGTCCGCCGACACCTAGCAGCCGAGGGTGGAGGTTCACAGACCGAACACCTCGCGACCCACTGGTAGCCGGTTCAGACACAACAAAAAAAAGAGCAAGAAAACGAGGGCCAGGACACCGCAAGCCCACAACACTCATGTGAATACGGCAGAAAGAGGCAAAAGCCCTGCTTGTGCGTCTCACCCCGCAACGTCCTACATGTCCACCTCGAGCAGCAGCCGCCGCGGGTCCTCCACCAGCCGCTTCATACGCCGAAGGAAGGTGACCGCTTCCCGGCCGTCAATGAGACGGTGGTCGTACGACAGCGCAAGGTACATCATGGGGCGGATCTGGATTTCGTTGCCAACCACCATCGCACGCTTCTGGATGATATGCATGCCCAGGATGGCTGACTGAGGCATGTTGATGATGGGCGTCGACAGGAGCGAGCCAAAGACGCCCCCGTTGGAAATGGTGAAGGTGCCACCCTGCATTTCGTCAATGCCCAGCTGGCCCCCCCGCGCGCGGGTACCCAAGTTGGTGATGGTCTTCTCAATCTCAGCAAAGCCCATCTTCTCGCACGACCGAAGGACGGGCACGACCAGACCCGTCGGCGTCGACACAGCCACCGACACGTCCACGTAGTCGCGGTACACAATATCGTCACCGTCAATGAACGCGTTCACCTCAGGCTGTTCCTGCAACGCGACCGTCGCGGCCTTGATGAAGGGGGACATGAAGCCCAGCTTAACCCCATGCCGCTTCTCAAACGCATCCTTGTACTCGTTGCGGAGGTCAATCAGTGCAGACATGTCCACCTCGTTAAAGGTGGTCAGCATAGCCGCAGTGTTCTGCGCCTCCTTCAGCCGATCCGCAATGCGCTTGCGCATGCGTGTCATCTTGACGCGGCGTTCCCCACTCTCCGACAGATTGATCTGCTTTTGGGGGGGAACAGGCACAGGCCCATCTGCCGCGAGGGGTGCTGCCGCAGCCGGCGATGCCTCGCGCGCCTCGGGAGCCGCCTCCTTGGCCGGAGCCTCTGAAGTGCTCTTGGCGGAAGACTCAGCGGCGGCGGCAGCGCCCAGGCGCATGGCTGCCAGCGGCTGACCAACGGCGACTGTGTCCCCAACGGCGGCCTTCTGCTTCACCAGCATCCCCTCAGACGGTGCGCGGACGTCCACGGTCACCTTGTCCGTCTCGATCTGCACAACAATCTCGTCCTGTTCTACCGTCTGACCATCCTCCACCAGCCACGCGGCAACCGTGCCTTCGGTGATGCTCTCCCCCATCTCGGGAACCGTCAGCGTGTCCTCTGGGGCTTCCACGGCCGCTGACAGGGATCGAGACGGGGGGACAGCGCCAGCCAACGCACCAACGCCGCGGCCGCCCGTCGAGCGGCTGGCCGCCATCAGCCGGGCGCCATCACTGCCCGGGGAGGCAAGCCCGACGTGTGCGCCAGATGGCGCGAGCGTGGCTAGCCCAGACGTTCTGCCCAGGCACGCCGCCAGACACGATTGTGAAGGAGACCGCCCCGCCGTCCGGGCGATCGCCGACAGCCCTCGCAGGCCCGACACGGACCTCATCGTGGGGGATCACCAACGGCCGCCGCGGATGACGGAGAAGGGCGGGAGGGGAGGACGCACAAGTCACCTGTGCGTCCACTCCAGTCAACAAGGCAGACGGCACGGCGTATAGGTGAGGATGGGGTAGGTGGGGGAGAGGATGGGGCAACGCAGTCGCGCCCCGAAAGGAGGCTGGCGGGGACTATTGTTTGGACAGTGGCTGCTGCAATCCACAGCCGTTTGTCTCACGGAGTGGAATGAGCTGGACTGACAACAACGCAGCCTTCATCGCCCATCGGTCGGCGCCAAGCCACCTTGGCGACACATCAAGGAGGTGCCCAGTAGCGCAGAGACTGATTACATACCACCGTCTGTGATTCATGCCAGAGGCGTGCTGCTTCACGTCGTATCCACGTAGGTTGCGAGGACTTGATGCCAATAGGCACACTTATTTGGGGCATGCTGCCTGTCCAACTTCACAATTCTTGTCGACATGACAATCACAATACAAACCAATCGGTCGACTTTCGTACTGTACCGGTACTTTTTGCCAAACGCCTGTCTACCTAACCCCGACCCTCGCGCAGACGCCTGGCCGGCAGTGCTCCCCCCTCTCTATCCGTCTGACACCAGTTTTTCACAAGTGACACTAGTTTTTTACAACTTCCGCTTACAATACCGTGACAAAAGTTTTTCCACGACTGAGAAAGGGGGGCTACAGTTGCAATCGGTCCATTGGCCGAGTCGTCAGAATCTGCGATTGCAGGTCACTGCGGCCCCCCCTGTCGACCACTGGCAGTGTGCGAACCGCCTCGATTTATCCAACAACCCCGCCCTTCCCCCTGAACCTCCCGCCCACCCACCCCCATTCCCACCAGTATGGGGCGCTACCAGCGCCTCACCGATGAGCAGCGCACTGCCACGGCCGTTTTAGCGAAGAACGGGGCCGGCAACGCCGAGATTGCTGCGGCTGTTGGGGCGAATCGGGCAACGGTGGCGAAGGTGGCGGCGCGGGTGCGCCGCACTGGGGACCTGCAGGCGCCCAAGTCTACTGGGCGCCCCCCCATTCTTGACGCCAGGGGACGTCGGCGGCTCATTCGAATGGTCCTGGCCAACGACAACCTGGAGCTGGGCCACCTTGTGACCTTGTTCAACGATGGCATGCCGGTCAAGATTTCCAAACGGACGGCGCATCGAGTCATCCGTGACGCCGGCTTGTACGCCGCCCGCCGCCGCATCAAGCCCTACCTGTCCACAAGAACTGGGTCAATAGGCTCTCCTGGGCTCGGAAGCATCGCCGGTGGCGGCAGGTTCTTTTTACAGACGAAAGCAGCTTCCAGGTAAAGACTGGTCACGGCAAGCTTTTTTGGTCCCAACGTGGTTGCCGGTGGCGTCCTCGAACCTCTCTCCCATCTTTTAAGAGCGGGCGGCAGTCGGTAATGGTGTGGGCGGGTTTTTCCTACCGCGGCCGCACCGATTTGGTTCTGGTGGACGGGTGCCTGAACGCGCACTCCTACCAAGACCAACTACTCGAGGTGGCGTACCACCACATGGTGGCGGATTTTGGGTCTACCAACAACTTTCTGCTGCAGGAGGACCTGGCGACGCCCCACAATGCCAAGAGTACCCGGGCGGGGCAGAGAGAGCTGGGCATCAAGGTGCTGCCGTGGGTGGGGCAGAGCCCCGACTTAAACCAAATCGAGAACGCTTGGGCGGAGCTGAAGCGGCGCCTACGCCGGCGCCGTGACACCCCAAAGACCAAGAGGGAGCTGTTCTTGGCGCTGGAGGCGGAGTAGCGGGGCATCCCCGCAACCTTTCTTGAGAACCTGGCCGACTACATGGTGCGCCGTTGCAGAGCCGTGGTCAGATCCCACGGGTGGCCCACGAAGTACTGGTAAAAAACGTAGATAGACTAGGGTCGACCAGGCCGCGTCATCTGCAATTGATCCGACCCTGCCCAGATCGCGAAACCGTGGAAGTACTTCTGTCCCCCCATAGTACATATGCGGGTACATGGCTAGCTCGGAGGATCTAGTGGTTGCAACAGTCCTAAGGGAGCTTGGGTAGTGCTCTTGAAACGTAGGCAGGCGTCACAGTTCTGCACAAAGTCTTTGATGTCTTGTCGCATCGTCTTCCAGTAAAACCTGGTGACGAGGTCTTTGCTTGTTTGGCGTACGCCCTTAAGACCCTTGCTTGGAGTATCATGTTGGATCGTTGGCGACCGAAACCACTGCAGTTCGCTGCATGTTTTTCACGTATTTCAACCCCTTTTGAAATGCAACAATTGCAGTGAAGTTTCTGCATTTCAGCAGTACTCAAGAGCCGAGAAAGTCACGCGGCACAGGGATTATGCATCCGCGCATACAACGCGATGCAGAGCGAAATGCACAGAAAACATGCAGTGAGTTGAATAGGCATCGCAAGGGGTATCCGGCAGCAACCGGATGCCGGCCCGCTTTCTTCCGGTCCATGTGGAATTGTTTGTGACACGGCCACATGCGGTGTCCGTGCCAGGGCAAAGTGCCGGTGTCTGGCGTGCGCCAGACAGAGGGCCCGGACGCAGTGTCTGCGCCTCGTGTCTCCGCCTAGTGAGCTCCAGACATGGGCGAACTCGACAGCCGCCGGCCCCCGCACCCCCACACCTGCGGTCGCCGCTGCCCACTGCCTCCACCACCGTCGTCGATACCGACACGGCCGCCGTCTCCACCACCGCAGCCGCGACCGCCACCACCTCCGCCACCGTGGCCGCCACCGACGTTGCCTCCCCTACCCTGGCCGTGACCGCCTCGCCCACCGTAGCCGCGGACGCCACTGCATCGTCCACGATGCCTGCCACCACCTCCGCCACCGTGGCCGCCACCGACGTCGCCTCCCCCACCCTGGCCGTGACCGCCTCGCCCACCGCAGCCGCGGACGCCACTGCATCGTCCACGGTGCCCGCCACTACCTCCGCCACCGTGGACGCCACCGACGACCATCCCCGACCAACACCACCGACGTGGCTTGCGACGGCGGCGCTTGCAGCTCGTCCCGCCTCGGCATAGAGGGGATGCGAGGCGTGGGGTGCGAGGGGGGAGGGGACGAATGGGGGGGGGACGAATTGGGGAGGGGAGGGGGGGGGGGGGGGGGGGGGAAGGGGGTCGCAGGAAGAAGACTCGTCACGGAATGCGGTTGAGTGCGATAAACATGTAGAGATGCAATACCATGCACAGATATACTAGCAAGCACACGACACACCATCACGCGTCGCCACCGCCCTCATCATGGTCCCCACTCACACTCGCCCCGCCACTTCCACCATCCTCCCCACTCTCGTCATCCTCCACACTCTCGCCATCCTCCACACTCACGTCGTCGTCCCCACTGCCAACATCATCCATACTCTCCTTGCCCCCTTCCTCTTCGTCACCCTCTTCATGACTCGCCTCCTCACATCCATCCTCCTCCTCCTCACCATGCTCCGTTCCATCCTCCTCACCATCCTCCTCACCATGCTCCTCACCATCCTCCTCACCATCCTCCTCACCATCCTCCTCACCATCCTCCTCACCATCCTCCTCACCATCATCCTCACCGTCCTCCTCATCGCCCTCCTCCTCCTTCTCACCGACTTCCTCCGCCTCGTCGGCACTGCCCTCCTCCATCTCCACATCGCCCCCGGAGCTGTCCTCATCGCCGTGCTCCCCCACATCTGCCTCCCACGTTGCATCACTGTCCTCCTCTTCCTCCTGGACGACCTGCACATCACCCGCGGGCTCCAGCTTCACCTTGACCCGCGCCTTCCGGAAGCTCACCGGCTGGGCAGACATAAGGCGCTGACGACGGAGCTCATCGCGCGACGTCGGCGAGACCGCAACAGATGGCGGCGTCACCAGCACGACGTCCTCGTCTGAGGTGAAGTCTGACTCCTCTTCAATGGAGGAGTCCCCCAACGGAAGCAAAGCATTCTTCTGCTTCATCTCATCACCGTTGAACTTGCGCTTCGCGCCACGCCTGGCGGAAAACGTACGCGGCCCCAGCGTCACTTCTGGGTCCTTGAGGGAGGCGCAGTCGTCCTCGTCCACGTCCGTCTCAAAAAGCCGCACCCAGACGCAGTCCGGCGAGCTCGCCGACTCGAACAGGGCCGCCAGCTCTTCACAGAAAACAGCCCTGTGGGACGGGGTCAACCCACCAAAGACATCCTGCATCCCCTGCTTCCTGTACGCTTGCAAGAGGAGCTGGGAGCGGACCTGTTGCAGAACGAACGAACAAAAATACAAGGAAGCGACATACCAACTACGGCACGGGATCCAAGACAGGAGAGTACCAAGCACCACACGACGACAAAGCGTTGTCCGTCAGCCACATCATGCATGGTGCACACAGCCACCTGCGCGAGTCGAGTCACTTCCACAAGACACAAATGCAACAAGTTGCAGGACAACACACCGCAACACAACAATATACAGATTGAGGCAACACACTCAACAACATACCTTGGCCAATATGATTGCCAACTGACAGAGGCGCAAGCGCAACACCACGCGGCCCTTGTGGATGGCGGTCGTCTTGGCCTCGTCAATGTCCAAGTTCCGAATGAACTCCGCCGCCAACTGGTACAGGGCATGGCGACCCTTTTTCGTCTTGAGGTACCGTCGGCCGCGCAGCCACCACAGCGCCGCCTTGGCCTTTGCTTTTTCCAGCCGCTCCGCCTCCTTCTCCTGCGACTCCTTGACTTTCCTCGGCTTCGGGGCACACCCTGCGGTCTCAATCCACTGCGTGTAGTACTGCCACCGTTGGAAGACCCAACGCGTGAGCGCACCGTAGGTTGAGGAGCGCGCCTGCGCGCACAGGGCGAAGACGTTGCTCACGCGCCGCTTCCCCTTAGTTTCCTTTTCGCCTTCCTTAGTCTTGCGACGCTTACGAGGGACGGTTGCAGCCACGGTCCGTCCCAGCTCTTTGGCGCGCCTGAGGCTAGCCGGGGCCGCCGCCATTATCGACGCCAGGTACATCGCCTCGGCGTCCTCCTGGCAGACGAAGACGTCGTCGGAGTCCTCCGGCGCCGCCAGACCGTTGTTGACCCGCGCTGACACCTCCGCGCGGATGGCAGCGGCCAGGACAAGACCCACCTTTTCCTCGGGGTGACGGGCCGGGCCCTTGCCCTTGTAAGAGGTCCTCCCCACGTAAGAGGTTGCACCATTGGGGGCGGCACCCGCAACAGGAGGCTTGGGGCGCGGCCTGGCCGGTGCCACAGCGCCAGCGGCGGGCTGTCGCTTCTCGCCTGTCACTGCGTTGCGTAGCCCCCGGGTCTTCCCCGCCACCTCACCTGTTCCGCCCACGACTGCCGGCGTGAGACGCTTGAAGGCGCTCACAGGCGCACCTGCCACCAACGCGTACCCCCCACCAGCCGTGCTGGCACGAGCACGGGCCCCACCGGCAGCTGCAGGACGAGCCGGCGTGGACACCGCGCGACGTTTTGCGGGGGGCTCTGCTGTCGACGCCGGCGTCGCCGCAGCGGGTCCGGAGGGCGGCTTTCGCGCGGATGCGCCGGGTGGGGCGCCCACAGCGGGAGCCTTCCCTTTCACCAAAGTCTTGCGGCGCTTTAGGGGGCGCGGGGTAGCGGGCGGGGTGGTCGTCCGCTTGTCCTGCGCGGCAGCCTCGGCCGCCATCGCGTCCTCGGAGTTGCTGCTTGAGCTGCTGGAGCTGGGGGACGTCGACTGGAGCTTGCCCGGCGGTGGCTTCTTGCGCTTGGAGAGCTTCTCGGCCGTTTTCACTTTCTTGACGGAAGCCTTTGCTGGACGACGGGGGGGTTTGAGTGTGCTGCCCCCCGCATCAGCGTCGGGGACCACCCCCCCGCCAGTGACAGCCTTCCTCTTCAAATGGGTTGCCAGAGGTCGAGGTGTCTCCTCGAGAGTAGCCTGAGGGCTGTCGGGGGGGCGAGGGGGGGGGGGGGGGGGGGGGGGGGGGGGGGGAAACGGGAGCGCACAGTCAGGAACAGAATACGTGGAGCGCGAAGGGCTGGGAGTAACACAAGCGACGTGTTAGAACCAGTTGTATACAAAGCGATGCAGGCACATGCACATCGAAGCACACAGGGGCGCGTACGAGAACAAACAACAGAAGCTTTCAAGGCGCACCAGTTTCTTCTTTCTAAACACCGCCTTGGCAACTCGGCGCGGGGGTGTCACAGGAGCCTCTTCGTCCGTGTTGACCTGCTGATGAAGTGAGATGTTTGGGGGGGGCGGGGGGGGGGGGGGGGGGGGGGGGGGGGCGAGTGGGGGCAGCAGACCAGCATATTGGGGACAGAGACAGATATGAAAGTCAGAATTACACCGATACCCGTGGATTCACAACGCGCTGCAAAGACATGTCAAGAACAGGGCGTCCAGTGTGCGTCAACACCGTGATACACACGGAGACAAGACCTTGCGCATACCTGCTGCTTCTTGGTGCGGCGTGGAGACGCAGCCGGGGTTGCCTTCGACGGGCGGCGGGGAGGGGCACGTGGCGCTCTGCTTCCTGTGCTCGGCTGGCGGGTGAGGACGGGGGGTGGGGGCGAGGCGTAGGAAAGGGGATACATGGTGGGGGCGTGACGGTACGATGCAGTCAACATGGAGACGGAGGAACGCGTCAGTATCAAGTGAATAAAGCACCTGGTCGTGCGCTGCACGGACATGCTAAGGGCTCAGCACAACAGCGTAGAAAGGTAAAAATAGAGCACCCTCCTCAGTTGGCGTACCTGGTTTGGCACGGGGACCGGCTTGGTCACATTGCGCCTCCCTGCAACATGAGTCGCCTGCAACTGACGGCGAACTGATGCTTCCGCGGGCGGGTCATCATCGGTGGTTGCCTGATGGGCGTGGCGGAGGGGGGGAGGGGGGTGCGGGGGGGGGGTGGGGGGGGAGGGTTGATGACACACTCCTCCAAGAGGGCGAAGAGGAAGAGCGGGGTGGCCACCAGAGCGAGGGAGTGGACAGTCAGCGCACTGTACTTCACTGCACTGCAACTTGTCCGACAGAGTGCACTGTATCTCACTGGACTGCAACCTGTCCGAACCCAGTCAGGATATCAATGGAGAGACCGAGCGCCATCTTCTTACCGTTCTCTTCCCTTTTCCGACTTTCTTGGGACGCAGGGGCACCTTCCGCCCACCTGCCTTCGTCGTTGTCTGCTTCACACGAGACGGCCACCAGAGCGAGGGAGTGGACAGTCAGCGCACTGTACTTCACTGCACTGCAACTTGTCCGACAGAGTGCACTGTATCTCACTGCACTGCAACCTGTCCGAACCCAGTCAGGATATCAATGGAGAGACCGAGCGCCATCTTCTTACCGTTCTCTTCCCTTTTCCGACTTTCTTGGGACGCAGGGGCACCTTCCGCCCACCTGCCTTCGTCGTTGTCTGCTTCACACGAGACGGCCACCAGAGCGAGGGAGTGGACAGTCAGCGCACTGTACTTCACTGCACTGCAACTTGTCCGACAGAGTGCACTGTATCTCACTGGACTGCAACCTGTCCGAACCCAGTCAGGATATCAATGGAGAGACCGAGCGCCATCTTCTTACCGTTCTCTTCCCTTTTCCGACTTTCTTGGGACGCAGGGGCACCTTCCGCCCACCTGCCTTCGTCGTTGTCTGCTTCACACGAGACGGCCACCAGAGCGAGGGAGTGGACAGTCAGCGCACTGTACTTCACTGCACTGCAACTTGTCCGACAGAGTGCACTGTATCTCACTGCACTGCAACCTGTCCGAACCCAGTCAGGATATCAATGGAGAGACCGAGCGCCATCTTCTTACCGTTCTCTTCCCTTTTCCGACTTTCTTGGGACGCAGGGGCACCTTCCGCCCACCTGCCTTCGTCGTTGTCTGCTTCACACGAGACGGCCACCAGAGCGAGGGAGTGGACAGTCAGCGCACTGTACTTCACTGCACTGCAACTTGTCCGACAGAGTGCACTGTATCTCACTGGACTGCAACCTGTCCGAACCCAGTCAGGATATCAATGGAGAGACCGAGCGCCATCTTCTTACCGTTCTCTTCCCTTTTCCGACTTTCTTGGGACGCAGGGGCACCTTCCGCCCACCTGCCTTCGTCGTTGTCTGCTTCACACGAGACGGCCACCAGAGCGAGGGAGTGGACAGTCAGCGCACTGTACTTCACTGCACTGCAACTTGTCCGACAGAGTGCACTGTATCTCACTGCACTGCAACCTGTCCGAACCCAGTCAGGATATCAATGGAGAGACCGAGCGCCATCTTCTTACCGTTCTCTTCCCTTTTCCGACTTTCTTGGGACGCAGGGGCACCTTCCGCCCACCTGCCTTCGTCGTTGTCTGCTTCACACGAGACGGCCACCAGAGCGAGGGAGTGGACAGTCAGCGCACTGTACTTCACTGCACTGCAACTTGTCCGACAGAGTGCACTGTATCTCACTGGACTGCAACCTGTCCGAACCCAGTCAGGATATCAATGGAGAGACCGAGCGCCATCTTCTTACCGTTCTCTTCCCTTTTCCGACTTTCTTGGGACGCAGGGGCACCTTCCGCCCACCTGCCTTCGTCGTTGTCTGCTTCACACGAGACATCCACAAAGGGAGAAATTCGTGGTGCAGGAGAGGGACAAAGCCCACCAGGCGCGTCAGACACCGACGTCAATGTCAGCGCGGTGAAGCTGGAGCACCGTCATTGAGAGTGGCAACACGAGACGTCAAAAAACACTGTGATGCAGATAGATACCAGGTCATACAGGACAAACATACCTTCACGGTTCCTGGTGAGGGGGTATCCGACCTCAGCCGGGACCGAGGGCTCGGTGAGTTCCTGTCCATCGCAGGAGTGTCGGGTTCTGACCTGGGGACAGCAACAGGCGGAGGGCCACCATCGTCCGCGGGCTCATCACCGGCGGGGTAACCCCCGGCAGTACCTTCACGACCTGCGCCACCGTCACCGTCGCCGGCGTCCAGCCGGCCAGCACCAGCACCGCCAACGCATCCTGCAGGCGCGTCACCTGTAGATCCAGCGCCGTCACCAGCGCCGTCGCCACCAACCCCCACACTGGCGCCAGCCTCTCGATCCGCTGCCGCGCCGTCTGCGCCACAACCCTCGCCTTGGTTCAGTGGCAGGGGTTGGGCGCTCGCCGCGCGCGCTGCACGCAACGCGTCCGTCTCCCCGTCCGTGGTCAGCGTCGTCTGCTTGAAGCCCATCTCACTATCGTCCGTGTCCGTGAAGGGTCGCCCGGGCGGCCAAGCCGTCGTAGCCACCGTCCCCAGAAGCGGTTTCGGCACGGCCGGCGCCACAGCCAAGGGTCTGACCGACGCGGGCTTTGCGAGAGCCTGCCGCAGTAGAAGATTGGCGGCCAGCGTCGCTGCCGCCTCCAGGCGATCTGCCTCGGCACCGGCGAGCAAGGCAGCGTCGGCGGGCGACTGGGGTCCCACGATGGGCGAGCTTCGCGGGGTTGTCGGCGCCGCAGCCGCAGACGTCGGCGGCGCCGGCACAGTGGCCGTGGATGGCAGGACCGACGTGGTGGTGGGGCTGCTTCCCGCCGTGGTAGCCGAGGGGGGCGCCACAGAGGTTGGCGGCGCCGGCACGGTAGCCGTCGATGGCAGCGGCGACGAGGCGGCGGAGCTGGCACCCGCCGTCGTTGCCCGGGGCGCCACCACCGGAGCCGCCGCTGTCGAAATGCCCCCCAGAGTGGCCGCCGCCGGGATCTCCGGGATCGCCACCGGGCCCGTCGTCGTCGGGGGCACCGCCGTCGCAACGGGTGGGCGGGCCGCCGCCGCCGAAGTAGGTGGTCGGGGAGCCGCCGACGGGATCTGTGGTCGGGGCGCCGCCGTCGGGATCGGTGGGTTGGGCGGCGCTGCCGTCGGGATCGGTGGGTTGGGTGGCGCCGCCGTGCTCGGTCTGGCGGGCGAGGGCACGCGGGTGACGGGCGCCTCGATCGCACTTGGCGCCACGAGCGTCCTTGACGCCAGGTTCCCCGTTGTGTTTGTGGGCGGGTGCGTGGCTCTCGGGGCGGAGGCTGTGGGTGCCTGTGGGGAGGGGGGGGGGTGGGGAACGTGCGTCGCGGGGGGGTCGTGGTCGGCATTGCGCGAGTGTGGTGGCTGGCCCTGGTACAGTACAGTGGGTGCGCTTCTCTTCACCGTGCATGCACAGGGCCCCTCGGGGAGGCGAACGCCGCGTGGACATGTGCAAAAGCTGTTGGATCCGTACCCACGGTGTATAAAGCTCACTGTCGCCGTCTGTGTGGCCCTGCGACTCATGGCACCTTGTGCCACCTGTTGCCGTGTGCTGTGATGCGTGAGTGCGAGGGAATCCTGGACCTGCAGCCTCGCACTGCAGCGGCCCACGGGCCCTGTGGGAACTGAGCAGCGGCTGGGTGGGTAGAAGGGTGCGCGGGCGTGTCGCAGAGGGGGCGGGGAGGTGGATCGGGGGGGGCGGGGGGGGAAGTGGCCGTGCTCAGGGACTGTGCGGCAGGTGGGGAGAGGGGAGTGTTGCGAGAGGGGCGAGATTGTGTGGTGCGTAGGATACGTGGCGTACAAGCAGACAATGTGGTCGGCCGCTCTCCATGGCCTCCGCAACGACTGCAGCCATAGAAGCTCCCGCAGGTGGCCTTCAGGTGGTGGCGGATAGATGTCATTGGGCATAGGCACAGCCAAAGCGTGCGTCAGCAGTGGCGTCAACATCCCCCGTTGTTCAAATTCAGAAAGAGGAGCCCTTGCAAAGAGCAGATATTTCAAGTCTCCAACAACAACACTTCGCGCTTGCACAAGTAACTGATGAAGCCCTGAAACAGGTTTTGTATAAGTCTAAATGATTCGTCAGTTGTGTACCTATGACGGGGATGGTTCTCATGTGTACTGCTGCATCCAGCCAACCAGAGCGCGACCGTGTGCATTCTTTTCTGAGGTGTCGTACTTCACGGTTGGATGTACTTTTACAATACATATTGGTTTTACATGATTTCTGTTTGTTTGTGCTGGGACGTACTTGGGCGCTCAGTAGTCCTCCAGGTGCGTCAAAGAATTTCAACGGATCACGGCACCACCGACGCGAGACGGCTTGAGGGAGGACGACCACACCTGGTGCGCGATCCGTGGATTGCGCGATCAGCGCCGTGTCTGAGCCTCAGAACGCAAGTTTGTAGCACACGAAACGCTTGCACAAGCATTGAGGACAGTGTCCGAGGAGCGAGGGGGTAGCTGCGTGAGGAGTCGTGCACACGGGGGCTTGTAGGGAGAGGGGTGTGCGAGGGAGGAGGTTCGCGGCGGCGCTGTGGAGGGGAGTGGCGGGGGGGGGTAAGGCGGCGGGGTGGGCCGAGGGGGGAGGGGGGGGGGGGGGGTGAAGGGAGGGAGGGAGCTCGGTGGAAGGCGGGGGAAGGGGGGAAGGGGGGAGGGGGGAGGGTGTGTGAGGAGCTTCACGTCATGCCTCACATTGGCATCCGCAATCACGCAATTGCGCGGCGGTACGCCTCGCCGCTGACATTGACCTCGGCGACTGTGTCGTTGCGCGGCGTGCGGAGTCCGGTGGGGCACGCGTCCGCAACGCTGGCGTCGTGCGCGTCCTCGTTCATCATCTTCACCATTGTCTGCTCACCCGTGACCCGTCCAGCTGTCACGTTGCAGCGCGTTGCAGTGTGCCGTACAGAGAGTTGCACGGTGTTGTGATCGCCTACCTCGTGCGATGATCGGTTGCCCTGTGGACGGTTGTCCGGAGGAGTTCGTCCATGCCATTCTTCTTGGTCGTCATCTCCGCAGGCGACATACGTTTTCGGAACCGGCACAAGTGGAGATGCTGCTGGCGACTGGCGACACCGGCGGTAGCGACGTAGACGGTAGCGGTGAGGCTGTGGCTGTCGACGGAGTTGTCGGTCATGGTAGCTGCGCCGATGCTGGAGGAGGCGACGCGTGTGGCAGCGGAGACGAGGACAGGGGATCCGATGATGAAACAAGTTCGGTCGGGACAAGTGACGGGGAGAGCAGTGAGTCAGGACGGAGTGCAGCCGGCGTTGCAAGTGGTGGCTGCAATGACGTGTCAGTGGACGATGTACGAACCAGAGTCGACGCAGTCCCTGTGGAGGAGGGCGAGTGTAGCACGACAAGAGCGCTTGGGACAGCGGGCTCCGCCGACCCTCTTGACGATATGGAGGATCGTGCTCTGTATGAGCTGTACTCTCTCGCCGCCCGTCATCACCCTAGGGAGGTGGACATTGGAGCGGGCGACCTCGGCAGCTCGTTGTGTGGGCAGGTATGGGACCACTACAATGCAGTGCCATGTGTGAGCAACCCGGTGTATCACCCTGCATCGTTCGCATCGTCGCGCACGCATGTCTCTGCATTTCGCTCTCCGGCAACAAGACAGTTCTTCTTTCATGCTTGCACCTCCGGCGGCGCAGGTGTGTCCAAGGGCGAGGTCGCCAGGCTTTATCGCCTCTGTCGACGGGTCGAGGACGGGAACGGTTCAACTACGAGACCGATCAAGGACGTCTTCAAGTCCAAGACTGCCATCAAAGAGGCTGTCCAGAAGGAGAAAAAGAGACTGTTGCAGCTCCTGGGTTGGATGGAGGCCGACGCGCCAACTGTTCTAGGCCCTCAGCGCATCGTTTTCCGCAGTGGCATGCTTGAGATCATGAAGGCCATCGCATCGGCACCTGCAATACGGTGGGAGCGTGGTGGCGGAAGTTGCAACTGTCGCGAGGGTGTGCGCTACGACTATGCCACGCAAGGTGATGCAGGCAACGACGAGGACGAGACTGGCGGAGTTCAGCTCGGGTGCCCGACGTGTACTCCTGTCGTTCACGAGAAAGACGGTCCACAACTTTCTCCGACGCAGAACGACGACGTCCTGCGTGGTCGTTTCGACTGAAAGGCTTACGAGGCGCATAGGGCTGACGTCATCCGAGCGCTCGGGGTCAGGGCGCTCATGCTGGCTTTGGCCCTCTACTCCGACAGTACCGTTGTCACCAGCTCAGGAGGTAAGCGAAACCCGTTGCATCTCAGTCGCGAAGACACTTTAGGGCTCGCGTTGGCGAGCTCGTGGCTTGCAGTGGGTGTTCTCGCTTTGTATGTTCTTGTGTGTCGTTGTGTCCCTATGTGCATTGTGGATCAGTGTGGTAGACACTGACTGTATGTCCGCTTCATATTGTATGTGTTGCTGTCCTCAGGTGTCTCTGGATGTCCTATACGATTGAGAATCATGAACCTGTTGTCCCGTGTGCCCGTCTGGGTCACTGTTGCGTACGTTCCGCAGGTGTGGGCTGACTTTCAAAAAACGTCCGCCGCCAACGCCGCCACTGCTCGCGCACAGGTGCTTCCACACACGCTCAACCTGGCTTTCAAGGAGCTGATGCAGGCGAGCCACTTTGGCGTGACTGTGACAATGATGGATGGCACGCAAGGTACTGTATCGCCTCGCGTCGTACTGTATGTGAGTGACCAGCCTGAGGAGCGAGACATTGTGCGCCTGAAGCGCCAAGGAACGGCATTTGGTTGTACGCCCTCTATGGCGCCAGCAAGCTATTGCGGTAGACGTTCTGGCGTGCCGCCGAAGAAGCGCAACGTGCTGATGATGGTGGGCAAGCAACTCAAGGGAGGAAGGATGCGGGGAACGTATGGCACAGGCGTTGTCATCGATGCGATTGAGATGAAACACAGCATTCACTGCATCGTGCCAGCTCTGGCGGCCTGGGCAGGCCTCGGGTCCGGCTGCCTTCTTCTATATCAGATCTTTGGCTTCGATCGTTTACATGTACGTTCTAGACTCGAGTGTGTCAGTTATGTGTCACGCAATGCATTGGATTTTATGTCTTTTGTGACTGTTTGTATGTCCCAGTATGAGTGTGTGTGATCGTGCATCATTGTCTGTGTTGTTGACGTTTCGGTTGGTGTTTTGTCGTGTGCGCTACCTGGACACTTGTGTAACGTTTGCTTGAAAGGTGCTTGATCTTAGTGTGTGTCGCGAGCTGACCAAGGGCGTCTACAATTACTCCAAGGCGACTGCGCGCCAAGGCCTTCTTCTTCATGGGACGGACACGGAAACTGTTCGGCACGCAAACAAAAGATTTCTCTATGCTTGCCGCATTCATCATGTCCCATCTGTCTCACCCGGCTATTTCATTAAGCCTGGGGTTCTGCAAGCAACTCTCAAGGGGAAGGAGCACCGCGATGCCGTGCACGTTCTGCCGTTCGCAGTGGCAGGACTCTTCAGTCGCGATGCACCGGGCCGACGGTACCATGGGACTTTGACCTGGAGCCTCTGTGAGCTGGCCGCGCTTCTGCGGGACATCTTCAACCCAAGCCCGATGACATGGCGGCGTGCTAAGAGCTTGTGCGAGCGGTTCTCCGAGTGGATTGAGAATGACTTTCACGAGCTTTTTGGTGAGACCAACACCACCAAGGTGCATCGGGACTGTATCTCATCTCAAAGATGAGTTCCTTCTGCGGGACAATGTGTATGATGGCAACACTGGGCTGAACGAGGCGCTGCACAAGTTCGTCAAGCGGGCTTTCCAACTCATAAATAAGACGCGGCCACATGCAGCGTTGCAGATGGTGCTGGCAGAGCAGACCTCTACGCTTATCGCCCCCCTCGAAGTGGAGCAGAATGAAGGGAGGCGGGAGGGAAACCGCCGCCGACGTGTCAGGGTCCGAGGCAGGCCATTTGTCGCCGGTGCTCTTGCAGAGGAACTGAGCTTGCCCAAGCTCTGCGATGGCTTGCAGTGTGATGCATCTGCCAGTGTCGTCCTGCAGTCGGACGCTTGGCTGTCCGATGCGGCCGATCGCAAGGCTGACGGGCGTAGGTCAACCGTGTGGGCGGCCGGTAATCTTCAAGGTCGTCCTTGGTTTGATTGGGTGCGCTATCGGAGGTCTGACGGGACGGAGCAGTACGGTCGGGTCTGGGTCTTAGTGGCCAGTCTAACTGGTTCTGTGTGTCGAAAGGTGGTCGTTGAACGAGCCAAGGTTGCGACACCCCGCCCTAACTGTCCGTTTGCCGCGTATGGGTGCACGCGGTTGCGCTGGGCACTTCAGCCGGGCTCTGCTGCTGTTGAGCTTGAGGCCATCGACTTGGGCGTCATCACCAAGGTGCTCTGTGTGGAGCATGACTGGGAAGATTGGTTGAGCCGGCATAGCCTCGACGACTTCCCGTCCACGCATCCAATAGATGCCGATGATCTCCAGCAGCGGCGGTTTATAATCAATGCGTTTGTGCAGTAGAACTGAGTGTTTCCTGTACTCCTGAAGGACAGTGCCTCTGTATGCGTGATATCGTCTGTATTGCCTTGTATTTGCATTGTGTTCTCTTGTTATTCTTTCCTTGCCTTGATCAGTGTCGTGTATTGGTTCGCTTTGCATGTGTTCGCAGAGTAAAGCGGTATATGATATGGAACTCTCAACTGCACATGTAGCTCTCGTGACACTGCATGATACACGTCTTCTTCCCGTTGCTCTTTTTCCGTCTAGAGAGGTGCTCAACTGTGACTTGGTCTCGACAGAAAAGGTACCTCGCGGTGAAAGGCAGCGTTGATGTCCTGTTAAGCCGTGATTGAACAGTGACGGAGAGCGATTTCAGGAATGTGTGGTGAGAACCGCTCGTGGCACCTGGAGACGGGGCGGTGAAAGGTAATCACAAATCGTTGTCAGATCACGGAGTGAGCCGTTGTTGTGTGTTGGTGGTACCAAGTCGATTATGCTCTGACTTGGTCGCAGAATCGGTCGGACCCGGTACCATGAGAGCTCTGAGGGTGGTTCGGTTATTCTCAACGTGCGTCAAGTGCGATCTTGTGGCAAGATCCACTGCTCAGATGGCAAGAGAAGAGAATCAGAGCTCACGGAGAGGACCTCTGTCGTGAATCAGCTCTGTGTGAGCGCGGGCGCGGGGAACTGCGTAGCCTGGACGGGGTGTCTCCAGGTAGCCCCTGCGTATTGAGCTTTGGACGCGGTGCGGTGACGTCGCTCAAGCACGAATCGCCCCGACGACGAGAACTGGGAGGGCTGGAGCAAATTATCGGACGGGTTCAACCAAGTTGGGAGTGTCCTTGGAACAAAGGGGCCGCTCAATGCTCGTTGTGGAGGAGTTCAGTTTGGTAGAGCCCGAGGCCGCAGCCTGCCTTTCTGCAGTCATCCGCAAGACGTAGGGCTGCGTGGCTACGAGGCAATCTGAGAAATTTGCATCGCACTGACATGCACAGAACAACGCGGCAGTTCAGTGAAATGCATGCATTGCAGTACGAAGGCCGTTCAGTCGTACTTGGTGCACCATTTTGTACTGCAGGGGATTGCAGCAATTGCAAGCAGTTGCAGTGTCGAAATTCCAAGATGCAAAGCATCGCGCGTGGTTCCGGTCGCCGACGATGTGGAGGATGGCCTGACTGAAGCGGCCTCTGGGGACGCAAACGCAGGCATACCTCATGAGGACGGGGCCATCCCGTTGGACAGGAGTCTCATGGTTCGTAACGATCTGTAAGTTCGGGGTCTTCGGCGTGAGCGGCCAGAAGGTCTGCTTGCTCACCTTTGTTCAACTCGATCTGCGGAAAGTCGTTGATCGGTTGGAAATCCTTGTCTTCAGGGTCACTTTGCTCATCGGTCTTTCATGATTTCTTGAAGGGATGCGAGAGTGCCATCGCAGCGCATTCGCACTTGATTTGGGACTCTTTGGGGGTAGCTTGTGAGGTTGCGAGAGTGTCATTGTGGCATGGTCTTTCTTAACTCTGGAGTCGTCGGTAAGAGCTTGGGAAGTTGCGAGATTGCCATTGAGGCAAAGTCGTTCTTGGTTTTTGACCATCATTCCAGCAGACCGACTCTATTTGTCCGCTTTTTGCTTGTGTTGCTTGGGATGCTTGTGTTGCTTGGGTTGCTTGTTACTTGGATTGATTCGGTTGATACGGGTGCATGTTTTGCTAGCGGGTCAAGAGGATGAATCAGCCCTGCCGCATACTGTGCCGACCCAAAGGGGTCCGCCCACCTCGGGTAGGTCTCCCTAAGAACGTAAACCCACGTCGGGTCATCGCTGTGCTGACAGGAGAGAACTTCCAGGTGGCTGGCCGGGTGCAACTAGCCCCTGGCCGTCCCTGTTGTGCCCGTATCGTGCTTGATACTGGCTCGGGCGCTTCCTTGATACGCAAGTCGCTGCTGCCCAAGAAGGTGGACCTCCAACGCTGAAGGCCCAAGGCCAACTATATGATCGACAACAACGGTAGGATACTTCCCATTGTGGGTGCTGTGACCCTGCCAATTAGGCTGGAGTAACATGAGGTCGACGTGACCTATGGTGTGGTTGAGAACATGTCGGGGCCCCTGCTTCTGGGCACCCCGTATATGGTGACTCAGGTGCCTTTGAATTGCGTCCCTGAGTACTGGGATAAGTTGATGAATGGGGGAACTATCCCCATCCTTGGAAAAGGGAATTCCGTGACTCCTGTGACAGTCTCACGGTCGAAGCCTGCTTTTACGGTATCAGAAGGGTTTGCTGCTACCTTTTGCTTGGCCCGTAAAGTCACGGTGCCTCCCAACTCGGTGGCCCACGTGGACGTTGTAACTGATTACACGGGGAACGGGTTGGTGCATCCTATCCTCTGTCTTGCTCAAAAGCACCAAGTGCATGTGGCCCTTGGCACGATGGACTCCGAAGCCGGAGTCCCGTGGAAGGTCCAGGTGCTGAACCTCAGTTTCTCACCTAAGTACTTCAAGTCGGGAGCCAAGTTCGGCTCTATCGACCAACATGAGGGACCCGTGATAGCGGTCACCCTCAATGCGGGTGCGGCCAGTTGCACAAAGCCCGCGCCGGAGAGGCACAAAGCCAAGTCGGCAGCCCCTCCTCGACTCTATGTGGATATGGAGAATGTTCCGCCTATGTTGCGGGTTCAAGTTGAACACCTCTTGGACCAATATCACAAGTTATGGGATGGTCAATTAGGACTCATGAAAGCCACGGAACACCGGATCGAGTTGAAGCCTGGAGTGGCCCCTATACGTCAACAATCGTATGGGAAAGAGCCCCGTTCAAGGGTCCTTGCTGCTTTGGGTGAGGCTGCGAGCGTTCTTTCTTTGGTACGGCATTGACTCCGTAACGCTATGTATTGCAGTTTTCAGAATTTTGTCCCATGTGGACAAGAGCAAGAGCAAGTGTACAAGAGCAAGGGCCAATCGCATGCTGGCAGCAGAGAGCTTACCAATGGCGTGCTGCAACACGTCTGTCGGAAGGACCTGATGATTGGCTATGGCCACACCTGCTCTCGCAACGAACGCTGGTTGGTCGAAACACTCTTGTTCTTTCATCGGATCTCGCCGGTTGGCCCTTTATCTCAGGTCATCTCTGTCAAGAACAGGCCGAAGCGCTCAGCCGGGGCTTGTTCTGCCCTCGAAGTGGTCAGGAATCCCGGGAGAATCACCGATGACACTGTTCGTACAACAACGGACCCTCATGCAGAGCAGTCATTGGCCAGAGAGGCAGCATCTGAGTCATATTATTGGTCGAACACAGTTTGCTCTTGCACTTGTCCACATGGGACAAATTTGGGAGAACTGCAATACTCAGGACAATCATGAGATAATAAGTAGGTAGGCTACTTTACACGTGACACGCGGACAAAAGGGCGTGATTACGACGTGATCGGGCGTGATCGGGCGTGATCACACGTCACGCCCCGGTTTTGGGGGCGTGATACACAACCCTATTTCTCGGTGTGTGGGGGTGGGGGAGGGGGCGCCTTTCTGCGTGTACAGATGTACATACGCGTGTCACGCTCCGGCGCCGCGCTTGCGCAGCCGCACGCACGGCCCCCACCAACGCCATCATCGCCGCCACCACCGCCGCCGGTTGCACGGCCACCGCCACCGCCAACGCCCGTGGTGGCTGGCCCGCCCATGCGCCGCCGCACGTGTCGCTGCTGTCGCCCCCACCCCTTCCACTTTCGAGCGCCGCCGCAGCGGGAGGAGGTGGGCCAGGCGCTCGTTCGACCGCCCGCTGTTCTATTTACCCGGGGGTCGATGAAAGGGGGGTGGGTTGTCAGACCAAGAGCGGCGCGGGGGGGTGGTTGGCCAAGCAAAGCCGCGGCGTCCCGAGCGCGCCACGTGGGCGATACTCCGCTGCCCGTGGGGGGGAGGCCCTGGCCACGCGTTGGGTGGTCCCCGGTCTCGTGCTGTGGCTTTGCGCGCCAAACAGCGGCGGCGGCGGCAGGACCGGCGGCTTGCCGCCACTTTCAACAACGGGTGGAGTGGAGCAACGCGTCAGGAGCCCCGAGGCGGCGATGTCGGCTCGCCGCGCCTCGTGGTGTGCTGTCCGCCTGTGTGAGATTTTTTCGCAGAGGAGTGCGCCCTTTCCGCCCCTCGTAGGATACGCTCCACCCACTCTCCCGCCCCTCGCGCTCCATCCTTAGTCTTTCGACAGTCCTGCGCTATGGCATTAGAACCTCTTCCCGCCCATGCGTGACGCCGTCGAGATGCGACCGGGGGGCGGAACCGCGATACCGTGTGCCCGTCCGAGAAGCGACACAGCTCCTCAGCTCCATTTGATGTCGTCCGCAGGTGCCGTTACAGCTTACCACGTGCGGGTGCGCCAGGAGTCACGTGTGCAACGATGTTTTGTCGCCGGGCTGCTCAAGCGCGACGAGCCAGTGGCGCCGTTGGGGAGACCCGCCAGCTGTACCGTTAAGGCTCTCCGCGAGCAGACTATCAGTGCCCGGCCATCCACTGCTGCCTTGCAGCTGCTGACCAGGCGGCCTCCCCCTCGCAGTGGCGGGAAGCGGCGGTGGGTGCCCCACCTTGCGGACGATATTGGCAGTAGATGGACCGCGCCTATGCACGAGGCCGGTGCTCGCCAGGCGAGAGCGTGCAGCTGACTGGCGCGCATTTGACGGCCACGTGCGCCTCTCAGCATGTGGCTCACGCGACTACCTCCTGCGGGCTGCCTCAGACGCTCAAAAAATGTTGGCGGGGCCCAGAGGACGGGGCTGCCTACCCTTCCTCGGTGCGCGTGGCGGGCGCACGGCAACCGCAGCCAGGATTCACTTTCATGCGAGGAGCGTGGTAGCGGTGCCCAAAGCACGACTGAGGCTCGTCTGGCGGGTGACGGCGACGAGGTCACCGGGCGGGGGCGGCACCCAAAGCGGGGCACGCCTCGCTCTGTCTCTCTCGGCAGGCCCTGCGGCGTGTGCGGTGGGCAGCCGGAAAAGCTTCCGCTCTGATGGGTTGGACGGTGCACGGGACGCGGCGGGGTGCAGACGGACAGGGGGGGGGTGCGGTGTCAACGCCCGCCAGTGAGCCCACCGCAACACTGACCGACTGCGGTGGGGCGGCTGCGCGCAGTAGAGTTGACGCGCCTGGGGGGCAACGACTGTGGCCGCGCTGAACTCTTGGGGTGGGATCGGTGCAGTCACTGCCGCCCTCGTCAGTGCACTCGGTCTCACGGTCCACCCATCGCTCACCTGACAAAGTGGCTGCTGCGTGCATTGCCTATCCCTACCGCGGGGGGTAGCGGCGGTCAGCGTTGTGGACGCGTACGACCGTCCCCACAACGTCCGTGCTTGGGACGCTCACCACCACGTGGGCTCCATAGCCATGAGTGGCCATGGTGGCACCTGGCCCGTTGGATTTGGCACGAGTGACGACGGTGGCGGTGGAGACGTTGGCGATGGTGGTGGCATTGGCGACTGTGGCGCCAATGACGTTAAGGGCGTTGATGATGGCACCAACTTCTCGACGGAGGCTACAGCCCGCGCGCAGGCTCTCGTGGAAGCTGCTCGTTCTCGCCCAGATGCGTCGGTGGTGGCGGGGCTAGCCGAAACCTACGACGACGAGGTGGTCAGGGCTTGGCTCTTTGGTGCCGACGACCGTCACACACCCGCAGACAACCTGGCAGCAGAAGCACTGCTCTTCACAGCTGCGTATCAAGACACCGCGTCGGGACGCCAGAGCCGCTCGTCAGAGGTCGCTCTGGTGCGCGCGCACCAGCCGCCGTACGTTTTCGGCTCTATTGTGGACGCTGGCGGGCCACACCCGGTCGCATCGGTCGGCTCTCAGCTGACGGGCGTGCCGTTTGGGACGGCCACCGTCCGCCGCCGCTGGGCAGTAGACCTCTCCTCACCCGTCCTCGAGATGGTCGAAGTGGCGTTTACGGACACTGGGAGGCTGATTGTGGTGGAGCGCTGTGTCATTCCATCCCAGGACGATGCACCGACGCTACATGAGGCCATCCGATTCTACTCCACGTCGCAGATGGGCGCAACCGCTGAGAGCACAGGGCACCCCGCCTTTGGCACTGGCCTTCTCCAGATCCTCGTTCGACCATGGGGGAGACACGACGTCTGTACGGCATGTGACCCGCGTCGGGGTCCCGTAGCACAACCGTGTGTGCACGCCGTTCGACGTGTCCGGGGCTTGCGGCTCGGCACATTTCGTCGCTGGTGCTGCGGTCTGTCTGCGGTCGAGCTTGTTGGGCAGCAAAGCATGGAGGTAGTGCCGTTGTCAACCGCTGCTGTGGCTAGGAGTTCGCGCTACCGGCTTTCCTTCGATGGATCTCCAGCCGGCGCTGGGTTGACGGGCAGAAGGGCTTTCCCGACACTTCGCCCACTCGGCTACAGCTACTCCTTTCAGATGAGCGACGCGGCTGTGTTGCTTTGGTCGGACGCCGCAAGGAGGGCCATCCTAGGAGGTGGACAGGATGGCTTGTCAAGCGTCCTACAATTGGGTAGTGCTCCTCTTCCACGGGTTCCACAGGGGGGTGCTAGTGGTCTTGTCGACGGTGGAGGTACAAGGTTTGGCGTTGTTGGCGTCCCTGGCGCGCCCCACTCGCTGCCTGTCGGCGACGGTCGCGCTCGGACTGGTGGCACCGAGGAAGAGGCCAGTTGGAACGGCGCTTGCTCTGACGATCCTCCTGTGGCCGCCGGATTGAACCAATTGCCACAGGCCGTCGAGCCCCCCAGTGGATGGAGCGGCATGCTATTGTGGCCAATCAGTTGGAGCGCTACAGGAGCGTCTGCGCTGCTGTCTTCAAGAGACTCTGGGGTGATATCGGCGACTGGTGACTGCACTGAGGCTGGGGTGCCATTGGACAGCCATAGCTCGCTCGGCGCTGCCTCCCGCATGTTAGACACGCCCGGCAGTCGTGCACGACTACCCGCACCTGGATCTGCTGCGGGGGCCGGACCTGGACCAAGGCGAGTGCCAGGGGGACGCCGCTCTGGCAAAGATTCGACGTGCGCAGAGCCCAAGGCATCCGATGCTGGTTCGGTTGCGGCGGTGGCGGGGATAGGGAGTGCCATCTCGGCTACAGACGCTGGCCACAGCACCTTCGAGCTCCTCTCCACTCGCAATGTGCCGCCGCCGCCGGCAGATGCGCAGCCGCAGAGTGAGCCTGAATGGACGGGCGCCGTTAGTTCGACTGCCCTGCGCGCCGCCCTCGAGGCAATGACAGCCACTGCCCGCGAGAGGCTGGCGAGCTACTCGCGCACTCCCCACTACGTGAAGTGCAGCACGGTGAGTGCCAGCGATAAGCTCGCGACTGAAGAGGATGACGGCTCTGTCGGTGGCGACGGCGGCACGAACGGGGCGCCGGTGCAGCCTACCAGTGCCCAAACGCAGCCGGCACCCGGCGGCACTACTGAGACCGACAACAGCGTCAAGACAGGGGCCAGCAGCAGAAGTGGCAGCGCACACGGAAGCGGCGGCAGCCAGTCTCGACCGTTGACGGGCTCTCCGTCAGGACAGCCTCCCCTACCTTCCGCTGCCGTCGTCGCTGCCGGTCAAGAGGCAATCCAGGTGGTGTCCACAATGCCCATTGTGGCCCCCCGCGTCGACCCCCGCGTGGAGGTCGAGCCGCCTGCGTCGGCTGCCGCCGCTACTGCCGGGAGCACCCCGCGTCTCAAGCGGCCGCGCAACTATGGATGCTCCTCTCCCACTTGCGAGGCCTACTTCCTGTCTGCGAGTGACAGGGACCGCCACGTCAATACTGTGCACTACCGGAGGCGGGACTGGCCGTGTGGCCAGTGCGACTTCCGGGGGCTTCAACGTGCCCATCTTAAGACGCACGTCGCGGCTCGTCACGGAGGCGAGCGCCGGTTCGTTTGCTCCCACTGCGACGACGGCGCAGGGTGCACGGCGTACCGTTCCATCTCACGCTCGGCCGTAGAGCGTCACGTGCGGCGTGTGCATCAACAGCTGCGGCCATTCATCTGCAATACCACCAACTGTGGAGCCTCATTCGCCGCGCGGTCCGACTTGACCCGCCATAAGCTTCGGCGGCACCCCGGGGCAGCAGCGGATGGGGAAGAAGGCAGTGGTTCGGCGGCTGGGCGCGCAACGGCGCCACCTGCAGCATGATGCGTGACGAGACCCTACTTCCTTGCTCGGTATGTGTAGACAGCGCGTTAGGGTTTGTGCTCGGGCGTGAGCCTGACTCGTCCAGTTGTTTCTTCTAGCGCGTAGACAGCTGGGGGGCAGGAGAAGCCAGTGCGGACGCCGGTCAATCCCTGCGCCCTTCGGAAGTCTCTGAGGCGAGGCAGGGTCGCAGCACTGTACCGTGCGACTCAGTGCTCCCCAACGAAATATACACAAAAAAAGAGGAAGCCACCAGACGGCAGTGGGTCGGGAGAGTCGACAAACAAAACAGAAGAGAAAAGAAAGGAAGGCGGCGGGGTACCCACATGGGCGTCAACGAGACGAGCCCTGACGTCCCGCACCAATCCTCATCGCAACGCCGACAACACCGCTACCGCCACAGCCACCACGTCCGACGAACTAACGTTTCTCTGACAGACGACATAGGTCCGACCAGAGGCGAACAACAGCAACCGCCCCACCCCTGTCGTCCACGAGGACAGGAGTCACTCAGGGCGACCCAAAAAGAGGGGACCAGCTCGAGCCGCCACCAGCCCATCCTCCTCTGGGCCACCGCGTTCCCAAAAACAGATGCCGAGTTGGCCCACCATAGCGGCAGACTAAAAGGCGGTCAACGACGTACAGCTGCAGACATCCCCCCTCATGACGCCGTCGCCTCCGTCGACACCGCCAGCACAGGCGGGGCCACGTCCACCGAACCCGACCGGGCCACGTCTCGCGCCGCCGGCGGGCTTGTCATGACGGGGGTATCTGCGGCCGCAGTCGACAACCCTCCCCCGCCAGCCGCCCGCCGGCGAATGCCCACCTTGGCTGCCTCGCGCGCGGCCTCACGCGCCGCCGCTTTCGCACGGGCCTTGCCCTTACCCTTGATCTTCTTGCCGCCGCTCCCGCCGGCCATGTCGACCACCCCCGCTTCACGCGTCGAGACCAATCGGTCCGTGCTTGCGCCGGCGCCATTGAGACCCAACGACGATGCCTCCGCGCCCACACGAGCCTTTCCCTTACCTTTGCCCTTGCCATGGCCCCCCGTGGGTGACGGCACCACCCGCGCCCCGCTGTAGCCGGCGCGCACAAAGCCGCCGGCGCCCCACCGGCGGTTGCCCAGCGTCACGGCGCGCGCGGCGGCACCACTTCGGCTGCCCGCACCCCCGGCACCGGCAGCTGCTGATGAACAAGCGCCCCCCACCCCACTGGCGGCGGTGCCAGTGATGCCGCTGCTGGTCTTGCGGCCGCCCGAGTTCCAGCGAGACTCCTCCTCAAGCCAAAAGGCGGCCTCAGCCGCCTCCGCCTCTTCCTCCTCACGCAGAGCGCGCAAGTCCGCCGCATCACCAGCGCCCAGTAGACGCCGTGGTGGCGGTGCGGGCAAGGTGCCCCGGTCAGAGGTGACCGGCAAGGACGGCGGGCCACCCACCACAAAGGCCGCCGCAATGTCAATCGACGGGGGGGTCACAGGGGTGAGGTACACCCACGGCGCGCGAAGGAGTAGGGCGAGCGGTTCTTCGGCATAGAAGAGTTCGGCCGAGGGAGGAGGAAGCACCAGCGGCGTGCCATCCAGGCTTCGCCGCACAAGCAAGGAGGTAAACGTGCTCTTGCACAACGGGCAGGGCGGAGGGAGCGGGCGAGCAGATGCCCACGACAGGATGCACGATGCACTGTGAACAAAAAGAAATGTGGGAGGAGGCCAACGTGCATAGATAAGCACATGCATGTGACAAGAAGCGTCCAGCCGGTCAGTCAGCTGCAGCAGCATGTAGCACAACCTGATTTCCTCTTCTAGCGTCACTACCTTCGCTTCCACTCACTAGATTAACGTACCAGTATGAATGCGAACACGATGGCAGCAGCGCCACCTCGAGAGGCACGGGCGTCTCGTAGCAGATGGCGCACACTTCGGACACAGACGACTCCGCCGGCGCAGTAAGCGAGTTCACGGTCAGCGATGAGGTAGATGCGGTGGCCGTGGCAGCAACGGGCGACGCGCCAGCCGCGTCATCCCGTGGGCGCGTGGCGCCAACGGCAGCCTCGTCTGGGGCCAGCGACAGCGGCAAAGCCGACGCGGGTGGGGCCACCATGGTTGGCACGGGCAGCAACTCAGCCGCAGCAGCCGCAGGCCCTGCGCGGGCGGCGGCAGCGGTGGCCGCGGAGTCCACCGCCGCCTTACGGCGCGACGCGTCGAGCGCGGCGTCGACGCGCGACGCCTCCAGTGCCGCCTCCAGCTGCGCCGCTTCCATCGCAACCGCGGTGGCGTCCATGGTAGTAGGTGGTCCGCGACAGTAAAAAAGAACAAAAGAAAAAGCAAACACACACTCACTCACACCAGAAACAAAAGAAAGGACGATTCACACGGGTGGCGGGCGAGCCCACCCCCCAAAAAAAATAACAGACCGAAAAACTCACAGAGAAGAGGCAAGCACAATGTACAACAGGGGGATGGAAGCAGGCGACAGACGGCCGGCCGCCGGCACGCACAGGGCCGTCACATGCACGGCAGCGGTGGGTGGGCGCGCCCAAAGAGCGGCACACACAAACAAACAAAAGACACCCCAGCCGGGGTATCAGCCGAGTCGGAGGGGGGGGGGATGGAAAAATACGGTCGAACTCCGCGGAACGCGAAGACAGAGAGCACGACGGGGGGGATGGGGCGGTGAGGGGGTGGGGAGGCGGACAGCCTCGAGCGGTCGGGGCCCAGGCGGCGGCAATGGGAGCCCCCGTGGGGACAAAGCCCACAACTCGCGTCACAGACGCGACGTGGAACTTGGGGGCCAACCCCCCCCCTCCTGCTGCCACGCCGAGTGGCGGAGCTGTGCGAGGCCACACGCTGGTCGCTGGTGGCAGCTCTCCGCTGGTGAGTCACCCGTGACTGCACCTGAAGGGGGTGCGAGGTTGGGGGCCCAGGCGCGCAGTTGACCCCAAGGACGCAGGGTGGGTCGTCGGGTGGCGGCTCGCGGCCGTCCTCCCGCCAGCTTCCTCGACAGGAGTGCGAGTGAGGGGGGGGCCTCGGGCGGGGCTGCCGCGCCAGCGAGGCCACCCAGATGCACGCCGGGCAGACAGGGAGGGAACCTCTTACCGAATAAAGGAGTGGGGCCGTCATCCGAGACAATTTGATGTGTGGTATTGTAGAAAGTGGACGTGCACGGGTCGTGCAGTGTGGATTTGATTGGTCCCGTGGCCGATGTTTGACATGATGACGACACGAGCACGTCCACTTTTTACGGGACGCACTATAAGTAGCTAGTAGGTGCCAAATGTCGACCAGTGCCGGAAATGTCGACCCGCCTGACGGCCTCAAGAAGGCCGATTCTTGAAGGATGTATTTTTCTCCGCTGCTTGCATCCAACAGCACGAGAAGCTCACGTGACCTGGGCATGAGACCTTCCACCAGCAGATGGACATAGACGTTGTCCACTTTGTGGTCCAGCATCAACACCTGGGGGTCGACACCCTTCACGCTGTGCTTTTTTCTCTAATTCAGAGTGTATTTCTGACGGCGTCAAACAGCACCCAGGTGGCCCAATGTGCGTGGTCGTGCTACACTCAGCATGATTGATTCGCTCACCATGCACCGCAGACCCAGATTGATCACATATCCGGGTATTTCCATTGGCTTCATGGTCTGGTCGACATTCCACTTACAGTCCGTTGGGCTTCTCTCGCTCGTAGCTCAGAGAGGACAGAAGCACTCAGGAAAAAAAAAAAGTCTTACTCGCCTCTACAAGCACGTGTGCTGTGCTTTTCTTGTAGTCCACGGGAACCTTGGATCTCAGCGAGAGTGGTCGACATTTGACACACACTCAAGTCATTTCCATTTAGCTAGACGCCTGAGAAAAAGCCCCGTGCAGAAAGCAAACTGCAGCTCACCGCTCCAAACTTCGCAGGCAGACGCAAGAGTGCCCTGCGGTAGACCTCTCCGACACAGCTTGTCATATGGGCCCGGAACTGTAGTGCTGGCGTCTCGTACGTCCACATTTTTCCGGGGAGACTCTCGATCTGGCCGCACCCTTCTTTGCAGGTCGGTGAGCGAGGCGCTGATGTCCAACACGACGTCACCGCATAGGAAGCGACCTTTGCAGCGGCGCATCATGTGCTGGGCCCACGATGGGCCCAGCACCGACACACCTGCACCTCTCTTACATCCCCACCACTGTCTACGCAGGACTCTTTTTACCCGCAGCGTGCGCGCCAGGCGTCAGCCGTTGCGTCGTCGGTTGCCGTACCACCAGTCCCTTTCCGCGCACACCGCCGTGTCTTTCCACGTCGTGTCCGTCGCCATGTCCACCGGAACTTGATCGCAGCCGCTGGTGCCGCACAGTGTCGCGTGTCGTCACGCGTCTGTGCGTGCGTGGGAGGCCGGGGTGGCCTTCTCGTCCCGCTCTCGCACGCCCAGCGCCGGCTGCGAGAGACGAGACGCGGCGGCACATGCTCGACGAGTGCCCGATCAACGTCCCGCGGCCCTGACGTACCCTGATGGGATTGCAGAGGACTAAGAGGAGTGTCAGTACTCGTGCACTGGACGGGGTTCGAGAGCGGGGGCATGCGGGGGTACATGGGGACGTGGCTTGCCACAGGACCTGAGGCCGTGCGGGCCCACGCTGTCGGTCGCCCATTTCGAGGGACGAGGGCGGCCGGTTGTCGCAGGCAGCGCCGGGGCAGTGACGAGGAAGTATGTGTTTTGCGGTCGCTCTCTTTGGCCGCATTTAAGTGACAGGTCACGGCCAAAGCGCGTGCGGAATGTAGAAAACCAGGTGCCCTTTTGGCTGCCACAATCGCCCCGTCCCTGCTAGTGATACGGGGAACGGATGCCAGCGTTACCCGCGAGGGACACCTCCTCCCTCCTCCCCTCCCTCCTCCTTGACCTTCTTCGCCAACAAACGCCCGCAGAACATACGAGAACGCAATGAGCAGTCATCCATCGTCTTTGCAGTTGGAAGATACCCTATAACACGCCGCGCTGCCGCTCTCACCTCCTTATACTGTATGTGAGATGGTGCAGTAAAAGGTAGATGGATCAGCAGCAGGGTCAGGCTTCCCCCTCGACGCGTCTGGGGACCACACGGGAGGATCACACAACAGGACAGTCGTCGGTTGGTTTCCCGCCTGCCCCCCACGCGCTCTGGCCTGTCTGGGGGTGACCCGTTGGCCGAGAACAGAGTTGAGCAGCCAGCCTCGGGACCCAAAGGTGGCTGCTGCCACCGGTGCAAGCCCAAGGTCTGCGAGGCGTGCCCGATCCAGGGCGGCAAAGACCAGCAGAGAGGCCCGGGGAGGAGGCCAGCAGAGACCGCGGCAGAGGGCAGAATTTCGTGGCGGCCGGCCCCCCGAAAAGCAGACATATAAGAGAGCACCCCTCCTCTTGCCCGTTTCCCCACCCCCACTTCCACGAGGCCAGAAAAGAATGAACATTCGCATAATAGGAGCAAGAAAAAAAAAAAATTGGGAACCTGCCATCCAAGTCAAGACTGACGACGCTCTCTATGGGCACCACTTCGAAGCCCCGTAGTGTGTTCGGACACACCACGGGGCTTAAAAGATGGGTGCCCCCGGCCGTCCCCGAGTGCATGACGAGCGTCGACCGGCTCGCGTGTGCGGGGGGCACCGGTCATGAAGGCCGCCCGGGTGGCGGCTCCCCAATCCCGGGGCGGATAGCGACCAGGACCGTTGCCGCCCCGCCGTCGAGACACCGCTCCGCCGCACCCGTCCCTTGATCTCAGAAGATGGGGTGGGGCCCACCCACCCTCCCGCAGGGGGCCGTCACCGTCACCGTCGTGGCAGCGCACCCCTCCTCCGAGCCCGTCCTCGAGGCACGGCGGCACTGGGACGGCGCGCACCGCATGACGCTGGGTCGACGGCCGGGGAACAGCCGCACAGCCGCCCCTTGCCCTGATTTCCCCAGCCACCTGGCGACTACGTCCGCTTCATGCCGTACCCCCCCCCCACCCCGGTGGATCTTGCAACCGTGAGGACGAGAGCGCACCCCGCCGGTGGGGGCGCGTCGACGTCTCGCGATGCCGGGAAACCGCCAACGCGGAGTGGCAGCGATGCAGAGGTTGCAGGCATGGACGTGCGGCAGGCGGAGAAGGGAAAGCGGGGAGGGGGGGGGGGAGAAGGGGGAGAGGGGGAAGATGCCGCCATCCACCACCCCTCGCCGCCTCGGCTCTCGCCCCCGACAGGCCTCCGCCATTGTGTCTGTCTCGGTGTGACACCCGTACGCCATACCGCAATGGCATCCCCCACCGACTTGTCTTGTGAGTCCCCCACACAGCACAGCACATCACAGCGGTGTCGCTGCGCAAGCAGCCACACGGATGGCAGCAGAGGCAGGCAGACGTCTGCAGACCCGGCGGAGGCGGCGATGGCGGCTGCGGCGGGGGGTGCAACCGTCCCGCCCGGGCCGGCGGGCCGGCCCAGAGCCACTGCCCGCGGGTGGGGGATGGCCGGCCACTGGTGGTGGCGCTGTCGTGCTGCGCCCCCTCCCCTCCTCCCCCCTCCCTCACCCCCCCCTTGTTCCCCCCCGCCCCAACCCCTCCTCTCACCCCGTGCCAGCTGCTAGGGTCAGCCGGGGAGGATTACGGTTTGCAAGGCTTTGCGCAGCTCTCTGGTGGGGTGCCCCGTCCCCGGCCGGGCGGGTTGATACTGTACTCCCCCCCCCACAAGGGCCGTCGTCGGCGCCCGAAGCGGGCCGCAATTTCCGCCGCCTCTTTGCATAATGGCTTGGCCGCTGGGCGTCCCGCCCGGCCGCCCGCGTGACGCTGACGTTGACGGCGACGCCTGGCGTATGCGGGGCGTTGTGGGGGGGGGATACCTCGTGATTGCCAGAGTTGGGGGGGGGGGGTGCGACGTGGTTGCGCTCCCCCCGCCCCCCTCCCCCCCCCAACGCAAAGGGTGCTGACTACTTTGCAAGGACCTGACCACGCGCGACTTCGTACCCCCCACCAGGGGAGCGGGAGAGGAGTACAAAGCCGTGCGGCGGCGCGCCCGGTTGCTCAGCCGACGACCACCGCCCGGCTGTCCTTGCACGACGGAGGGCTCCGCACACACGACCCGGGAACCACGCGCGTACCCCCGTCTGAACCGCCGCCGCGGGGGGCGGCGGTGGCTGCCGTCGCTGGGCCGCCGTCGCAAACTGGCGGTAGCCAAGCCAGCTATCATATGTCCTGGCGCGCGCGCGACGCCGGTGCTGCACTTATCAACCCCCCCCCAGCAGGGCCTTGCACAGACCGGCAGTATGCACATATTTGTATGTCCATGCATATCTGCTGTACAGCCCTGCCACGACACTCGAATCCCCTCTGCGGGTGGCAGTGGTTCCAACCGCTGGTGGTTGGACCAAAGGTCACCCCGGCGGCCCGGCCACTTCATCTCCTGGTGCACGCCACAGCCCGGCAGTCCCAAAAGCCAGACCCTGACGCCCGCCCCCCTTCTCTCCCGTGTGCCCGCCCCCCCCGTCCCCCCCCCCCGCTGGACCCCGATCGGAACGCCACCGCGAGAGGCGGATGGAAGTCTCTGGTTGCTCTCGGGGGGGGGGGGGGGGGCGGCGGCGGCAGCCTCGGCGGCAACGACGACGGGGGCGCAGCCGACGGGGGCAGTGGCAGGCGGTGGCGGCGGTGACGGCGGTGGCGACGGCCGTGCCATTGACTACCGGGCCCCCGCGGCAAGAGTGTTTAGCACGAATCACCCGAGGCACCGTCTGCTGCCGCCCTCTGCCCACCCTCCCGCCCCCCCCCGGCTCAACCCCGCGACTGCCGTATTCCCCACCCCCCGCCCGCGCTGTGTTGACGACACCCCGCCTCCCCTATCTGTCCCCCCGTTCTGCTCTCTCTATCTCCCTGCCTCGCCCCCTGTCCTCTCTGCCCCCGTCCCCCCCCCCCTGCCCTCTCTTCCCCCCTCCTGCCCTGCCCCCCCCGCTTCTCGCTTCCGCCTCTACCCCCTTTTGCCCCGTCTGCCCACCCCCCCGATATGTACGGCAGCCCCGGCCGCCGGGGATGGCGGTCCGCGGCGGGCTTCGTTCCGCCTGCCCGCCCGCCCGCCCGCCGGCCTGTCCGCGCTCGCTCGCTCGGGGGGTGAGAGGGAAGGGGGATGTGGATTCTTATCTGTTCTTTCTCGTGCGTCTCCCGCCGCTGCTGCCGCCGCCGCCGGTGCGGCGCGGCCCGTCGACGATTGCGACGGAGGGGTGGCCAGCGACGGAGCGGTGGCCGGCGATGGCGGAGCGGTGGCGTGTTTTCTGGTTGGAGGGAGGTGGGGGGGAGGTAGGACGGGGGGGGAGGGGGGGGGGGGGGGGAACACGCGGCGGGATCGCGGCGCATGCGGTGGCGTGCCGTGCGGGGCAGTGTGTCGTACCGAGGCAGGGCAGGCAGCAACAGGAGGGGGGCCGGGGAACAGGGGGGACCGCGGGGAGGTGTACGGGGTGTGGTAGATTTGCGCGAGTGTGGTCTAGTGTGCCCGGGGGGTGGGGTTGGGGGGGGGGGGGGGGGGGACCCGTGGTTGTGAGGGGGGACCTCCTCGCTGCGGCGGTGGTGGGTGAGTGCCCCTGGACCTGGCCTGGTCCCCCACCGACGGGTGGGGGGGGAGTTGCGCGTCGTCGTCGCGCGCGCGCGCCGTTTCGCTGCTTCTCCCACCCCCCCCCCCCCAACCTCTCACCCCCCCTGCGCCCCCGCCCCCGCCCGCGGCGCGCGTCGAGAGGGTGCCGCTTCAGGGGGCTACTGTCCCTCCTCTGCCCCCCCTGCCTCCCCCCCCGCTCACCGCCTCTCGCCCGCGGCCGGGGGCGGCCCCGTGGCGACGCGGCGCTGGCGGGGGGCGCGGGGGGGCGGCCACGGCGCGGCCGCTTTGCCGTTTGACACACTGCCTGCGGCGGCGGCGGCCCGGGCGGCCGCGTCTGGCGCCCCGCGGCCGCAGGCCGGGCGAGCGGCGGGGGGCGGGGGGGGTTGGGGGCGGCGCTGGGCGGCGGCGGTGGCGACGGTGATGGCGGTGGTGGCGGTGGTGGCGGTGGGGCGGCGGTGGTGGCAGTGGACGCTGCGGTGACGGCAGTGGTGGCGTCTGGGCGTGTGAAGGGGTGGTGGAGGGGGGGGGTGGGCGGCGGGAAGAGGAGAGGTGGTGGCGGTGGTTCCGTTTTGCCCCACCTTCCAGGGGGGGGGGAATCGTCGGTGGGGTGTTTTGAGGGGGGGGTCGGGTGAGGGGTGGCGCGCGGCGCGCCCCTCCCGCCCCTTCCCTTCCCCACCCCCCCCTCCCTGGGGACGGGTGGTGGTGGCAGTGGAAACGGCGGCGCCCCCACCCACGGCGCCCGGCTCCCCCCCCCTCCCCCAGGCCATCTACCCTGGCCACCTATCCCCCCTCCCTCCCTTGCTTTTGTTAGTTGCCAGCCCGCGCACGCGCCGGACAGGGCAACGGCCGTTGCAAGAGGCGACGGCGGCGGCTGGTTCCTTCGTCCCTCCCCCCTCTGGGTTCCTCGCCCCACCCCCCTGGTAATTGTGGGGGGGGGGGGGGAGGGGAGGTGGTCCTGGTGGTGGCGCCCGCTGCCGACCGGAGCGGGCAGCGGGACGGGGGGTGCGGCGGGGGGGGACGGGGGCGGGGGTGACTCCCGACACCCTTCCTGCCGCGCGCCTCGTGTGAAGGGGGGTGGCGCCGCCGGCAGGGCGCGCCGCCGCGTACAACGGTGGTCCCGTTATCCCACCGGTGGGAGCGCAGCGGGGGGGGCGGGAGGGGGGGAAGGGCGGAGGCGTGGCGCCGCAGGTCCTCCCAGCGGCGACGGCACACACCGGCCCCGTGTGGGAGGCACCGCCGTCACCGCGCTCGCCCGCCTTGGCCGGCACCACCGCGCCCGCTGGCGCGCCCGCAGTGTCTGCCACGTACCACAACACCCCCACCCTCACCGCTGCCGTCGTTGCCACCACCGCCACCCACACCCCACCGCGACCACTACCACCAATCCCACCCCCTCCACCCACCACTACCACCACCACCACCACCATTTCCACCACCACCACCACCACCATCACCACCACCACCGTGTTCAGGCGCACAGTCGCCGTCGCCACACCATGCGCGGCGCCGTCGCCGCGGGGGGGGCACTGCCCGCGCCAGGCGCCACCGCGTCGTCGGCTGTAGAAATCCGCGACGGCAGCAGCGGCAGTGGCGGCGGCTGGGCCACGGCTGCCGACAGCCCGGGCCCCGGCGGCGTAGGGGCGACCGGCAGCGCCGCCCAGCTGGGCGGCGGGGCCGGCGGCGGGCCGTACGGGTCCCCCCCGCTGGTCGCCGCGGCCGCGGCCGCCGCCGACGATGATGGCGGCGCCTTCCCGCTGGGCCTGGGCCTCGGCCCCGTCGGTGACCTGTCCATAGGCCTCTCCCTGACCGAGCCGTCAACGCTGTTTGGCGCCGACTGCGACGGTACCCTCTTCTCGGTTCCCCTCGACGTGGGAGGCGACGGCTGCGGCGGCGGTGGCAGCGGCGGCGGCGGCTCCCCGTACGCCCGCCCGTGCTATTCATCGTCAAACGTGACGGCCGAAGGGTGGGCCCCGCCGGGCGCCGAGGACCTTGACATTATCGGCACCGCCCTGGGCACTGGCGGGGGGGCGGGGCAGACGGATGGCGCAGGGGCGGGGGGCGGCCGGCCGCCCCACGTCCCCTACGGTGCCCACCACGGGAACCACGGGCACCACGGGCACCACCCGTCGCCGCCACCGCCGCCGCTGCCGCTGCCGCTGCCGCTGCCGCCGGCGTCGCCGCTCCCAATCGGCTCCCCGCCGCTGTTGTGTGCGACGCCCAGCCGACAGCCACTGCTGCCTACCGTGTCCGCCACGCCGCCGCTGCCGCCGTCCGCTGCGTCGAAGTTGTTTGAACTGTTTGAAGAGCTGCCGCCGCCGCCGCCGCCGCCGCCGCCCCCGCCGCCGCCGCCGCCCGTGGGCGTCCCTGGCGGCGGCGGCGGCGTCGGCAGCGGCAGCGGCGGCGGCGGCGTCTGCAGCGTCGGCGGGGGTCGTGGTGGCGGTGGAGACCGCGGCGCTCTTTCCGGCGGCGGCGGCGGCAGTCGCCTGTGGGGGATGGCCAAGCCCGAAGAGTCGCTCTACTTTGGCGCCGCCTCCGTCGACGTGGCGCGGCCGCCGCCCCTGGATGCCAACGCCGACAGCGTCGGCGTCGGCGGCAGTGGCGGCGGCAGCCTGGGGCCCTACGGCGTGCCGTGCCTTTCGGGACTGTGGGGGCCGCCCGACACGTCGTCGGCAGCCGCCGCCGCCGCTGCGGCCGCCCTCTTCGCATCCCCGCCTCTGTCCGATGCCATGGACGAGGTGCTCCTGTCGGTGGGCGGCCCGGTGTCCGTCGCCGCCGCTTCGCCGCCGTGGGCGCCCACCCCGGCGGCACCGCCCGCCCCCCCCTTCATCGCTGCCTCTCATTTCCATAGACACCACCCTGCGCTTGTGGCCATAGAGGCGACCGCGGATGTGACCGACGCAAACGCAGACGCGCGCGCCGCCGCTGGTGCGGCCGCCGCCAATGGCTGGCCCGGTGCAACGGGCGGCGGCAGCAGCGCCGGCGGTGGCGCCGGCGGTGGCGGCGTACCGCGGACGCCCCTGACGGCGGCGGCAGCGGCCTACCCCCCCCCCGCCCGCGATGGATGTGCAATGGTGGCCGCCTGGGGGCTGCCACCGCCGCCACCGCCGCCGCCGCCGTCCCAGGGCGGGATGGGGCCGCTGTCGCCGGCCGCCGGCCCCGCGGGCCTCCCCGCCGGCACAGGCCGGCGGATGCAGCAAGATGTGATCGCCGCCGCGTGGGCGGCGTCCGCGCCCCTCGGCGGACCGCACGGGGGGCTTGTGGCCGCGCATCCCGACGAGGCCGCCGCTGGCTGCTCCCCCTCCGCCAACGGGTGGCACAAAACGGTGGCGGGCGTGGGGGCGCCGCCCGGATCGTCGCCGCCGCAGCTGACGTACCTTGCCCGCATGCCCCTCTGCTGGTCGTCGCCGGGAGGGTATCGGCCGGGCGGGGGGGGGCCGGTGGGTGGGGTAGTACGGCAGCCGCCGCCATCAGGCACAGTGGGCAACGGCAGTGGCGGTGGTAGCGGTGGTGGCGTTGTCGGTGACGGTGGTGGCGACCGCGGCAGCGGCAGTGGGGCGGTGGGGGGAAGTGTGTTTGTGGAGTCTGCCCGCCCGCGGGCGGGGGCACACGGGCACGGCGCCCACGGCCCGCCTGGAATGTCCCCTACGCTGTCAGCACCCTCCCTGGGGGCCCCCGCCGGCTCGCCTCGGGGGATGGGCGGCGGCGGCGGCTGGCCTGGCGCCGTCTCTGTTGCCGGACGTACCGCCGGTGGCACGGCCGGCGGTGCGGCGGGATCGGCGGCGGCGGCGGCCACAGCCCTGGCGTGTGGCGGCGGGGGTGCTCCGGCACCGGCGCTCCGACGGCGGGACTCGCAGCTGTCTCTCCCCGAGCGGCTGCCATCGTGGGCGTGGACGTGCCAGAGCACCGTCTCGTCGTCGGCGGCCGCCGCAGGGGCGGCGGCGGTGCCGCCAACGTCGTCGTCGGCGCCCTGTGGGCTTCCCGGCTACCACCACCTCTGGGGGGGAGGTGCCCCAGCCGGACCCGGGGGGGAGGATGGTGCCGGCAGCGGCAGTGGCGGGGGGGGCGACGGCAGTGGCTGTGGCAGCCGCAGTGGCAGCCGCAGCGGCTGTGATGGCAGCGGTTATGGCGGCGGCGGCTCTCGTGGTGGTGATGGGGAAGGTGGAGGCGCCGGCAGCGGCGGGGATGCCCCCCGCCCGTCTGGCGGCGGCGGCGGCGGCGGTGGGAGCGGCGGCGGCAGCGGCCGCGCCCGCCATACGGGAGTTGGGGACTATGGCAACGTCAGCCACATGACGCGCAAGGACGCGGCGCGGTCGCTGGGCATCTCCGAGGCCAAGTTCAAAAAGGATATGGCCAAGACGGGCGTCCGGTGGGCGTCGCGGCCCATCCACGCGCTCCAAAAGCGGGCCGAGTTTATCGCCGTCCACCTCGCCGAGCTACGCGCGCAAGTCGCGGGGGGGAGCGCCGGCCCGGCCTCCTCCGCCACCGCCGCCGCCGCCGCTTCCGCCGCAGCTGCCCAGGGGCGGGGAGGGCACCCCACCGCCCGCCCCGCAGCCGCGCCCCCCCCGCCGGGGCCGCCACAGGGCAGGACAGAGGGCGCCGCCGCCGACGGCGGCTTGCCCGCGGGCAGTGATCCCGGGGGGGAGCCGCCGCCGCTGCCACAGGAGGGCAGCACGGGAGGGGCAGCGGCCTCCACCCACAGCCCGTGGATGGGCTCTGGCCTGGACGGGGCGGGGGCAGGCTTGCCGCTGACGCCCGCGGGAGCCGGCGGGGCCACGGCGGCGGCGGCGGCAGTGGTGGCGGCGGCGACCACCACCGGCGTGGCGGGTGTGCGCAGTGCCGCCGCGGCGGCGGCCGGGGTGGCGGTGGCCCCCTACCGCCCCTTCTCCCCCCCCAGCAGCCGCACCGAGGCGGCCATCGCGACGCTGCAGCGGGACCTTGACACAGTAACGTCGATGTTGGCAGAGCTTAAGCGCAACCCGCACAAGTACCCGCGCTTCAAGCTCGAGCACCTCGCCCGGTGGGGGCCCGCCGAGCGCGCCTTCCACAAGAAGTACAAGAAGTGAAACCCCGCGCTGGGTTGTTGGATGGGGGTGGGGGTGGGGGTGGGGGTTTGACGGGAAACTGCCGCCCGGGGGGGTGGCTCACGCGCAGCCGCCTGCCTGCTTGGCGAGGCGGGGGAGGTGGGGTTGACCGTTGCGCGAGCGGCGGGGAGCTACGTTCTTTCTCGGGGGAGCTGGGCCCGCGGGGGGGACGCTGGTTTTTCGCGGCGACTCTTCTGTCCCAAGCACCCACTCGACACCGGTTGCCCTTCATTACATACGTATGTACAACATGTATGTATGCGCGAGACGGGCGTCGGTGACTGCGCGGATTTTCGCCTCCCGACGCCAATGCGAGAGAGTCAGGGTGGTTGCCGGGTGCGGGTGCCGTGACCCAAACAATACAAAGAAAAAGACAAGAGCGCAAGCACACCTTCATTGAAGACTCCGCTGCCCGCTTCTTGTTCTCTTTTTTTGTTGAGCTCTCTAGTGGAACTCTCCTCTTGAAATAGAAAAAAAAAAAAAAAGCTCGTCAAAGCAGGCTCGCCAGTGAGTGCAGTTCTCCCCAGGCAGGGTACGACAGGCAAATGGCAAGAGCGACGATTGCCGTCGCTCTCACGGGACCCCCTTCCTAGTTTTTCCCCCCGTGCTTCTTGGCAGTCGACGCCGCACGACGGCGGGCCGACGGCAGCGGCGGATAGTACGGCCGGTGCGCCACGGCGGCGACGGACGCGTCGTCGGCCGCCGCGAACGAGAGGGGGGTGGGGCGGTGGCTGGACGCTCGAGGTGGACGGCTTGGCGCATCACCCACCAGCAATCGCCGGCGGCGGCGGCCCGGCGGAGCGCTGGCCTCCTCGCCCACCTCGTACGGTGGGGGTGGCAGGTTTGCCTTGGTTTTCGGCTTCTCGACGAGAAACCGCCAGCCGCGGAGGAGGCGAGCGGCAGTGACGGCGGTCGTAGGGTGCTGGCGGTGGTGGTGGTCCTGACGGTGGCGGAGGCGGCGGAGGCAGCGGCGACGGCGGCGGCAGCGGCGGCGGCGGCGTCGGTGACCGGATGCCCATGCGAGCGGCATTCGTGACGATGCCGCCGAAAGCCGCCGGATGCCCAAGCCCGCCGTTCCGCGACCCCCTCGGAGGTAACTACGGCAGCGGCAGTGGGGGCGACCCCCTTGGACACAACACCCTCCGATGAGGGTCACAGGGAATGATGACCCTGGTCACGCGCCACAGTCACAAATGACAATAAGATCCTGGGTGATGGCGGTGGCGTGCGGTTGAGGGTGCCCGCAAGTCGGCGGGGAGAATGGGCAGAGGCGGGCGGCAGACAGGATACCGCACGTCGGCGGCGGGGGGCAATTCCTTTACGCGCGCCTCCCTACTAGCCTCTGACGCCCACCTTCCTGGCCGCTGTGGTCTGGAACCCCCCCAGCTGGGGAAAAGATGCCAGCACCCCCTTGGCCAAACGCCAGTCCCGGCCCGCGGGCGGCGGCGGTGGCGAGCACAGAGAAGCAGCTGGCGCCGACAGCGTGGGAGGTAGCAGCAGCTGGAGGTGGCACCGGCAGGCGGCGGCAGCGGCAGCGGCGAGGATAGTAGGGGGGCCTCGCTAGCTTGGCGGCCGCGGCGCCACCGCCGCCAACGGCAGCGTGGCGCGGTCCCCCCCGTCTGGGCGAGCACGTCAGTACATGGTGAAAGCCGGCAGCTAATCAAGGCTTTCCCCCGCTCCCCACCCTGAATTGCCCCCCGCTTCCCCCGCAACGACGCCGCCGCACGGCGGCCCGCCCGTCTGCGTCGGCCGCACGGCGCGGCACGTGGCCGCCACGGCGGCCGGATTCCAAGGGCAGCATCGCCGGCGGCAGCCGGCGGCGCCGGCAAGAGCCCCCACCGCCCCTGCGCCGTGGCTGCCATTGCCAGCACAGACGTCGCGCGCGCGCGCGCGTGCGCGCCGGCGCGGCGGCGGCCGAGGCACCGCCCGCCGACGCCCGACCGCCGACGCGGCCGCCAGTACCCTCGGCGGCCGCGATCGCCGACGCCGTTGGGGCGGCGGTGGGGCTCACTCGCGCGGCGGCGGCGGCGGCGGCGGCGGCGGCGGCGGCACTGGTGGCGGCGGCGGCACTGGTGGAGGCCGTTTTCTGTCCGCAGCGGCCGCGGCCGGGGTGGTGGGTTCTCCGGGCCGCGGGACTGCTTGATATTGCAGTTTTCCGAATTTTGTCCCATGTGGACAAGAGCAAGAGCAAGTGTACAAGAGCAAGGGCCAATCGCATGCTCGCAGTAGAGGGCTTACCAATGGCGTGCTGCAACACGTCTGTCGGAAGAACCTGATGATTGGCTATGGCCACAACTGCTCTCGCAACGAACGCTGGTTGGTCAAAACACTCTTGTTTTTTCATCGGATCTCGCCGGTTGGCCCTTTATCTCAGGTCATCTCTGTCAAGAACAGTCCGAAGCGCTCAGCCGGTGCTTGTTCTGCCCTCGAAGTGGTCAGAAATCCCGAGAGAACCCCCGATCACACTGTTCGTACAACAACGGACCCTCATGCAGAGCAGTCATTGGCCAGAGAGGCAGCATCTGAGTCATATCATTGGTCAAACACAGTTTGCTCTTGCTCTTGTCCACATGGGACAAAATTGGGAGAACTGCAATATCCGTCTCACACCAGTTGTTCACAACTCGCATATGAGAGAAGACTGCCATGCTGTTCTCTTCTCAAAAAATAAATATATGACCAGACTGAGGAGCTCCTCAGGAGTTCAGCCGTCTTGTCCGTTTCTCCAGGGGATGGCTGGTTATTTAGGAAAAAGGTACCCTCCTTTGGGGGGGGGCACCAGTTGTTTACAATTCGCTTTTCTTCTGAGCACGGCATCCAGGAGGCCCCCTTACAGCCACGCCCGGAAGAACTTGGTTTTATATTTCTGCTGGTCTCTCTCTGATGCATCTGACCAATGAGGCCACATCTTGACGGCAGCTGGAAAAGTGCACATGTCTGCCGAGACACAAGGTCAACTCCGTGCTTTCGTGTTCGTGCACCGGCGCCGTCTTGACGGCCAGGCACAAAGCACACGCATGTGTTCGTGCCTGGTGCGCGCCTGAGAAGATTTACCACCCATTGTAGGCTACATCCAATGCACGGGCACGCCGTCCGTTGGCTTGCTGGAAGCTGTCAGCCACTCATTTGGTCTCTTGGGCGGAGATCGGGTGCTGAAGGCGAGCTTCAGAGTGGTGGGAAAAAGCCAGTGTTTTTCCGACCACTCGCCGGGCGTGTCGGGCGCAGAGTTGTTCAAAATAAATCATTTTTTGTTGCGGCGTTCATTAATGCATTCATTAATTGCCTTCATTTCTTCATTTGATCAATATTCATTCTTTTTACTGGTGTGAGTACAGTCTTTCTCCATTGCTGTGACATCCTTTCTTGGGCACAGTGTCTAGTAACCAATGCAGGTCGACCGACCTCTACGGTGCGATCAACGCATGTGTCAGCATTCGATCGTTGTCACCGACCAATCAGAGGGCGGAATCAAGTTACAATCCTTGGGCTTACGGTCGCCACAAAGGGTGCCCAACAATGGAGAAAGACTGTACATACACTGTACATGTCGTATTGAGGTGTGATGTTCTGCCTTTGATTGCTGTTCACGGTTTCGCCGAGTTTGCTCTGTTGCACCCCGTGGGTGACACGTGCTTCGTGCCTGTGGTGCTGGTTGCGACCCGGCCCTCCCTTTCCTCAGAAATCCCCGCGCGGTCCCCTTCGCACTTGCCCCTATTGTACACTTTGCTTCGCGTGGTGACGCATGAAGGACTCTCGCACAGCTCCTAAGGTCGGCGCCGGTGCACGAGCATCTAGCGAATCTGGGGGTAGCGGTTGGATCGACACGTCAGCGAGGGCTGCGGCTGGAGAAGAGTGTACGGCGGGACTCAAACAGGGTGCGGATGACGGTGCTGGAGGCTCAAGGCTCCCGACCTCGCGCCCCAGTATTGGCTCGGGCCGCAGGGCGAGTGGCACGATGTTGGAGTTTGATTTGCTGCCTGGAGTCGGGGCCGTTTGTCGCCTTTGTAACAAGCTGGTGCAGGACAAGCAGAAGAGCGGAACTCCGCTAGCGAGTCATCTCTAAAATTGCGGCAAGTGCCGCCGCGCCCCCGCAGGAGGGGAGGGGTCGCTGGCTCAGCCTCTTCGCAGGGCCTTCGCGCGGTCTCGACGGAGGGGCACCCGAAGATGGCAATGATCGGAGAGAAGTGTTGTTGCCTCCGCCGCGCAGTGGGACTAATACCGTGTACCTTACAATCCGTGCAAAGCGGCGTTTACGGCCTCTGTGGGGGGGTCGGTTTCTGTAAGCAGGCCCTCACGACCCCGTGAGGGCCGTTTGGCAGAGAACGTAAGGTACACGGTTTTAGACCCACTGCGCCGGCACGACGAGCGTGCGGAGAGCATGCTGGAACAACTACGAATCAAGTTCAAATTGTCCATGGTTTTCAGATTAGTGGTCACATAAGTAGACATTCAATGAACGGTGGGTCTCTGGGACCCTTACATTAATTGATTAACTAATTGATACACAACTAAAATAATGAATTTATTAAACCTGGTAACAACCGTGGTATGGCGTGTCTGGAACTCTATTTTAATTCTTGCGTGAATGAGTAATTTTTCTGGGCCCCACAACGTGCTTCCGAGGCAGGGTTGAGAGGCGATAATTAATGAGTCAAAATTATCGAGTAAATTATCAGAAAAGAATAACGTTCAGGAGAACCGGAACGATAATGATTATCAGACGTCCACGTGTTTCACCACGTGTCGGCTCGTAGGCCCATCAGACCAGACCGGACCGCCTGATCACGCGGTAGTGCCGCACCCTGTCGTCGTCTTCGGAACTGTGTACGTAGCCGCGATACAGTACGGCAGCGTGCCCAGCCAAGATCCAGACCCACACCACGAGGACGATAGGAGCTACGTACGCCGACTAGGGCTTCACATCCTCCGCGGCGTACTGCACACGGCGGGTGCGGCCGCCCCACGCGGCACGTTCTCCGCCGCCTGCGTACTACGCGGCCCAATTTAGGCTCTACGCCCTTTCCGAAAGCCGTGTCCGCAGCTCGTCAGGCGGCTCGTGTTGGGCACGACGTGGTTAATTCATTGCTGTCATTCTAACACGTGGCTCCTGGGCGATAACTATCAGAAACGTTTTAATAATTATCGCATGTTTTTACTAACGATGGATGCTTTCGCAAAATATATCAACCCTGTTCCGAGGTGTGCTCGAGGCACGCCTGTGGGTCCGGCCAATGAGAGGGCTCCCTGCCTGTGCTTTGAGGCAGTTGCGCAAAGTGACAAATACGCACACGAAGTTACAGGGAGGGGGCACAGCTCAACAAACGTGGCCTCGCAAGATAACCTCGCCTGCGGGGCCATGCACGTTCAAGAACAGGGATCGAGTCTGGGGATTCGCACAAGAAGAATAAGCTAGATACCATGTGCCAAAGTCATCGTTTTTTTTACTCCACGTTCCTGTTCATCGACATCTCGATAAAAAGGCCCTCTCAGGTCCAAGTCATTGTGCCATACTTGATAGACTGCACACAAGACAGTAAGTACCATCGTCAAGGGAAGACGAGTGCGCATCGCGCCCCCCGCGCAGACGGCCAGAATGGACTGTTTGGCGAGCAGCCCCGAGTCCCTCTGCCCTCTCTCCAAATCTCTTTGGTCGCTCTCGTGGTAGCGTCGGCAGCGGGGCGTACGTTGTGGGTGGAGACAGCCCCGCGCCGTTGACCACTCCGCCGACGCCCTCCCGTGGGTGGGGCGCCGCCGACGGGGGCGCCACACTCCGTCAGTTAGATTACAGAGTCAGTACAGCCCATCCCTCTATACTTGGTAGGGAACGGACGTATTTCTACCATTCATGCCAGTTGTTCAACCAAGGGCACCGACCTGCAGTCTTCAACCTTACAGTTTAGATGATACAACTGGGGGACGTTGGGGGCGGCTTGTCAATTTTGCGCTGACTGGTGTACACACACCCCCCCCCCCCCGGAACCGTTCGTTCCGAGTGTCGGCGGCGTGCACTCTCTCGTGTGGCGGTGTCCAATGATTGCCTCCCACCGTCCACCGACCGGGCTCAACGGGCGCACGCACCGCGGGGGAGCCACGTTACGTTTCACCCGCCGCTGCTCCCGCCGTGCTGCCTCGGCTGTGTGGTTGGCGAGGAGAGGACGACGCCAGTATCCGTCCCGCACCAGAAAGTCACAAGTGCACCAGTAGATCACACATCCGGAAATCGACGATCCCCGCAGTGTTTACATACAAGATCTGAGAATCAACCTCCCGAATCGACCACTCTGGTGAACTTCGAACTATTCTTCGGAAGCCAAGATGGCTACAACGCCACACACAGGACGCATGGCTAGACGCGCCATCTCAACATCATTTTTTCGGTGCCAAGAAAGTAGGGAACGCCCAACTGGCGCAGTCGATGCGCCGTTCGTAGCAGATTTGAGCCTGGACGCGGTGGTTGTCAAATTTCGGTCAATCGCCGCCCCATTGACTCGGTTTGATATGATCCGGATCGCCTCCCACCACTAGCCGAACCGGACGTCGTCTCTGACGCTCTCTTCGTGTCCCTGCTGACTTTTTTCGTCGCCCTCCCCCCATCCCCATGCCCCTTTCCGGCACTCTGGACCGCTCTCTCTCTGTCCATGGGGTCTCCTACGCATAACTGAGACCCGGAGCGCGGCTGCAGCCGCCAGCGGAGGCGCAGCGCGACTCCGCTGCCCCCGACTTTGACCGGGGGGGGGGGGAAGGGGGGAGTGCGCGGCGGGGGAGGGGGGGTACGGAGCTGTCGAGCATGGGTGGATGTCTGGCAATGAAAGACACCACGCGGATTCGAGTCTAGACAGGGGAAGGAAAGACGGAAGGGGGGGGGCGGCTGAACAGGGGGGGATTCGTTCACGGTGGGGGGGGGGGGGTAGGGGGGGAGAGGAGAAGGCCACAGCTCGGCGGTCGACCGGGAGTGCTGCACACGTAGAGCGTAGAGGGGAGCGATAGTAGGGGTGGGCAGGAGCAATAGCGGGAGATGATGATGGGGAGGGCGGGGGTGGGGCGCGAAGGAGGGGGGGCGTTAAGAGCAACGGTGGTGCGGTGGGGACCCAGAAGGTGTGCTGCGTGGACATGAGCAAAGAGGACGAGCGACTCGCTAGAGTGCGTCCCGTAAAAGTAGATGTGCAGGTGTCGTGATCATGTCAAAGATCGGCCACTGGACCAATCAAACCCACACTGCACGACCTGTGCACGTCCACTTTTTATGGGACGCCCAATAGCGAGGTTGATGGCCCTGTGCGAGATGCAGCGACCAATGGGAGCGCGATGTGCGCGAGACATACAAGAGCTTCTGTTCCTGCAGAGATCGAAAAATTTCCCGGACTGTGGCTCCAGAGCCTGGTTACAGACGAAAACAGAAGTGTGACGTCCTCGTGCACCCCCCCCCCCAACGGGACCTGTTTTTTTAGAAAATGGAACGAGTGGTCCGTTGTTCGAAGAGGAAGAAAACGGGTGACATCGCAGCCTATGCCCACGACCTCGCTCCTATGTCTTTTTCTCAAAACCAAGTGCCAGAAGGCACCGTGGTGGGGCGATTCTGACTTACTGGTGCGGGACGGATAGAGAGGCCCCGCGCCCACCGTCGCCCCCCTGCTGTCCCCCCAAGTCCCCTACCCCCCCCCCACAACTCTCTCTCCCCACCGTCGTCGCTCCAGTCGGGGGCGGCCTTGCGGCGGGCGCCCCCCGGGGGGGAGGGGGCTCGGCAGCTTGCCCGCGGCAGCCGAATAGAGCGACGACCCATGACCCCGCGCGTGCCGCCGGCGCGCCCGTCACGGCAGCGGGGGCGTGCGGGGTGTGTGGGGGGGGGGGGGGGTCGCGCCCGCCCACGTAGGGCGCCTCCCTGGCAGCCACCACAGCCCCCCCAGACTGGCCAGGCAGGCAGCCGCCGCGCGGGCGCCGGCCGTGTCCCCGCTCGCCGCCGCCGCCGCCGCGAGCGGCCATTTGGGCACACACACCCACACACAAGCAGACGGGGGCTGGGCCGGGCAGGGCGCGCCCACGGGTGGAAGGGGTGGTGGTGGTGGTGGTGGCCGCCGCCGCCGCCTCGCGGGGGCGTGGGGGGGGGGGGCGGGAGTGTCAAGCGGCCGCCGTCGGCGGGCCGGCGGGGGTGGCGCCTGCTGGCCGCCCCGCGGTGGGGCGCCTACGTAGGCACCCCCCCTTCCTCCCTCCCCCCCCCCCCCCCCCTCCCTCCCCCCCCTTCCTCCCTCCCCCCCTTCCTCCCTCCCCCCCCCCCCCCCCCCCCGCTCCCTTCCCCCCGCCTTCCTCCCCCCCTTCCCGCTGCCCCTGCGGTACAGTCCTGTGCAGTACGTACGGTACCCCCCCCACGGCGGCCGGTCCGCTGTGGCGGCTGCCGGCGGGTGGTGGTTGTCCGTGACGCCGCCCCCCCCCCCCCTCTCGCCTCGTCGGCATGTGCGGCTCCCACCACCCGGGCAGAGGGGGAGTGGGGGGGGTGGGGGACGACGACGACGACGGAACCGGCGGGTGGCGTCGGTGTGGGAGAGTCCCAACGCTCCCCACCCCCGGCTAATCCTGCCTGCTGCTGCTGTGCGCGCATCGTAGCCCAGCCTCTGATCCATTGGGCATCCTGTCCATACAGTACGTAGACACCCCCCCCCCTCACCCCGTCCTCCCCCTGGCGTCTTGTGTTTTCGTCCCCCCTCCCCCCGGGGGGGGGGGGGGGGGGGGGGGGGGGGGTGGGGCGGTCGGTGGAAGGGGTGGGGGAGTGTGCCGCGGCACGCGTCCTCTGTGTACACGCATACCACCCGAGCACCACCACCACCACGCGCCACCACCACACCCCCCTCCCCGCCGCCGCCGCGGCCGCGCCCCCCCCCCCCTCCCGCCCCCCCCCCCCCCCCCGCCTCGTCGTGGGGGTTTGTGTCGTCGTTGAGTCTTCCCCTTTTTTTTTTTTTTTTCGCCCCTGTTTCTATTGTCGGGCCTTGGGGGGGGAGGGAGGCGAGGCGGCGACAGAGGGGGGGGAGGGGGAGAAGAGTGGTGGCGACGGCTGCGGTCGCGCTCTCCCTATCCCACGCCGCCCCGTTGGGAGGCGCTGCTGTGCCTGCCGACGCCGCGCCTCGCGTGGGGGGGGCGCGTCGGGAGCGCGCGGCCAAAGGCGGGGGCGGGGGGGGGGGGGGGGGGGGGGGGGGGGGGGCGGGCGGGCGGGCGCGTCCTCTGACCGGGGCGGTCCGTCTGCCGTCCCGGCCACCTCCCCCCCCCCCCCCCCCACACCCTCCCCCGCCCCTCCTTCCCGGCCTCAAACAGTGCGCCACCGCGCGGGGGTATGGACATGGACAGGTAGACAGCGCCATCGCGGGCGGGGGGGGGGGGGGGGGGGAAAGGACGAGGATAAGGTGGGGGGGCGTCGGTCATGCCGCGTCTTTTCCGACTGTACGGTACACCTAGCGTACTGGCGTGCCCCCCTACGCCCCCCCCCCCCCCCCCCCCTGCCCCCCCCCCGCCCCCTGCCCCTCCCCTGCCCCTGCCTTGCGCCACCACCCCCCCCCCCCGCCACGCCCCTGCGCGCTCCGTCCTCCCCGCGCCACCACCCCACGCGCTGTGCTTTGCGCGGCACCCGCCAGCCCCCCACCACCCCCCGCGCGCGCGCGCCCGTCACCGGCTGTGTGTGTGTGCCGCGGCGTCGGGTTTGGGGCGGCGTGGCCTGCCACCCCCCCCCCCCCCCCCCCCCGTTCTCCCCGCGCCGTGCCGTCACCACACGCTGCTACGGGAGGACCAACGGCGTCGCGACGTTTTCGGCAGGGGAGGCTTCCACCTCACACCCACCACCACCACCACCACCATCGCCGCCGCTGCCGCCCACCCCCCCCCCCCCTCTTGACGGCGGTAGGGGTGTGTGGGTGGGGGGGTGTCGAGGGAGCCGTGGTGGCGCCTCACCGTCGGCGGGGCGTGGGTCGTGTACCACCCCCCACCCCGGCTGGCTCCCCGCTGGCGGTGGCGGCAGCCCCCTGCAAGGGCAGCAACCGGAACAAGGGCACCCCGTCGTCCCTGCCCCGCCCGCGGGCGCCGAGTACGCTGCCCGCGCTTGCGCCGAGTGGTGCGGTGGTACCTACGGTTGGTTGCTTACCGAACCTCCTTCCCCCCCCCCCCCCCCCCCCCCCCCCCCCACACCTTTCCCCGCTTCCCCGCGACGCACACATCACACACACACACCCATCTCCACCCACGCGCCACCACCACGCGCCTACCGCATCATCCCCATCCATCTCCCCTAGCGCTGCCAACCTCGTCCTTCACCTCTGTCCCTCCCCCCCTCCCCCCCCCCTCGCACCCTTCCCCATTCCCTTCCTGACCTACACAGCTCCTCCCCTCCCCCTCCTACTGTCTTTCTTTGTGACCTCCCCAACCTCTTTCCGCTACCGACTATGTCGGCGACCGTGTCGGGGTCGCGGCCGCCAAGGCCGCCCGGACCTTCCTCGCGGGTGTTACCACCCGCCGCCGCCTCCTTTGCCGCCGCCGCTGACGCAGCTGCCGGCCGAGGCGGCAGCAGCAGCAGCAGTGGCGGCGTTGGCGGTGGTCGCGGCGGTGGTGGTGGTGGTGGTGGTGGTGGTGGTGGTGGTGGTGGTGGTGGTGGTGGTGGTGGTGGCGGTGGGGGTGGGAGTGGTGGGGCGCGCCCCCCTCCCCCCCGCCCCTTTCGGGTGCCCACCGCGGGGGCCCCCCACGGGGCGGGCAGCGCGGCGGCAACGGCGGCGAGCGCCCCCCCCCCGCCCCCCCCCCCGCCGTCGGCGACCGAGCGGCTCCGCCGCGCCGCGTCGCGTGGGGAGTCATGGCTGTCGGCCAACGGCTTTGTGCTCACCTTCCTGATGCTCTACGTCACCGCCAACGCCATCCTCTTCTTCCTCGCCGCCACCCCCGAGCAGCGCAACTGGGAGCAGGGCCACTTTCGGCGGCTCCTCACCCCCATTGCGCGGGGCACGGGGAACCTCATCAACTGGAACGCGGCCTTCCTGCTCGTCCTCTCCTCCCGCCTGGCGCTGACGGTGGCGCGGAACACGCCGCTGAACATGGTGGTGCCGTTTGACAAGGCGATGCCGCACTTTCACATCCTGGTGGGGTACGTCCTCCTCGCCGCCGCGTCGGTGCACACGGTCACGCATGGGGCCACCTACTTTATCGGCCACCTGTGGGCGCGGGGCTACACGGGCACGACCAGCCTGTTTGTGTCGGGCTGCGTGCTCCTCACCTTTCTCTACGCCATTGGCGCCACCGCCCACCGGCGGATGCGCACCCGCCGGTACGAGGTGTTTTTCTACACCCACGCGGTCTGTGCGGTGGGCTTCTTTGCCACCCTCCTCATCCACGGCCTCCACCACGGGGTGCCCCACACGTACAAGTTTGTGGTCGGCCCCCTGCTGCTGTACCTTGCCGACCGGGGGGCGCGGCTGGCCAAGGAGAAGCGCTGCTCGCTGGTCGTGTCGACCAACGCGGGGGCGGTCAAGGGGGACTCCATGCTCTGCCTTCGCCTCCCGCGGGCCTTCCACTACACCGCCGGCCAGTTCGCGGAAATCCAGGTGCCCGTCCTGTCCGCCCTCGAGTGGCACCCGTTCACCATTGCGTCAGCGCCGCACGAGTCGGAGATGGTGTTTTACGTGAAGAAGAGCGGCGACTGGACCGCCCGGCTGTACGACCTGTTTGCCACTGGCGACGCGGCGGACGTGACCATCCACGTGCGGGGGCCGTACGGGAGCCCCGCGCAGCACGTCGGCCAGTTTGAGCACGTCCTCTGCATTGGCGGGGGGGTTGGCGCCACGCCGTTTGCGTCGGTCGTTAAGGCCGCTCACCACTGGATGATCAACTGGACGGCACGGGGGGCGGCGCTGGGCGACCCCGTCGCGCTCGACCGCAACACCAGCGCCCGGACGGTGGCGGCGCTGGCGTCGGCGGCGGCCATCGCAGACGTGGATGGCGGGGGGGAGGGCGAGGGCGGCGGCGGCGCCGCGGGGATGGGCGCCACCACCCCGCTGCCGTCGGGGGCGGCCATTGGGATGACCCCGTCGGGTTCCCGCCACGGCTTTTTGGCGCGGGTGGGCAGCTCCCGGCGGGCGCTCGCGCCCAGCGGGCCGTCCTACCTCACCCGGGCGGGGTCGTCCAAGGCGTTTTTGGCGCCCAGCAGCAGCCGCGCGGACCTCACCGACACCTTCCCGCTGGCCGACGTTGCCGCCGTCGAGTCGCTGGGCGCGGCGTCCGAGGGGGGGGTGGGCGGGAACCCCCTGTCCTTGTCCTCCCCGCCGTCGGGGGGGGGCGACCCGGCCGACCTCCTCCGCTCCCGCTCGGGGCTGGAACGGCGGGCGGCGGAGCTGGAGGTGCTGGGTGACGCCGCCGCCCTTTGTGGCGGCGGCGCCTCTGCCGCCGGCGCCGGCGGCGGCGTCGACCTGGGCGCCGACGCCAGCGTGTGGGCGGGCGTGGGCGTCAACGCCGCGGGCCTCCACTCGCGCCTCGCCGCCGCCGCGGACGCGCAGGCCGACACGGCGGCGGTGGCGGCGGCGCGGCGGGGCAGCGACGGGCGGGAGGAGGCGGAGCTGTCGGACCTGGAGGACCTCAGCTCGGACGATGGGAATGACGGCGACGGCCTCCGCCGCTCCTCCCGGTCGCTCGCGGCGGGCCGGGCGGCGGCCGCCGCCGCGCGGGCGGCGATGGTCGACGACGATGACGACCTGGAGAGCGTCCACACGCTCGGGTCGGACGCGTCGCTGGGGCGGATGCTCGACGATGACAACCCGCTGCCCGCGTGTTATGGCGTCGGCCCGGGCGACGGGTCCCCCCCGCCGCCGCCGCCGCCGGGGCCGCCGCGCACCGCCGCGGCGGCGCGCGTCGGGCGCCCGCCGCCGGTGCCACGGGCGCCCACCTTTGATGATGGGCTCGGGGAGCTCGAGTCGCTGGCCGACTCGGACGACGGCTACTCGACGGGCATGGACGATGACGACGACGACTCGCGGTTTGGGAGCGACGAGGAGGCGGGGCTGGACCACTCGATGGACTCGATCGGGCGGCTGCTGCGGCACTCGGCGTTCCTCAACTCGACGGCGGGGCAGCAGCTGATTGGGCTGAGCTTTGGCTCCTCCGCCATGCTCCGCCACCTCCAGCGCGGCGACGCCGCCGCCGGCCGCCGTCGCGTCCGTCGCACGTCCATGTTTGGCGCCCTCCTGGGCGGCGGCGCCGCGCGGCAGAGCGGCAAGGGCGGCGGCAAGGGCGGCATCCGCGGCCGCCGCCGGTCGACGCTGGCCGCCAACCTCGTCCGCGCGCGGACGGTGCGGGTGTCGCTGCTCCACGGCCTCCACTCGGTGACGTTTAGCTTGGCCGTCGTGTGGTCGGTCCTCGCCCGCTACACGGTGGTGGCCCTGGCGGCCATCATGCGGGGCTTCTCGCCCGCCACCATGGGCCTCGCCATGTTTCGCGTCCGCGGCCTGCTCGTGGCGGACCTGGGCCTCGCCACCGCCGCGGCGGTGCCGCTCGCGACGGCGATTGTGTGCGAGGCCACCGTCCTGGGCCCGCGCGTCTACCTGCGGCGGCGGGGCAGCGTCGTGGACGCGGCGGTGCTGGTGCCGCTGGCCCTCGCTGGGGTGGCGATTGACCTGGCCGCGCTGTGTGGGGTGGGCGGCGACGCGGGGTGGTTTGGGGTGGTCAACCTGGCGGTGCTGTGGCCGCTGCTGCTGGCCACCCTCGTCTACCGGCTGATGCGGGTGGCGGGCTCGCGGCTGCTGCTCGCCCAAAACGTGCGGTCCTCCCACTCGGCGACGCGGTCGCTGGACTTTGTGTGGACGGCGCCGACGCAGGACGATGACGGGTGGCTGGTGGAGGAGCTCCTCCCGCTGTGCCACTCGGGGACGGTGCGGCTGCACCGGCACATCACCCGCGCGGGGCCGGTGGACGAGGCGTGGAGCCGCGACTATTCGCGGGTGCCGCTGCACACCACGTACAAGCGGCCCGACTGGGACGCCCTCTTCAACGGCATTGTCGAGCGCAGCCGCTCGGGGACGGTGGTGGGCATCTTTTTCTGTGGGCCCCCCGTCATGTCCAAGGGCATCCAGGAGGCTGCCCAGCGGGCCATGGCGGCCAGCCTTGCCAAGGGCTACCGCCGCGGCGCCATTGCGCTCGACAGCGTCAAGACGGAGCGGCCGGGCGACGGCACGCCCGCCGCGGCCGCCGCCGACGGCATGACCACCGTCTGGGGGGGGGTGGAGGACGGCTCCCCCGCTGGCGGTGGGGCTGCCGGCGGCGGCGGTGGCGGCAGCGCGTCGCGCTACGCCGCGTCGTACGGGGCCAACGTGCGGTTTGCGTTCCGGGAGGAAAACTTCCTGTGACCGCCGCCGCTGTCGCTGCCGCCCCTCGCCCGCCCGACCGCTGCCACTGCGCGGGCGCGTCGCTCCCCCCTCCCCCTCCTTCCACCTATTTCTCGCCTTCCCTCCCCCCCCCCCTGCCCTCCCCCGCTTGCCCGCATCCCCTCACGCCTCGTCCGCCGCGCCACGTTGTATGGATAGAGTTGCGGCGCGGCGCTTCTCCCCGCTTTGCCCCCCCTCCCTCCCCTCCCTCCCGTCTCCCCCCTTCTTTCCCCGCCTTCTCGCCCGTGTGCATCTTTTTTCCTACATATCTGTATTGGTGCGTCTTCGGGATATCGTTTTTTTTTGTTTTTGTCTCTTCATAGGTGCCCCGCGCAGGCGGTACGCTGTGCGCACTACCCCGTCCCCATAAACACTCATTCGCTAGACTCAACGGTGGTACTGTACACCCCTGCCACTCCAAAGCGGTGCGGGTAGCCTTGGCTGCTCCACCAGTGCTGATCCTTTGCCACTCCGCCAGGAGTGAGCCTTTGCCACTCCACCGGTTGTAAGACCTTTGCCACTCCACCGGTTGTAAGACCTTTGCCACTCCACCCGATGGGAAGCCTCCCCCACGCTTCAGTCCACCCCTTCTCCCTTTTGAGCACGCGCGGCGATGGATAGCCGCGCACAGCCCCCACAATGACCTCCGCCGGCCGCAGAGCCGTGCGCAACACTCGCAGAGGGGGGGGGGAGGAGCGACGCACATGCAGGGCCCTCCGCAGCCGCCGAACCGCGGCGTGACCCCCCACCGCACCGCCACCGCCTGGCCGGGCGTGCGGCGCTGACGGCCGCCCTGTGGCCGGCTGCTGCCACCCCGCCCCCCCCCCCCCCCCCCCCCCTTTTTCCCGCTCAGCCCCCCCCACCAGCACCTGCCGTGGCGGTGGCGGCGGCGGTCGCAGCCGCCGCCTCGACCGCCTCGCGCAGCCGGGACCGGGCTGCGGCCGCCGCCGCCGCCGCCTCCCGCTCCGCGTCGGCCGCGGCGGCCGCACCCGCCGCGGCCGCCGCGGCCGCGTCGGCCGCCGCCGCGTCGGCGGCGGCGGCGTCGGCCGCCTCGGCCGCCGCCGCGTCTGCGGCAGCGGCGAGCGCGTCCACGGCGGCGGCGGCGGCCGCCGCCGCCGCGTCGCCGCCGGTGCCCCATGCCAGCCCGCCCGCCGCGTCGTCGTCGGCGGCGGCGGCGGCACCGGCGGTGCCCACCCCAGCGGCGGCCAGCGCCGCCGCCACTACCCTGGCGGACCGGTCGTACGCACGGCCGCGGCGGTTGGGCGGGGCGCCACCCCCCCGCCCACCGCCGCCGCCACTGCCGCTGGCATCGCCGTCGCCGTCCCTGTCGCCCCCCGACCGCCCGCCCCCGTCGCTGTCGGTGGCACCGCCACCCGCGCCGCCGCCGCCGCCGCTGCTGCAGCCGCCCCCATCCGACACCACCGCTATGGCCATATCCGCATCCTCCACGCCGTGAAAGCCGCCGCCCCAGCCATGGCCGGGGGCGGGCGCGCCCCCCCCCGCGCCCCCCCCCTCCTCCCGCCCCGTGTGGAGGGGCAGAAAGTCCCCGTCCACCCGCCCCGCCGCGGCGGCGCGGCGGCGGCGCGCGACCGCAGACGCCACCTCTGCCGCCGACGGGATGGCCGGCGCGGTGTCGAGGGTAGGGGGCGGCGGCGGCGGCGGCGGCGGCGGCCGCGGCGGAGGGGCGGCGGCGGCGGCCGCGCCGACCGTGGCGGCGAGCAGGTCGGACAGGGCGGCGGGGGTGTAGGCGGGGCACGCCGCGGCGGGGGCGGGGGGGGGGGGGCGCTCGCGGGGGGGGCCACCAGCCGCCGCCGCCGGGGGGGGCGGCAGCAGGGGCTGCGGCCGGGGGGGGGGGGGGGGGGGGGGGAGGGGTCCTGTCTCAGAGGGGGGGAAGGGAGGTGGCGCCGGCAGAGGGAAGGCCGACAGTGGTGGCGGAGGTGGCGGGGGAACATCGGGAGGAGACGGCGGTGGCGGCGGCGGTGGTGGCGGCGGCGGCGGAGGAGGGGGGGGGTGCGGGGGGGGAGGTGGCACCTGGCCGTCGACCGTGCCGCCGCAGCCGCCGCTGCCGCCGCCGCCGCTGCCGCTGCCGCCGCGGCCACCACTGGCAGGGGCGTTGTCAAAAAGGGGAACCTCCGCCCCCGCCGGCGCATCCCCTGCGCCGCCCCCGCCGCAGGTGGGCGGCGGCGGCGGCGCCACTGCCGGCGGCGCGTCGTCATCAGCGGCGAGCGTGCGGTGCCGCGCCTTGCGTGTGCCGCCCCGGCGGCGGCGAAAGAGCGATGCCGGCGCCGGCGCCAGAGCCGATGCCGGTGCCGGCGGCGGGGAGGGTGGCGGCTGGCGGGCGTCCTCCATGGGTGGGGACGGGAGCTGGAACCGCAGGGGACGGGTGGGAGGCAGGGGAGAGTGTCGGTGGTGGTACGAGGCCTCGAAAGCGGCCGTCCGCTGAGCAGAGCGGAAGGCGGCCAAGTCGCGGTAGTGGGTGTCGGCGCGCGCACCGGCGAGTTGATCCGTCCGAGGAGGAGTTTTGACCAAATTTAGATGGGGCGTCACTGTTTTTTTTAATAGTCAGCGGAGCTGGGGGGGGCTTCATTGGGCACCGGGACAACGGCGGGCCGCTGGGGACGCCGCCTGGTCCCGCCACACCCGCCCGCTGTCCGAAACGGGCAGCTGGGCGGCGGCCAGAGGCGCGCCGCCCACCCCCATCCTTCCTCTGCTTCCCCACTGCGCAGGTGGCGTTGCGTTCCGTCCCCGGCGGTGGCGGTGGCGTCCCCCGCCCACCGGCCGCGTCTGACGGCTTGTCTACATAGCGGCTTTCCGCGCTTCCCCTCCCTTGGCCGCGGTGGTATTTACGGCCTCGTTGGTGGGCTGCCTGCTTCCCTCCTCCCGCTACCAGCTCCCCGCTCGTGCGCTGTGCGCCCTCGTAAGCTGCCGGTTTGCCCCTCCCGCCATGGCGCCGCTGACGGCCACCCTCCCGGCGCCCCAGACAATACGGCAGCCGACGGCCGCCGCGGGCGCCGCGCTACAACAACCCCCCGCCGCGGGCGCGTCGGCCGCCGTGGCCTCGCCGGCGGCACCGACTGCGGCTGCGGCCGCGGCGGCCGCGGCGGCGGCCGCGTCTGCGCCAGCGGCGGCAGCGGCCGTTGCGGCCGCCCCCTTCCGCCCGGCGGCAGTCCCCGTTCCGGGCGGCCTCACCCCCGACACCATCCCGTGGATGGCGCTCGCGCACTCCCTCCTCTACACGTCGACGCCGACCCCCCCGACGCGCACGGCGGCCACCCCCCCCCTGCTCGTCGTCCTCGACCTCAACGGCGTCCTCGTGGAGCGGTGGTCCCCCCACCACGCGGTGCGCGGGGCGGCGACCGCCGCGGACTTCCGCCCGCCCGACGCGCACCTGCGGCAGGGGGTCAAGCTGTGGGAGCGCCCTGGCGCGCGGCGGTTTGTGGCCGCCATGACTCGACGCCACGCGGTGGGGGTGTGGTCGTCGGCGGCGCCGTCCAACGTGGCGGCCGTCCTCGACGTGCTGTGGGCACCCGAAGACGCGGACCAGCTGGCGTTTGTGCGCTCCCGGGATGGCTGCCGCGCAGACACGTCGGGGGGGGGCGGCCAGTTTGGCACGGAAAAGGTGCTGGCCGACCTGGGCGACCCTCGGTTTGGGGTGGCCAACACGGTCATGGTGGACGACACGCCGAGCAAGGTGCGGCGGCAGCCGGCCAACGCGGTGATTGTGCCCGAGTTTTCCGCCGCCGCCGCCGCGGCGGGGCGGGTGGACTTTCACCACGACGACACGCTCGACTGGCTGGCGCTCTACCTCGAGTACGTGGCGTTGGGGCGGGGCGCCTTTGGTGGCGGACCGCCACCCTCCCCGGGGGGGGGGGGTGGTGGGGGGGAGGCCGACGACGCCGGGAGCGGCGCATCGGACGTGCGAGGCTGCATGGCAGTACTCCCATTTGGTGCGTTTGTCGCCGCCGGCCGCGCCGTCGCGATGGCCCTGTCTGGCATCCCCGCTGCGGGGGCCATCTATGGCTACCCGTACGTTTCCCCTGTGTTTGTGTGGACCCAGATGGGAGACATGGTGCACCGGCTGCGGACTTCGGCGGAGCGGTGGACGCCCCCTGCCGAGCGGGTTGACACGGAGGGGCTCATCGGCCCGCCGGTGCAAGTGGGGAAGGAGGAGCTCATGGACGAGGATGCGTACGTGCCCCAATAGGGGAGGATTCTCCTGCTGGCGTGGGCAGCGTGGAGCAGAGGGCGTGGACATCGGACATGCATGCCGCACTGCAGCCCTGTAGGATCACTCGTGCGTGAGCCCTCGTCGACATCTTTTGAGGCACCACTGTCGTGATGCCGCCTGTGGAGTGCTTGTTGCCGCCTACCGCGGCAGAGGCAGCAGCAGGGAGGGGGGCGGGCTGGAGGGACTGAACTGCGATGTGTGTCCGCGGGTCACGCAGTGTCCTCGAGGTCGAGATGGACGCTACGTGCCACTCTCAGGCGTGACCCGGCCTCTTGTTGTTTTTCACTTCTTTCATTTTGTTTTTGTGTTTTTCTCTTCACCCCCTGCACGACGGGCACAGTGTGGCACGATGAGTGACCAAACCGACCGCAGGCAAACAGTGGGTTGGCCAGCCACCCGCCGCCTTGCTGGCTGCTTTCCGCCACGCTGCGACAGGGTGACGGCCTTGGCGCCAAAAAAAGATGCTGACCCCGATCCAACCAGCCGCCTTGGGGGACACGCAGTCTGTGCCAGCCACCAATCAGGTCGATGCAAACTTCCCTGCCAGAACTGGACGGATCCCACGTGGCAACAGCCGTATCGCGCGACCGTCAAGCCTGCTCGGTCGACCTAGATTTCCCCGCCCCCCGCCTCCTCCAGGCCTGGAGGATCCTATGCATGTGGAAGGCCGACAGGCAAAAAAGAAAGTGCTGGTGGGGCGTCGCTCGGCGCGCCAGCCCCCACAATCGAACCGGTCCCCACGTTGCACCCCCCCCGCCGCTGCCCTCGGCGGGGCGGTTTTGGGAGGGGCCAGAATGTTGAACACTCTCCCCCCCCCCCCTCACACAGCCTTCTATGGGACTTTGGGTCAGACCCCTCCCTCCGCTCCCTTCCAGAGGGGGTCGGCGCCGCCCCTCTCGGCAGCACCCTGGCTGGGGTGCCCTGTGGGCGAGGGTCGGGAGGGGCGAGGGGCGACCAGCGAGTGAGCGCTCCCTCCCCGCGCAGACCCCGTCTTGCCCTCGACGGCCCTCTGTTCCAGGGCAGCCACCGTTTGCGGATGTGACGGGTGCTCGTGGTCGTGTGGCGGCTGTTGTACGTACGACTCGGCGCCGGCACGTCGCGTTTATCTGCCCCTTTGTCGGTCGAAGTGGCCTACGAGTCCCATCCGTCGTCGTACCACTTCACGTTTCGCCTTTCCCCCGCCCCCCTTTCCCTCCTTGCATCCCCCCCTCTTCTCTCTGTGCCCTTATCGACCGCTTGGCCGTGTCGTGAACGCTGTCCACCGGTCTTGACCAGCTGCCTTGGTACACGAACGGTGCCCCCGGCGGTGCCCCCCCCGTCACCATGACGGACGAGGACTCTCGAAAGGACCCCGTCCCCGCGTCAGTCGGGGAGAAGCGGCGACAGTACACCATCCTGCGGTCGGCCCATCTTGGATCGGGCCACTTTGGCGATGTGTTTATGGGCACCCACACCCTCACCGGCCAGAAGGTGGCCGTGAAGCTGGAGCACCGCTCTGGCTCCATTGCTCGACGCGAGTGGGAGGTGATGCGTGCCATGGAGGGGGATGGGGCGCCCAAAGTGCACTTCACAGGCCTTCACGGCCGCTACTACGTGATGGTCATGGACCTGCTCGGCCCGACGTTGCAGCGGTTACTCGAGTCCCGCCCCTCACGGCGGCTGCCATGGGATACGGTTGCCATCATCGGCGCCAAGTGTACGGAGCTGTTGCGGAAGCTGCATTGCCGCGGGTACGTGCATGGGGACGTCAAGCCGGAGAACTTTCTCTGCTCTTTTACGGACGGTGCCCCTCCCGACGTGCGGCAAGGCCTCCACATGGTGGACCTGGGCCTTGCGTCCAAGTGGCGGGACCCGACGCGCCCCAATTGCCATATTGCGTATGGTCAGCGGGTGGACCACTTTAGTGGCACCGTGCGGTACGCGTCGGTGAACGCGCACCTGGGACGGTGGCTTTCGCGGCGGGACGACCTCGAGTCCCTCGGGTACATGCTGTTGTATCTCTACCACGGGTCGTTGCCGTGGCAGGGCTACAATGGGGACGACAAGAACATGCAGGTTTGCGAGACCAAGGGCCGCCTCACTGTCGACGCCATGTGCCGCGGCGCCCCTGAGGTCCTCCAGTACTTCCTTGCCTACGTGAGGGGCATGGCATTTGAAGAGACTCCCGACTACGACTACCTCTTTTTGCTTTGCTCGCAAGGCTCAAAGGGCCTTGCCGCCGTTGAGCGGCTGCTGGCAGAGCAAGACAAGGGCGACGTTGAGAATGGAAAGACGACCACCACCGCAGCGGCAGCAGCAGCGGCGGAAGGTGGCATCGCAGTGGTTGTCGGCTCCAAGCGCAAGGCGCCCGACTCGGGGGGTGCCGGCGGCGGCGCGCTGTCACCCACGGCCAAGCGACACAAGGTGGTGGTCCCGAAGAAGATCAAGACCCACCAGTGGATCATTGTGTCCACATCTGCACGCACCGGCAACAGCCCCCACACCCAGTGCTATACGAGCCACACCAGCTACCAAAACCTTGTTAAGGAGGTGGAGAAGAAGTGGGCGCAGGGCATGCGGATCACGAGCCTCAACTTTGAGGGCAGCATGTGGACCGCGGTGCTGAACGCGCGCTCTTCAGGTCTGACGGAGCAGGCCTTGCACTACTGCCCTGACTCGGAGTTCCCGCGGGACTGGGTGCGGCAGAAGTGGGACGATGGCTTCTTCATCACTTCAGTTGCGGGCAACAACAACTGCTGGGGGGTGGTGTGCTCCACCATGATGCGCGGCCGCAAGTTTAAGCAGCAGAGCTACATTGTGTCGTCCACCTTCCCGTCCAAGTGGGTGAGCGAGAAGTGGTCGTCGGGCTACTACATCACCGCCATTGCCACGCAAGGCCGCTACCAACAGCAGTGGTGTGTCGTCATGTCCCGCGGTGCTGCCTTCAAGGAACAGTGTGTGGAGCTGGACTTTGAGTACCCGTCCGAGAGCATCCACGCGCGCTGGGACGAGAACTACATGATCACCGCTGTGGCTTGCACCTCTGAGCAGTGCGCTTTTGTGCTAAGCAGAGGACACTGCGTCGGTGAGGAGCAGCGCTGTACGCGCACAAGCCACGGGCCGCTGCACAAGATACGGGAGGACTGGCAAGACTCCCTGTACGTCACCGCTCTGGCCTGGGGGCGGGTTGCCTAGGAGGGGGTGGAGTTTGGTGCGGTTTGTGGGCCGCGTTGTGGGTTTTCTTGTTTCTTCTTTTCCCCCTTGCGCCTTCTGTGTATATGTCGTCTATCCTTTATCTTTCGCTCCTGTCGTGTTCAATGGGTCAAGTTGTTTATCGTGGACGCTGCAGCGCCAGCAAAGCTCATTGCTGCAGTTTGTTTGCTGCGTGCATCGACATGTGTTCTGCCCAGGCGCGGCCAGAACATCACCGGGTTAGCTGACGGTCTGTCCACGATCCAGTAGTCTTGTGTGCAAGGCTAGCTGAGAATGGCCGCTCATCCTTCGGGGTAAGCCTTTGGGGCACGGCACGCTGCGTGCGCGCAGTACACCTCTGCATTCTTCGACTTCGAGTCGCTCTGCACCTAGCGATTGCGACGCCGCTCTCGCCTCTGCGCTCCCGTCGTCGCCCTGCAGTCTTTGATAGGACGGAGCGAGGTGCGAGTGACGAGGCCTGGATCCTAGCATCGATGCAGCGCCTCTGGGGTCAATTGCACACACGTCGTTCGCCGCGGTGGAGCCGAGCCTGGCGACCGTCTCTGTTGTACCTGATCCACGTGCGACCGTCTGTGGGCACGGGCGTGGCGTGCGAGCACTGGGCGGGCGGCTGCGACGCATACCCTTTCGACGCGGCGGGCAGAGTGCACGTGGGCCTGGTGGGTCTTCTCTACGTGCTTTCCGCTGCGGCCAGCGACGAGCGCTGCCGCTGTGATTGACGAGCGCTTTCCCGCGCCTCGCGCGGCACCGCCTCGCGCGGCACAGTCGGCTGCCAGTGACGGACAAGGTCGCGGTGGAGGCGGTGGCACCTAGCGGGGCGGGGTCGCGTCAGGGACGGAGGCCGGCGAGCGCTTTAATGCTTGCAACGTGCTGGCACACCTCCGTCTTTGCTGCCACCGCCGCCGTTGCTACCATCGCCGCCGTCGCTGTCACCGCCGCCGTCACTGCCAGGGCCGCGCGTCACCTGTGGCTGCCATCGCTACCGCCGCCGTCGCCGCTAGGACAGGGCGGTGGCCGCTCTTGTCTCTGTCCTGTCGGCCGCGTGGCATGGGCGTTGCCACCACAGCGGTGCGGCGGCCACGGTGGCTGTTGGTCAAGGCGCGGGGGGTGGAGATTTGGGAGGAGAGGGCGTTGGCTTGGCGCGGGGGTGAAGGAGGAGTGTGGGAGGAGGGGCGGGGGGGGGGTGGGTGGCGGGACGTGCGACGCCATCGTGCTCCCCCTCCCGTGCCCTCGCCGCCACCGACGCGGTTTGGGTGGCCCTTGCCACCGCGGGCGTCCCATGGTTGCTACGGCAGTCGGGCGTGGCGGTGGAGGGGGAAGGGAGCAGGCATACGTGGGCTGGCGGCCTGGGGAAGGGGAGGGGAGGGGGTGGGGGAGTGGGGGGCGATGAGGGACGTCGTCACCCGTTGTGGCGGTGGGGACCACACAGCCATATGGATTAGAATAGATTCTCAGGGCGGCGGCGGACCTCTGCCGCCCCACCCGTTGCTACCGCACCCATTTTGTTTACTCCCGCCGCCACCCCCCCGCTCGCCTTTCACCTGTCCGGTGAAGGTGACGCCACCCCTCCCTCCCCGACCCCCTTCCCTCCCCCTCAGACCCCCAACTTTCCGCGACTCCGACCACCGCAAGCGTGGCCCAAAAGTGGCTCCCATAGTGTCCCGCGTGACGGAGGAATGCCTCGCCATAGGGAACACTTGCAGGGATAGGGGAGAACATGCATCGATCGTGGGACCTGCGGGGGTCCCTCCCGCCGCCGTCCTGCCCCTCTGCCACCACGAACGCGGACAGCGGCGCCACCCGGCGTCGCAACCCCGGCCGCATTGGCACATGGGCGGCCAGGGGACTGGACGGCTTAGCGGGGGGGCCCACAACGGGACCACCCCCTCGCGAACCGGCGCCAATGCCTCTGGGCTAAACCGTCGTATGAGCGCCGGCACCCCCCCCCCTTGAGACACGTGGGTGGGAACAATAAAAGGAAAAAACAAAACTAAGGCCGCCCGCACGGCGGGCTGGCTGGTGGACGGGCGCCGCTGCACCCTGTCCCCCCTGCCCTCACCTACCCCCACATTCCACCCCCACCCTCGTGAACACCCATCACTGCAGCGGTTTAGTAGCGCCGCACGCAGGTGTGCGAGTAGGAGTTACACGCCAGCCCCGGCGCACACGTCCAGCATGGGTCGGTGCACTTCTTGCCGACCCCCATCATCTTGACACACGAAAGCACCCCCTTGTTGTTCTTGGCACACCGAGTCCCCGCCTGGCAGCGGCCGAGGATGCCGGGACCGCACTTCTGGCACTGGCGGATGATGGGCAGCTCGCAAGTCCCACGACGCCCGCACTTGAGCCCGCTGGCGCACGTCCAGCACGGGTCCGTGCACTTCTTGCCGACGCCCATCGCCTTGACACACGAAAGTACCCCCTTGTTATTCTTGGCACACCGAGTCCCCGCCTGGCAGCGGCCGAGGATGCCGGGACCGCACTTCTGGCACTGGCGGATGATGGGCAGCTCGCAAGTCCCACGACGCCCGCACTTGAGCCCGCTGGCGCACGTCCAGCACGGGTCCGTGCACTTCTTGCCGACGCCCATCGCCTTGACACACGAAAGCACCCCCTTGTTATTCTTGGCACACCGAGTCCCCGCCTGGCAGCGGCCGAGGATGCCGGGACCGCACTTCTGGCACTGGCGGATGATGGGCAGCTCGCAAGTCCCACGACGCCCGCACTTGAGCCCGCTGGCGCACGTCCAGCACGGGTCCGTGCACTTCTTGCCGACGCCCATCGCCTTGACACACGAAAGTACCCCCTTGTTATTCTTGGCACACCGAGTCCCCGCCTGGCAGCGGCCGAGGATGCCGGGACCGCACTTCTGGCACTGGCGGATGATGGGCAGCTCGCAAGTCCCACGACGCCCGCACTTGAGCCCGCTGGCGCACGTCCAGCACGGGTCCGTGCACTTCTTGCCGACGCCCATCGCCTTGACACACGAAAGCACCCCCTTGTTATTCTTGGCACACCGAGTCCCCGCCTGGCAGCGGCCGAGGATGCCGGGACCGCACTTCTGGCACTGGCGGATGATGGGCAGCTCGCAAGTCCCACGACGCCCGCACTTGAGCCCGCTGGCGCACGTCCAGCACGGGTCCGTGCACTTCTTGCCGACGCCCATCGCCTTGACACACGAAAGTACCCCCTTGTTATTCTTGGCACACCGAGTCCCCGCCTGGCAGCGGCCGAGGATGCCGGGACCGCACTTCTGGCACTGGCGGATGATGGGCAGCTCGCAAGTCCCACGACGCCCGCACTTGAGCCCGCTGGCGCACGTCCAGCACGGGTCCGTGCACTTCTTGCCGACGCCCATCGCCTTGACACACGAAAGCACCCCCTTGTTATTCTTGGCACACCGAGTCCCCGCCTGGCACCGCCCGCGAATGCCGTAGCCGCAACGGTGGCACTGGCGGATGGTAGGCACCTCGCAGGTACCACGCCGGCCGCACGTCAGCCCCCGCGAGCAAGTCCAGCACGGGGCGGTACAGCGCTTCCCGACGCCCACGGGCGCGACGCACGTAAAGGCGCCCTTCGAAATTTTGGCACACACCGTGCCGCGTGTGCAGCGGCCCCGGACGTACGGCCCACACCGGTGACAGCGGCCAATGATGCGGAAGTACCAGCGGCTGCCGCCCGCAACAAGGTCGACTGGGGAAGCGGCGGGGGCAACAGCGGTGGTGGGCATTGCGGCTGCAGCGGCGGCGGCGGGGCCGGCCGCCTCCACCGCGGTGGCAACGACGGCGGCAGGTTTCGCGGCCGCAACAGCAGCAGCGACCACGGCAGGAAGGCTCGCCACCACGTTGACCGCGGCGGCCGCAGGGGCTGCAGCAGCCTCGACGGCCGCAGCGGCGCCCACCGTGGAGGGGCTGGCCACCACCATGGCCATGGTAGCGACGGCAGCCGCGGCCGCGGCCACAACCAGCCGCATCGGGGGCGCCATTAGGAAGAGGTGCGACGGTCGGGGGTGAGCTCCGCGGGGCGGGGGGAAGAACGGAAGGCGGGAGAGGGGGTGGAGTCGACGAGGAAAAGGAACCCCAGAGGTGGTCGGCCGGCGCTTGGAAGGAACAGTCGAAGGCTGGGTGATGAGGAGTAGACGCGCCCCCCATCCACGCTCGACAGGTGCGGCTCTTGTACCCGCGGCGGCCCCCCCACCCCTCTCCTCCCGCTCCCCCTCAACCGCCACGAGCAGACACGCACCCGCGAGGCGGCCCCATCGTCAGGGCGCCCACCCACCCCCGCCGTGCCACACCGCCGCTACCGGGGGAGAGAAGAGCTGCGGGCCCAACCGGGCGCGCGCCGCGATGCATCCCCCCCGGCCCTCCCCGGCCGCCACCCTCCCTCCCCGATGGCGGCGGCGCCGGCACGTTTGCACTCCCGCCGCCGCCGCCACTGCCGTCGCGTCTGCTGCCGCGACCGCCGCCCCACCGCCGCCGCCGCCGTCGCCGCAGCCGCCGCTGCCGCTGCTGCCGCTGCCAGCTGGACAGCGGCGGGCGTGCACTCGCCGCCGCTGCCGCCTTCGCGGCCACGGCCTCCCGTGCCCCTAGCCGGCGCAAGCCGGGCAGCGGAAGTGCACTCACACCCCCGCCGCCGACACCGCTACCGCCACTGCCATCGTCCGTACCGACGGCGCGAGGCAGGAGAAGGGCGGGGCCGCCGTGAACGCTGGTCGCCGCCGCCGTCGCCCCTACTGCCGGCAGCGTGTCCCCCACTGGGGTCGACCGCGCGGATGGGTGGCCGCCGCCAGTGGGGGCCAATCGGTTGGGCGCGGGTGGGGAATCGGTGCCGGGGAGGGGGGGGGGGAAGGCGACGCACGACCGCCCCAGCCGCAGCGGGGTAACGGCGATGGCAGTGGCGGCGGAGGTGGCGGTGGTGGTGCGGCCGTGGCCAGCATTCATGACGTCATAGTGGCAAATGCGGAGAGGGGGGGGACTCGCGGAGGGGAACGCGGCAAACCCCCCCCGGCACGGCAGCGCGCACACCTCGTCTGCCTTAGCCCCCCGTGATCCCGTGCCACACGGGCCCGCGGGGGCGTTCGGCTCAACGCAAAACGTCAATGATTACGCCGGGCCCAGCCAAGTCACCATCGGTGACGTCAGCGCAGTTTCCGCACCAAGTGCAGGCGCTAGCTAGCACCACTCGCCCGCCCGCCCGCCCCCCACGCGGGATTGCTTGGATGCACGCTTCCCCCGCTCGTGGGTACCACACATACTGGCGGCGCACAAAATTTCCCCATGGCGATGCTCTTCGTTCGGAACACAATAACCCCCCCGACGGCAACGTCCTTGCAGACGACCAGCTGCGTCGTCCCCTTTGGATGGGTTACCCACCCCCTCACTCTGGTTGCGCCGCGGTCGGCGGGGGGAGCCGCTACCCGCTCCTTCCCCCCCCGCCGACCCTACCCCACCTTCCGCCACCGCAGGAACCACCCCTGCCAGGCGACTTCCCTTGGCGACTGCCGCTGGTGGCAGTGGCCGGCGGCGGCGGCAGTGGCAACCGCCCTCCCCGGGCTGGGGACGAGCACAAACCCCGGTTGCGGGTGCGAGATGAGGATGCCGTGGAGAGAGAAAAAAAAAAAAAAGGCGCCTCTTGTGGCTACAGTAAAAAGGCGGGGACGCAAGACGCGCCAGGGGGGAACTCTGCGTGCGTCTCATTCAAAGCGAACGGTGGCAGCGGTCAGGGCCGACCAATGCGGTGGCCGCGGAACCAGCGGTGGCAGCGACGAGTATCATCGGCAGCAGTTGCAGCTTTGGCGGCGAAGGCGGCGGCGGCAACAGCCGCGGCAGCGGCAGAAGAAGCCGCAACAGCAGCAGTAGTAGCAGCAGCAGCAGCAACAACAGCAGTGGTGGCGACCATTACGAAACGGAATAAATAGAGAAGGAAGCGGGGAGCGCGTAAAGCCGTCGCGCAGAGAGCGGCATCGAAGGCTCTACGGATATGTACAGTACATACGTCTGTGGACAAGGGCATCAAGCTGACGCAGCCCTAACTATAAAAGCGCACGCCCGCAGCGATCCCCTGCCCGTGTGTGCAAGCGCTTGCGTAATTTTGGACCCAAAATGTGGGCCAGCGGTAGCTGTGGGAGGGTGCGCAAAGCACGACGCAAGCATATTACAACGCTGAAGTGGGAAATCCGCGACGACGGTTTAGGGGGCACAGCGCAGCGTGCAAAGACGTCGGTCGGCCTACTGCTCGCCACGTGTAGAGTGTACACTGTACAGTACTGTACTGTGCTTGTACAGGGCACCTAACCCAGTAATCAAAGTACTCCGGTGAGAAACACGCTCTTTTAATTCACGCTGTCGTTCCCGTGGAACCTTGTCAGTGGCCGTCGACGTCCAAAACGAAGACTGTCAGGCTCAATACCGCCTGATGGGCGCGGGCGCGGGTATATATGCACACAACGGGCTCTGAAATCAGCGAGCCAATGGGCTGTGACATCAACCTAGCCTGGCAATATGAATGGTATTACGTGTTCGATCTTGAGCCATGGAAAGCTAGTTTGCGGCTCTCCTGGCTTTGCCCTTCCGGGCTGAGCCAACAGAATGCCAGAGCTAGGTCGGGGGGGTCGGGCGCATTCGGCAGTTTAGAAGACTTTGAAAGTGTTGGAAAGCTGACGCTCGAGCTTGAAACATCACACCATCGAAGGGGACTCTCTGTGGTAAACTACGTGAGGTGGGAGTTTCCTGAGCAATTCTGCCGCGAGTCAGAAGCTGTCACCCTCGGCCAGCGGCGCCAAGACCGCCTCATTCAAGTGGCGACCCCCATGCCACCGCCACCGCAACAGGAGCGTCTAGCCTGCACTGAGCTATGTCACACTGACACACGCTTCAGCCACCACGCAGCAAAGCACTCCCCTCGTCACCCGATATGCGGCTGGGCAGTGGTCTCCGCCGCCTCCGCCGGTCGCCGCAGGCGTCGGGACAGCTGAGCAATCACTCTCTACCTTTCCAAACGCCCCCGCAGGCAGCGACGCCGTCCCGTTTTCATCTCTTGGGAGGGTGGCGGGGGGGGTGGCAGTGAGGGCCGCCTCTCCCGCCCCCGCCACCACTCCGGCAATGCCGCCGGGGAATTGGCGACCATCAAACGGCACTCGCGGGCTGAGATTCGTTCTTTCAGTATCTCTAAGAGTATGCCCGCGTATCTTCCTCCGAAGCACACCAGCGAACGTTTTCCACCACTGGGGCGCCCATGGCTGGATCTGCACGCAGGCAGGGGGGGGGAGGAATCGGGCGCGCTCGGGAGGCCACCTTGAGACGTCGCCCACGTCGGCCCTTGACCTGGAAGCCGTCAAAGAGGGCCACCCCCCCCACGCGCACCACATCCGCCGACACGTCGGCGCCCTCAAAGCAGTTCGCCGCGGACAGGACGCGGTCGCCCCGGCCGCCGACGAGGGAGCCCCCACAGTAAAAGTCCACCCCGCTGGGGAGGAAGAACTTGGCCATAAACTCCCCCCCCCGCGCCGCCTCCCAGCCTGCCTGCACGCCGCCACCGCCGCCGCCGCCGCCGCGCACCCGGAAGACGCCCTTGCCTGCGCCTATGCCTCCAAGGTAGCACACAGGCCGGCGGCCTTCCCCGTCGGGTGGTGGGTCGAGGACCGCCGTCCAGCACGGACGGTGGAATCGAGCTCGAATGGCAGATTCTACTCGAAAATTATGTGGGTATTTAGATTGTCTTGAATTAGTTGTGAAAACTTGATAGCTGGTCATCCGTGCAATCAAGTTTCAAAATAGATCTGAAATCAAGCCGAACGCAGGTGAGTGCGTGGCACCCGGGCCGTAGGCCGCCCCACCACATGCCACTGCGTCACTATGTACCGAACAAAGAGTCGGCGTCCCAGAAACAATCGATTTCGACGCTCTGTGGCCACCAAGCGGGCCGACCGCGCGGTGCGCAGTCCCGTGGCCCCTCCTCCCCCATGAGCAGCGTCAACCGCCTGCATGCCCCCCCCCCCCCACCCTTCGCAAGCTCGCGGTGGCCCCGCCTCCCCCACCCCGCCTTCCGACGGGGGGAGGCGCCCTCCGCCGCCCGGCGGTGGCGCCGACGCGGCCTCGCCCCCGGCGACGACGCCGGCTGGTGTGGCGGTCGTGTGGCGCTGCCCCGCCCCCCCCAACGTCGTACCGGCGGTGGCCGCGGCGTCGGCGCCGCGGGTACGCGGCGGTCGTGCCCCGTCACCGCCGTCGGCGCCCGGCCCCCCCCCCCCCCCCCGCAACCGCAACCCTCCCCTGGCGGCGCCTCCGTGCTCCTCCCCCCCCTCCCCCCCACCCGTCCGCCGCGGCGTGGATCCCCAGCCCCCCCCCCAATGGACCCCCAACTCCTTGCCGAGGAGCTTGCCACCCGTGGCCGCCGCCCGGCAGGCAGCCGGGGCGCTCCCACCACCGCGGCGGCCCCAGTCGGCGGAGGCAGTGGTGGGGCCGCCGGTGGGGGTGGCGGCGGCACGCGGCCGTCGCTGGATGGGAGTGCCGGCGGCGGAGGCGGTGGCGGCGGTGGCGGCGGCTTTGGCGGCGGCTTTGGCGGCGGCGGCGGTGGCGGCAGCGGGCACAGAGGTGCTGCCGGGGCGGGGATTGGCGGCGGCGGCGGCGGCCGCCTGTCTGGCAGCAACAGCGGCGGTTCCGCCAGCGCTGCTGACGGCAGCGCCGGCAGCAGCGGTGGGGTGGCGGCGGCGGCGGCGGCGGGAGCGGTGGTGGGCGCCGCCGACGCGCCGTCGACGACGACGGCCAGCAGCGGGCGGTCGGGCGCACGCCTCCGCCGGCGGCTGCACCTGCCCCCCCATGGGGGATCCCCGCCCACGTCGGCGGCCGCCATGCGCGCGTTTGCCGGGGGAGGGGAGGACGCCGCGGGGGAGCCGTCGACGCTGACCGCATCGACGATGGCGGCGGGGGCGGCGGCGGCGGCGGCGGCGGCGGCGGTTGGTGGGGGTGGGGGGAGGTGGCCAGACGGGCCTGACCCGCCACCGTCGGCTGCTGTTGCCGGCGGCGGGCCCGTTGACGCGGGCGGGGGCACGCCCCAGGCCATTTCCCCCAGCGACGAGGATAGCGGAGGTGCCGGGGGCGTCGCCGCCGCCGCCGCCGCCGCGGCCGCCGCCGCGACCACCACCGCGGGCCCCTCCCCCACCCCCCGGTCCTCTGACGTCCTGCGCCGCCTCAAGCGGCGGGGTGGGGAAAAGCTCCGGTCGAGCGGCGGTCGCTTGGCCGCCGTCGCCGCCGCGCCGCGCCGCCTCAAGTCCCCAACCATGGGCAGTGGTACGTCGGTCGCGTGGATGGCCGACTTTCCGACATCGGGGGGGGGGGGAGGGGACGAGGCAGGGCCCGCCGACGACGAGCGCCGCGCGTCGGGGGGGGGCAGCGGGACGCTCCTGTTTCGTGGTCGCCGCCGCGGGGAGGGGGGCGGGGGCGGGGAGGGCACCCCCGGGGATGCGCCTGCCGGCGCCCCGTTCGAGCGTGACGCACTGCCCGGCGGCAGCGGCACGCCCGCGGCGGGCCGGTTGCCCACGCCCAAAGGCGGCGGCCGCGGCCGCGGCAGCGGCGGCCGTGGCGCCAACCGCGGCGGCGGCGGGCCGGGCGGCGGCGGCAAAGACCCAGACGCGGGCGGCGACGCGAGCGGCTCGACAGAGGGCCTTCTCAACCAACACCCACCCCTGCCCGTTCCCAGCCGGTGGTCCTCGGCCAGCCCCCCTCCCGTAGGCGCCCCCCTCTACCTGTCACCAAAAGCGGGCGTTTCCTCCTCTTCCCTCGGCGGTGTCAGCAGCAGCGGTGGCGGCGGCGGCGGTGGCGGCGGTGGTGGCACGCCCGTCGTGGCCGCGGGAGGGGAGGATAACCCCCGCCGCATGTTTAGCCGCCGCGCAGGCCTCCGCGCGCGGAGGATTCGGCGGCACGAGTCGCTGTCCCGGGTGGAGGACGCGTCTGCCGCGGCGGGGACGGAAGAAGGGGAGTCCGTTATGCAAGAGGCGGGCGGGGGCGGTAGCGCCCCTCCGCCGCAGGCGCTGCTGGCGCCCGAGGGAGGGCAGGTGTCCTCCCGGTGGGGCGGCCGTGGGCGGGGCAAGTGGCGGCCGGCCGCGGCCGAAGCGGCGGGGGGAAACGCGGCGGAAGACATCCCACTGGAGGTGGTGGCGCGGGCGGCCCCCTGTGTCATTGGGGCTGGCGGCCAGGGCAGTGCTGCTGGGACCGGTGGGCCCTCCCCCCGCGCGGCTGCCGTCGACGGCGGCAGCAGCGACCTGTCGGCGGACGGCGGTGCGCTGCTGGCGCGGCACGCGTCGTTGGAGGACCTACCCGGCCTCTCCCGCGAGGCGACCCGCACCCTCAGCTACGAAGACTTGTCGGCTCGGTCACTTCCGCGCGTGTCGCTGACGCCCCGGGCGGCCGCGGTCGCGGGGACAGATAGCCGCGGCGGCGGCAGCGGCGGCGGCGATGGCGGCGCTTTGTCCGCGACCGATCCTTCCACGACACCCATGACGCTGGGCACGCTGCCCCCGTCGCGGTCCACCACGCTCATCATGACCCCCGACGAGCTGGCATCCTCCACGCTTAGCGCCGGCACCCGCACCCTCCGGCGATGGGGGGCGGCGTTTGACAGCCGCGCCGCGCGGGTCAGGGGCGCTGTCAGCGGGGGGGGGGGGGGGGCGGCGCCGGCCGGTGTGGACGCCTGGCTGGGTTCGGCGTCGCCAACCCTGCCGGGTGAGCTGTGGGCGCCGCCCCTGGCGGGTGGTGGCGGCGGCGGCAGGGGCAGGCCCGTGACGCCCCCTCCCTCGCCGTCCTTGCCCGCTGGCGACGGCCTCACCGGCGGGGTACCCCCGGTGGTTGGTGACGCGGCTGGCGGCGGCGGCGGGGTGTTGCCGCCCACCCCCCCCACCAGCGATGAGGACGCAGCCGCCGACGAGGCGCCGACGCTCGCGGCGCTCCGCCACCGGCTGGCCGCCGCGGAAGGCGAGCTCGCCGCGCTCCTCCACGCGTCCCGCGAGGCTGACGCGCGGCTGGCCGCCACGCTTGCCGCGTCTGCCGCGTCGGTGGCACACCTGGAAGCAGACGCGGCCGCGTCGGCGGCGCACCTGCAAGAGATGCTCAATGACAACTTTCGGTCGGTGGGGGTGGTGGACGCCAAGCTGGACGCCATCCACGAGGAGGTCCGTGTCATGCTCACGGACCGCCGGGACACGCACCTGGCGCGGCTGGGGTGGGTTTTTCTCGACTGCCTCGCGTGGCTGGTGTGGCGGCTGGTGGCGCTCATCTCCCTGCCGTATGGGCTGTGGAAGGGGGGGGGGGCGAGAGGGGGGCGGGGGGGGAGAGGCGTCCCCGCGGGGGGGAGGGGGGGCAGCGCCGCCCACCGGCCCCGTCGGTAAGTGGAGGGGGGGGCACCGGCCCGGATAGCTTTTTTTTCTTCACTTCATGCAATGCTTCGCGTCCCGAAGTGGGAAAGCGGGGGCGTCCGCGGAGGCTGCTGGCGCTGTACAGTATCATACCCATCCAGTTTCCTCTCGTTGACGGCGTCGTAGATGGCGGGTTGAGTGGAGAAGAAACGCAGAGGCATGTAGGAAGCCGCAGCAGCGGTTTGCATGGGCAACGTCGGCGTCTGCCCGTTGAGCACGCGCTTCGTCGCTCACCTGTTGACCTCTGACCCCATCCCAGACGCTTTGCAGCCCTCGCCTGTGACAGTTTACAGTCGAGAGATCTGTCACAGGGAAGTATCGAAGATTGGAAACCGACGTTGCCGGAAAGAGTACCGGTGGCAGGAGAATCTTCTCCCCCTCGCACACCGGATGTGTTTGTGGAGATATTTATCTCCTCGCCACGTGGCATTGTTCCGCGCCGCCACCTCCTTTGGTCGATCGCGTCCATCCGTCCTCCCCTTCCTGCTCGCGGCTATGCTGTAGGTACTGCGCCTCAAACTCCGCGCGGCAACGACGCCACTGCTGCCAACGACAACACCACCTTGGAGACGCTCGGCATCGTTCTTCCACTGCCAGGCCCGGTCACCCCTCCTTGTCCCCACACTCCCCACCCCCTCATCGCGCCCCGGCCCCACCACTGGTCGGGCAGTTGACAAGCGTGTGCCGTCCCCGCTTCCGACTCACCCTCCCCCCCTCCCCTCCTGCCGTCTCACAACTCACTCCCCCGGCCCCTCCCTCGAGGCTCACCATGCCCCCCCCCCCTGGTTTCCTCATCGCCCCCCTCCCCTTGTCCCTTTCCCTCGCAGGAGGTTGCCGTTCCCGTCCCCGCCTCGGACGACCACGGCCGGGGGGCCCCCGCGCGCCGGCGCCCACCACCCGACGCCTTTGCCGCCAGTGGGTGGTGGCGGCGTCGGCGGCGGCGGTGCCCCCCCCCCCGCCGGCTGCGGGGGGGGGTGCGGCCGCCCCCCCCCCCCCACCACCGCCGACGCCCACGCCATCGACGGCCGCGCTGCTGGCGGTAGCGTCGGTGCACGGCACCACTCCCCTGCTGCCGCTGCCACCTCCGTCGCCCCCGCCGCCGCCAGGCGCGTCCGTCCCCTCTCGCCGTACGGCGCTGGTCGTGGCGGCCGACACGCCCGTCCGCACGGCGGCCAGTGCGCTGGTGGCATTCGCCCGCCGCGGGGGGCCCTACTTTTTTGACGCCCTCTTTGTTGGGGGGGGCGGACGGGCTGTGGACCCTGCGGCGCTCCTTGCCGCCGCCGCCGCTGCCGCCGACGATGTCGACGCCGACGTCGACGCCCCCACCTCGATGGACAGTGCGACGGCGGCCGCCGCCCCGGCCGTGGTGGCGGCGGAAGAAGAAGAAGGGGCGACGGGCGTCGGCCCGGTCGGCGGCGGGGCGGCGGCGGGCGGACAACGCGCCGCGGGTGGGCGGTCACTACGTGGGGGGTGGCCGCCGCCGTCATCGGCGGGGCCCCCGCCGTCTGCATCGGCGTCTGCAGCAGCGTCTGCAGCGGCGGCGGCTGTGGTGCCTCCCCCTCCCCTACGGGTGGGGGCCCTGGCGTCGCCCGTGGGCGGTGGCGATTCCCCCTGCACGTCGTGGACGCCCATCCTTGACGGGGATACCCTCCTGGGCGTCGTCACAGCCGCCGACTGGCTCGTCGCGGGGGGCGTCCCGGGGTTGGCCGCCACGGGGGGCGCGCCGCCCCCATTGGCGGCCACGCCGCTGCCGCCCGCATCGGTCGCGGCGGCCGGTGGTGGTGGCGACGGCGGCGGCGGCGGCGCCCTCGGCCCACCTGTCACTGCCGACGTACGGAGAGCACAGCTGCCGCTGGTCGCGGCGGCGCTGTCGGCAGTGGCCACGGGCGTGGCGGCCCTGGTCGGCCGCCTGCCGGTCGGGGTGGTAACGGCAGGTGGTGGTGGTGGTGGTGGCGTTGGCCGCCGCCGCGGCGGCAGCGTCGGCGCGGAGGGGGCCGACGTTGCTACCGACGCTGCGACGACTGGCGGGGGGCTCCCCGCCGGCTCCCCCTCCCCCCCCAGCGATGGCCCTGCAGGCGGCGACACGGGGGGCCCCCCCCTGCACCACCACGCATCCTACTTTGGTCCCTCCCTGGGGAGCGTCATCCGCTCCCGCCTCAGCTGGCTGCTCACCCTCCTCCTCCTCCAGTCGAGCTCTTCGGCCATCCTCTCTGCCTACACAACCACCCTATCCGCGCACGTGACGCTCACCCTCTTCCTTACCATGCTTGTTGGCGCCGGCGGCAATGCGGGCAACCAGTCGGCGGCGACAGTCATTGCCGCGGAGGCGGCGGGCACGGTGGGGCCCCGCGACCTCGTCCGCGTCGCCGCCCGGGAGGCGGTGGTGGGGGCGGTTCTCGGCACAGTTCTGGGCATTGTCGCCGCCGCGCGGGTGGTGGTGAGTGCCGGCGGGGTGATGGGGGGCGCGGCGGGTGGCATCGGTGCCGGGCCCGTCGGTGGAGGGGGGGGAGCGGCGGCGCTCCTCATGGGCGCCGTCGTTGGTGGCGCGCTCGCGGTCACCGTTGCCGCCGCCGCGGTGGTGGGGGGGGTGCTGCCGTTGGCGCTCGTCGGCATTGGCGTCGAGCCGTGTGACGTGGCGGGGCCGGCACTCGCGACGGTCACCGACGTGGGGGGGTGCTGGCTGCTGTGTGAGGTGGCGCGGCGGGTGCTGGGGGGATGATGGCCGGGGGGGAGGAAGACCAGGGGGCGGCGGCGGCATGTGATGCGGCCGAGACAACCCCGTTTTTCTCTGCTAGGACTATTGTCGCAAACATCAAAGGAAGGCCCACAGGGGTGTGAGCACATGCGAGCAATGGGAACGCTGTGAGCACTGCGAGCGCCCCTTCTGGACATGACCTGACCCCTGTTTTATAGGGTGCTCGCGGTGCTCATGGGAGCCCGCACGCTGGGAGCACTTGCAAGCACACTGCGAGCCCCTTTTGATTTTTTGGAGATTGAGGCAGTTGCAAGAAGTCACATTTTGCGTCGCAAAGTCACATTTGATCTTCACCACCCTACCCCTCCTGTGAACTCTTGTGGACATCATTGGTCAGGGAAGGGTCTATCCATCCACAAGAGACGGACGCCACACCGTTGTGCACCCCAGACGGTGCGCTGCATGTCCATGTATGTTTTCTGGAAAAAAATTGAAAAACGGCCACGTGGTGATGTCATCTGTGTATCATTCAAACACGTTTGTTTGTCGCTTCCTCCATGATCACTCCGCCTCGAGGCGCCCACAGGCAATAGAAACGCCCCAGGTACCTCCTCCTACCCATGCTGTCTCGACTGGTGTAAAAAACGCGGTGAGTTTCTCTAGTGTGCAGCCCCAGAGAGCGCCCTTTCAAGAACTTGCTACCATGTAACAGCCAATTTTGTCCCCCCCCCCCCACAGCCTGGAGAAAGACGGCGGCCAGACACGGGCATATCACATACTATACCTCTGTCTCCCTATGAGCCTCCAAGAACACGAACGCCTCACTGTTGGCATCCCAGCATGGACCAAGGGGCAGGTTGTTGCTCAGGGTCGGACTGGGTCCCCCAAGCCTGCGGCTACGAAAAAAGAGTGTGCCCACGCACTCTGCAAGAGTCACAGCTGTCCCAGGGCCTTCCATACAGACCCTCCATGGATGCTAGCCGCAAAAAACAGGGCACTTAGAATGCCCGGGCTGTTGTGTGGGAAGCATTGTATCCGACAAGGTGTGCATCATGGATCACGTGACGTATGCAGGTCGTCAGCGTCTCTCTGGGGGATGCTTGTGCTGAAGGTCGACTGGAACGCGTCATTGTGTTGCGCTACGTCATCTCGTCATGCTCACCACGTCTACGGTGGTGGGTTGTGAGGTTTGTCATGCCTTTTGTTCAGGTCGATGGCACCTTCTTCCGCTTCTTCGTAAAGCCCGATGGTCTCCGCCCATGTTGACCCTGATAAAGCCTTCCAGAGCTCAAAAGCCTTTATGCATGCTTTTCAGACGAAAAAACTGGCCTCTAACTGGTCACAGCGACGCCGGTGCTTCTGTCGGAGGGGTGCCACAGGAGACCATGTGGCTCCGGATACAATTGCCCCAACGCAAAAGGCCCGGGCATGCTTTGCGACGACACAGAGTGGTGGCGCCGCCGCGCTGTGCCCACCGCATTCCCTTGCTTCCTTCCTTGTCAACGCCCCCGACGGGTGCGGTGGCCGCCGCGCCCCGCTCTGTGCGGGTCGCACCACGAGCTGCGCAAGGTGGCTCCCCCCCCCCAAATCTCCCCTGACACTGTCCGACCGTGCAATTCCCCGATCCAGCCCTCCCATGGCGCTCCTCTTCCACTCCCGCCTCCCTCAATAGCTGCAGGCGAGGCCAAGCCGGCAGCCCCCCGCCCGCGCTCCCCTCAGCCTTCCCCCCAAGCTCGGTGCCGTCGGCGCACTCCGCGACGGCGCCATGAGCGCGCCGTCGCTACCCGCCGCACGGGGGATGTCATTTGCCTCCTCCCCACCCCTGCCGCCTTCCCAGCAGTCTTCCTATTCTTGCTGATAGATGCCGGTGTTTTTTGTGTGTGTGTTGGTGGGCGCCTCCGTCCCTGTACTCGCGGTGGCAGGGTGAAGGGTGGCACGGACCCCGCTCCCCATCAGAGCGACCCACGCACACCCCGACGCACCCCGCCACCCCGTCCTCGAAACCACATCAGCACGAACACCAACACCACCACCACCACCGCCACCACCCCTCCGCGGCGGGTTCCATCACCGCAGCCACCACACACCCATCACCACGCACACCCAGCACACCCCCTGCCCCACACCAGCTGGCGCTGTAGCGGAGACCCGCCGGCCGAGGCCAATCCCATCGAGCGGGACGAGCGGGCCCCGTGGGAGGTAGGGCGGCGAGTGCCCACACAAAAGCCCACCCGTTGTGCGCGAACGCCCGCGTGGCCCATGGGCCACCACCCCACTGTATGTACGTACATACAACACCGCGACACTGCCACTCTTCCTGCTTGTGCGAACCGTGCGAACCGTGCGCACAGCGCAAGGGGAAGGGGGTGCATCCTCGGGGCTGGAGGGACTGCATTGACGGTGAGCTGGTAGGTCTCCTCTCGTGTCCTGTGGTGACGGCGGGGCGAGCCGCGGCCGCCGCCGGCCGGTTGACTTGGCTGGAGAAGGGGCGTATCACTCTGAATGGGCCCCTCTGGCAGAGGGGCCCATTCAGAGGGATACACCCCTCCTCCCTCGAGGGCCTCTGCGTGTGCGAGGGCATGTCCATCGACACACTCCGCCTCGTACCTGAGGGAGGTGGGGGAGGGGCCAGGCTGGCAGGACGTGTGACTCCCCCACCCCCTCCTTCTCTTTTCTCTGTTGGCAGTGTCGCGCTGTGGGGTCCCTCGCGGCGTCCACACTTTTTGATGGGTGCCATTCCCCTATGAGTAGCGCGCTTTACAGAGCAGTACCGGTGTATCTACTGTGCCTACATACACGGCCATGGATGCGGTGGCTGGGTGTCAGACGCACCGCCCAACCGCATCGCTCGTTTCATGACCGACGCCGGGTGGGGCTCTCATCGCAGTTCCCTTTTGGGGACAGGTGTTGGCCTTGCCCGATTATTGGGGACACCCGTCGCGAATAGTGTTCATAGCCAAGGAGGGGGCGGCCATCGCCTGTCAGGAAGGGCGGCCATTCCAGTGACGTCGGGATTTAATCCATGGGATTGTGGGCGCCATGCAACGCACCGCGGAACGGGAGGGGGGCGACCCGCCCCACCCCACAACGCGCCGTGCTGGTGGGCGGTTGCCCCTATATACGCCACCATCAAGAGATCGCTTCTCGCCGAAGGTGTGGCCGGGAGAGGCGGCCGGGACTTGGACGCACCAGCCAGGACTTTGAGAGGTCCTGGTGCTCATGGGGACGACGCCCATTGGCCCGAGCGACCGCCCGGGACGAGAGCAGGTGGCGGAGATGCAGTAATCACAGGCCGTCTACAGGATACAATGATAGGGATATCTTGCCCTCGAACGGGGGACCCCCACTCAGGCGCAGAAATCGTCGGCCTCGAGCGGGGACCAGTGCCCCTCCCCGAGGGGCGGGTGCCAACGCAGCCGATGCATGCGTGTGCGCACACCACGCACGTGCGTGGGTGCCCCCCCGCGCGAGCCGCTGCGCAGGTTCCCTTTCGCGTGGGGGCGGCGGGAGTTTGGCCAGAGGGGGGCGTGGTGTCTCTGACACAGCCGCCGTCCCAGCTGGTGGGCCCGCCCTGAGAGAGTACTAAACAGGGGCTGGCAGCGCGGCGTAGGTGATACGGACATCCACCGTCCCCCCCCGGCAACACCGCATCCGCACCCTTGTCAGTTGGACTCGGGAGTTCCATCTCAACACCGCATCCGCACCCTTGTCAGTTGGACTCGGGAGTTCCATCTCCCCTCCACCCGACATCTCGGCTAGCGCACTGCTCCATCCGTGGCACCCAAGCTCACCTCTTTCCTCCAACCCCTCCACCCCACACCCCCTGAGCCCTATTTGGTACATAACCCCTTTCCTGCTGGCCCCGCCATGGAAACCCCGATGCTGGAAGACACCCCACCCGACTCGAGCCGCGCGTCTCGCGTGCGCGCCTTCCTCCCCCGCGGCATGGGAGACCGTGACGTTACCGGCGCCCGGTCGGGCCCGCTCGGGTCCATTGCGCCCGGCGGGGCAGAGGCCGCCGCCGCCGCCGCCGCGGCCGCCACCGCCGCCGCCAGAGCGGCGGCACCCGCCGTGGGGCTCCGCAGGGGGGACAGCGGCGCCTTGTCGGCCCTGCGGTCAGGGTCCGGCTCTGCGGGCAGCGGCGCTGCGCCTGGCGGTGCTCGGTGGCCCAAGCTGGCCATCCCCGTTGCGGACGGCGGTGGTCACGACGGCGACGGCGACGGCGGTCGTGGCAGCGGCGGCGGCGATGATGGCGGCGGCTACGAATCGGACAGTCGTGGCGGCGGCGGGGAGGATGGCAGCGGCGGCGGGGGCGGCGGCGGGGGTGGCGGCGGCGGCGGCGGCTCCCTCCGTCGCGGCATGAGCGCCATGCTGGGGCGTGACGGCTCCATGCGCCGCACTGAGACGGGCCACGGCGGCGGGCTCATCCGCAAGCTATCGTCAAGCCCCCGCCCGCCGTCCGGCCCCGGCGACTGGGCGGCACTGAACCTGGCACGGCAGATGACCGCCGAGCGGCTAGGCGCGGCGGAAACGCGGATACCCGTCGGCGAGCCCGACAAGGCGGGCAAGGACGAAGATGAGCAGGCCAAGGCAGATGCCAAGGCGGCCAAGGAAAAGAAGGAGCTGCAGAAGAAGATCAAAGACTACATGAAAACAGGTAAGATTGTGGCCGAACGCCGACGACTGGGTGTGCCTGTTGTGTTTGGGTCGCTTTGTGTCAAAGATGTGGTGCTCTGGGTCCAGGCGGGCAATTACGGGGGACAGTGGGGGGGCGCATCTGGTGCTGGCGGTGTTCAGTTTGCTAACTGACCACGCCCCCTATCTTGGCCTACGCCCTTGTTGCCTTGTGAATGTGTCCCGTGCGACTCTACCGTGGTGGCCTACACATCAGCTCTGAGCTCGGAGCGCACCTTCTTCAAGGTATGTTTGGCTGGTTCTTCCTCTGTGCTCTTTCATAAGTGCCGTGTTGGTCTCGACCGAGCTGGAGCGTCCAACGGGGAGTATGGGTCAAGCCAACAGGCATCTGACACTGTGTTTTTTCTTCGTGCTCACCATGCCTGTCTACCATCTCGCTTGGCTTGGCTCCCACTTTCCGCCTTTTTTCACTGTTTCGCTCTGGCCACCCCTCTTTTCCCAAACAGTGGATCTGGACAACCCTCAATCTGGGTGCGCTCGGGACCTTTGCGCTCGCCTTCTTCCACGACGACGGCTTTCCCTACCGCCTGATCGTTGTGGCCGTGGCGTGGATGATGGGGCTCTTCTTCGCCCTGTACGGGCTCCTCCAGTTCCACCGTCGCCGCAAGGCGTTGCTGTCGGTCACCGACGACCCGGAAACGTGGGAGTCCCCACAGGCCCCCGCCATCGTAGTCGCTGCTTTTGTGCTGATGCTCGTAACTATCATTGTCTACGCCATCGCGTCAGGCCAGCAGTTTGGGTTCCGGACACGAGCGGAGCTCCTGGGCAGCACGATTGACCAGTAGTGGCGGGACACTGGCCGGGCGTTGTGAGGGGGTGTGCATGAGGGGGCGGCGACTCGACGACCGGCGCTTCCGCGAGGCGGTCGTGATTTTTGTCAGCCCCGCCTCGATGGCGCCAATGGATCACGCGGGGGTGTATTTACTCGGTCAATCAAAATTACTATGATTTGCACCCTGAAATGACGTGCAATTCACGGATAGCCAGCGGGACCTGCCGCGTCCTTCGCGTAGGCAGCAGCAAGAAACGGGACGCCCGGGCCCCAGGGAGCCTCCCCCTCCTACAACGTCACCACCGTGGTCAGTCAGCGGCCACGCTTGGGCCACCCCCCTATAGGGGGGTGGTAGGCCTACCCCCCCCCATTCTCGCCGAATCGCCACGCGACATCACCATCACTAAACGTGCGCGCGCCCAGTGAGGGGCCGATTAGACGTCTAATCACCTATTGAGCTTCCAATGGGCGAATGGTGGGTCCCGTAACTGAGTCATTTTGGTGTGATTGAGAGGTGAGTTTAATGACCTTTCACAGGGGTAGGCTCAATGATCAGTCTGAGAGGGAGCCCGTCAGAGAGTTCCGAGAGCGACCCCCCTCGCAGAATTATTTCCGTCAAAGACCAAGCCACGGCCTGCTGAGCAGTGGCGCCGCACCGCCCGCGTCCTGCGGGCTGTTTTGAGGGGCAGTGAGTGCAAGTCTCTTCGAGGCAGGAGGGTGCGGGGTGGGGCACGTCCACGCCGTGGTTGGTGCGGCGTCACGCAGCGCCTCGGCAAAGCGATACTGACAACGGCACAGAAGAGGGGGGGACCGCCAACTGTGCGGGCACAACGGCCGCCAGCCCTCCGCAAGCACTTCGACTTGGTCGTGGGGTGCACGGCTCGTCGTCTTGAGGAGCGTGGGGTGTTGACGGCGAGGGAGCTTGGGACAGCGAAGGGGGCACGGGCAGGGACGACGACAAGGGTGGGGACGAGGAGGGAGGCGGTAACGAAGGGGTAAGTGAGAAGGGCGAGGGGGTGAAGATGGCCGAGGACGTTGAGGCAAGGGATGTGGTGGGGAGAAGGGAGAAGGGGGGTGCGCGGGGACAAGAGAGGGGTTCTGGCGGCGGCCGCGGTGGGGGCCGTGTGGAAGGGTGGGTGGGTCTTTATTGATGGGGCGTATGCGGCCGAGGTGACGGGGGTGGCACGAGAGGCGGCAGGAGCAGCTGCCAACGCTGCAGCCCCATCGTTGTTCAGGGAGTCTGCGCCGTCTGCCGCTGACGCTCCGCCGCTGCTTGCGGCTACGGATGTTTGTTGGCCTATCGGTACGGCGGACACTGATGTGGTCATGCCAATGATACCTCCGCAGAGGTACAGCGCCCGGAGTGGTGGATGGGCATGGAGACCGGTACGTAAGTGGGGGGGGCGAGGGTCGGGTGCGGAACGACTTATGACGGGCACGCCGTTTGAGGCAGTGAGTATTTGTGGGCGCATGCGGCAGTGCAATGCACGTGGGGAGGGAAGCATGGGGCGGAGGATTCTGCACGGACCGCAGCATGGCAAGACTGGCGTTAGTGACGGTGGATGCGAGGTTTGACCAGTGGAGGGAGGCGCCGCGCGTGTAGCTTGCTGGTCGGCGGTGCCCCCACCTCCGCGCAGCCGGCTGGTTCTCGTAACGCGTACATGTTGCTAGGGGCGGAGCGGCGGTAGGGACCTTGGAGACTGGAGTCTCACCGTAGGTGAGGGTGTGCTGGGTAGGATATCAAAAAGTATGCCCGTGGCCATGAAACATCTGCCCGTTCCGAAAAACGTGACCATTTAAAAAAACAAAAAATCCAGGTGCCAATGGACCGAGCTGTCAGGGCACCACTAAGGTGCGTCCTGCAATGTGACTAAAGGGCACCCCTCGTAATGGGACCAAGGGATCCCATGAAGGCATGCCTCATAATGGTTCCAATATATAGATGGGGGCCTCAATGGTGTGGCGCATTTTACTGATGACAGGCGCGTGTAGGCGAGCCAGCCGTGTCTTGCAGGCGGTGGAGCCGAGTGCTCTCCGTTGGAGAGCGGCCGCCGCCCGACCGCCCCGCGGCCCGCCCCGCCTGTCTGTCTGTGTCTGCCGTGCGCGTTGCTCCTCTGTCGCGGTCGCCACGTGCGCGCCGCCGTCGTTTGGGGCGGTGGGCGGGGGCGGGGGAGCGGGGCGGGGTGGGGGGAGGCGGCGGGTCGGGCGCCGCGGAGGTCACTCCCGGTGCCGCCTTTGCGGGGTGGGGTGGCCGGCGGGGCTTCTTCGTGTTCGTTCCCCCGTCGTACCCCCCCCCCCAGGCTCGGTGCCCCTGTCTGGCTCTCCCGTCGCGACAGCGCATTCCTCCCCTTCCTCCCCCCTTCCCCCCTCCGCCCCACCTTCGCCACAGTGGTTCCTTTCTCGCCTCTGACCTTGCCCATCCGCTTGCCTCCCCACGCCCCGCCCTCCATCCCGCCCCCCTCTCACCTGTCGCACCCCCCCTCATTGCCCGTTTGGTAGCTTCCCCACCCCCCCTCTCCCCCCGCCACACCCCGTATCCCCTTTGCGCCATGGCCGCTCGCCGCCCCCTGAGCGTCCGCCTCACCCGCCGGCGGGGCGCCCCCCCCCCACCCTGGATGGCCACCCCCGAATCCGTTTCTGCCCTGGCCGCCCTCCGCGCCGGCGCCGTCGAAGCGCCCGACGCCTATGCCGAGTACCACCGGCTGTGTGTGGCGCACGGGGTGGCGGTCAACCCAGCAGCGGCGGTGTGCCTCTACACGCGGTCGCCCACGCTGGTCGTATCTGCGCCCGGGGGGACGGCGACGGCCGACGGCGGCGGCGGCGCGGGCGTGCCGACGCTGCTGCCGCTGGTGGAGCTCCTCGCCGCGGGCAGCGCGCCGCAGGTGACGGTGCTGGTACTGGCGGGGTTGCGCCTGTCGCCGCTCGCGGCGCCGCTGCTGGCGGGGCTCCTCGCCGCCCCTGCGGTGGCGGGCCGCCTGGAGGGGCTTGACGTGAGCCACAACACGTTGGGGGATGAGGGGGTGGGTGTGCTGATGCGCGCCCTCCGGGGGAACCCCGTCCTCCGTGCGCTCGACGTGAGCGCCAACCGGGTGGGCGAGGCGGGGGCGGCGGCCATGGTCGTGGCGCTCGCCCACCGGGAGGGCGCCAAGGCGGCCGGCGTTGCGGGCGCGCCGGAGGGGGGGGCGGCCGCCCAGCTGGGGCCCCCACCCCCAGGGGGTGCCGCCGGTCGCACCGCGGGGGTAAATGGGAACGCCGCCGCGGCGCCGGCCGGGGCGGCGGGTGCGGAGCGGGAGGACCCGCTGGTCGAGTCGGCGTCGACGCGCAGCCTGGGCCTCACGACCGCCGCGGCGGCCGAGGCTGCGGCAGAGATGCTGCAAGCGGGCGTCGCCCTCGGGGACGACAGCTTTCTCGACGATAGCCTCGACTTTGAGGAGGGCGCCGCGACACCCGTCAAGCCTAGCCGACCGTCGACGTCGCCCTGGGCGGCGGCCGCCGCCCTGGGCGGCGGCCAACCGCCGTCGCCGACCAAGCGCACGCTGGCCGCGTCGGCCGCCGCGTCGGCGGCCATGTCGGCCGCCGCCTCGGCGGTGGGCGCCGTCCCAGCCGCGGCGGCGAGCCTTTTTGCCGACCCCCAATCCTTTTCGTGCGGCTGCTGCAGCAGCGGCCTGATTGACCTGGTGGTGGAGAACAACAGCCTCGGCCAGCGGGGGGTGTCGCTGCTCAGCCGCGCGGCGGGCGCCCGGGGCATCACCCTCCACGCGGACGGCAACCACGTGTTGTCCGAGGTGCTCAATTCCGTCACTCACGGGGTGGGCCTGCTCGCCGCGCTCGCCGCGGCCGTGCCGATGCTCTCTGAGGCGGTCGCCGCGGCGCTGCCTCTCCGTGTCCGCGCGGCGGTTGGCGTGTACGTTGCGTCGCTGTGCTTCATGCTTGCCGCATCCAGTCTCTACCACAGCCTCCACCGGATGGCGCGGGCCAAGCGGGTGCTGCGGGTGCTTGACCACTGTGCCATTTTTGTGCTCATTGCGGGCACGTACAGCCCCTTTCTTGCACGCTACCTGTGGGTGCCCAAGCCGCCACCGCTTGCGGGGGGGGGCGCCCCCGCCGCCGCGGCGGCGGCCGCCGCCGCCGCCACCGCGGCCGCCGCGGCGTGCATGCCGGGTGGCGGCAGTGGCGCCGCGGCGGCCGCGGTGGGCGTCGCGGCCACCGCTGGGACAGCCTGCCCGAGCCCTTCGGCCGTTGCCGCCGCCACCGCCACAGCAGCGACCTCGGCGGCTGCCTCCCCCCACAGCCATTCCGTGTTATCCTTTCTACTGGGCTGCCTCCCTGGCGGTGCGTCGCTAGCGCGGGGGCCGTCCCCGCTGGTGACTACCATGGCCGCCGCCTTCTCGCGCATGCCCGGCCTGCCCACCACCGCGGGCATCCACGGGGGTGTCCTGCTTGCAGGCATCTGGGCGTTTGCGGTCGCGGGGGTGGCGATGAACCTGGGCGCGTTTGGGCCAACGACCCAGGCCACCCGGTCGGGCTTTTCGCTTCTCATGGGCTGGCTCGTTGTCCTGTCGGGCCGGGCGCTGCTCGTGTCCATGCCGCCGGGCTGCTTGCGGCTGATCTTCTGGGGGGGCGTCGCCTACTCGGCGGGCGTCCCGTTTTACATCCGCGGCCGCCGGAGCCCCGCGTACCACGTGGCGTGGCACATGTGGGTGATGCTCGCGGCGGGCCTCCACTTTGGAGCCGTCTACCTGTACGTCGTGCGGGGCGGAGGGGGGGGCGTGGCCGGCGTGGTGTCGGCGGTGGTCAGGTGAGGAACTGAAGCGGTTGATCACGGTGGCGCCGGCGATGGGCAGGTGATGATAGGCAGGGGGGTGGGGCTCGGTGGGGGATGGCGACAGTGGTGGTGGTTTGGTGAGAGTAGGCAGAGGAGGCAGGGGCGGGGGGTGTATGCTCGGCAGCGTTTGATGGCCCGACTGCGCGGGGGGCTGAGGGAATCGGGGGCTTGTGTGGGTAGGGTGTGCATGTGGACCGCCGCGGGAACGGCACACGCCTCGTGCGCGTGCCCCTCCCCTTTCCTTTCTGTGCTTGGAACCACCCCCCCCACCCCCCCCCCCCCCGCCAGCCCCCCCCCCACCCTCCCCCCCCGCCCCACGCCCCCCCCCCCGCACACACCCCCGACCGCCGCGGCCGCCTAGGCCTTTTTCCCAAAGTAGGACCGCATCGACCGCATGCCCGTGCGGTCCACCCGCCCCAGCGCGGCGGCCGCCGCTGACCGTTTGGGCGGCGCCCGCGCCTTGGCCGCCGCCGCCTTGGCCGCGGCCGCTCCCGCGGGGGGCCCCGGCGGCGGCGGCGGGGCACCACCGGCCTTGCCCCCCCACTCCCCCCCTTCCCCCCCGCCCCCTCCCCCCCCACCCCCCCCACCCCCCCCCCCACCAGCAACAGCATCGCCGACCAGGTCGTCATAGGCACGGCGCTCGGCGGCGGTCATCCCCCCCCCCGCAGCAGCCTCCGCGGCGGTGGCGGCATCGGCGCCCCAGCCCCGCAGGCGGTCCCCCCACACACCCCCCACCACGTCAGCCACCACCGCGGCCGCGTCGGCCCAGGCCATGGGCGGCGCGCCCGCCCCCGCAGCCGCCGCCGCCGCCGCGCCCGCCGTCCGCACCGCCTCCACCCGGGCGCGGAGGTACCGCCCCGCCTTTGCCTCACACACCCGCACAACGAGCAGCGGCGGGTCGGCGGCGGCGACCGTCTTGACGTCGCCAATGAGCGGCCACACGGCCGGGTCGACGGCGGCGGCGGCGGCGGCGCCGACCGCCTCGGCGGGAGGCACAAAGACGCCCGGCGGGAGGAGCGGCAGCAGCACCGCCGCCGCGTCGGTGATGGTGAGGGCGGTGAGGCCGCCGGGGGACAGGCGCCCCGCGGGGGGGGCGGCGGGCGCGAGGGAGCACCCGTGGGGGGGGGTGAGGGTTGCGAGGTGCAGGACGAGCGGCCGGGGGAAGGGGGGGGGCGGTACCCCACCGGCGGCCGACGCGGCAGCCGGCGGGGGGGGGGCGGCGAGGAGGAAGACGTGGGGGGGAACTGGCGCTGGGAGCCGCGTCAGCGCCAGGGGGGGGGGGGGGGGACGCCGGGGGGGGGGAGCAGACACCGTGGCAGCAGCAGGGGGCGAAGGGGGGGGGGGGGAGGGGGGTGGCCATGATGGCGCCGGGGGGGGGGAGGGTGCTCAGCAGAGTGTCGCCGTGGGGGGGGGGGCAGCCGGCGCTGCCGCGGGCAGAGGGCCGGGAAGGGGGAGGCGGGCGGGGGAAGAGGGGGGCGACGGCACGACCAGCGGGTGCACGGTGTCCTGCGGGTGTGGGTGAAGGCGACGACGGCAAAGGAGAAAGCGGTGGCAACGGTGGCAATGGTGGCAATGGTGGCAACGGTGGCAACGCAAGGTCGGGGCTGACGGTGGTGGTGGCGGCCACGACGGTAGGGCACCAATGGCCACCGTTGGCGTTTTCCCGCCTTTACGCAGGCGACCTGTTCCAGGACGCACAGCCGTTTGTGCACGGGAAATTTCCCGCCCACATCTTGGTGGAAAAAAATTGGGTGAGGAGAAGGTTCCCCTCCAGTGGAGGGGCCCATCGCCCCCCCCCCCCCCACACCGCTGGCGGCGGTGCGGTCGGCGTGGACGGTGGTCGGTGGACGTCCCCGCCTCGTCCCCACCCAGGCAACCCTCCCCCCCCCGCCACCACCACCACCACCTTGGGCGGACCCCCCGGTTTGTGGTCTTCTTCACCTCGCCCCGCCCTCACCCCCGCCTCCTCCCCCCCCCCCCTCCCGCCCTCGCCGCTGCCGCCCTACAACGGGATGCGACTGCAGCGCCTGCCCCCGCTGCCGCCCCCCCCCCCCCCCCCTCCCCCTCCTCCTGCTCCTCCCCCTACCCCTCCGCCGCCCGCGCCCGCCGCGGGGGGTTGCGATGCGTGCCGCCGTGGGGGGCTCCCGGTCGTCGCGGTCTGATGATGGAGGCTTTGCAGAGGTGCGTTTTGGGGCCGCACGCACGAGGGTGGGGAAGGAAGGGAAGGAGGGAGGGGGCGGATGCGTGGCGGCGGACGGGCTCTGGTATGTCTGGCGGGGTTGGGGGGGGGGGGGGGGGGGGGGGGGGGGGGGTAACGGTGTGGCGTGTGCGCTACCCGGTGGGTACCAATCTGGGGGGCTCGTGGATGCGGGCGGCCGAGAGGGCCTTGTCGGCAGAGATGCAGAGGGGCTGACGGCTCCGGCCTGCGTCTTTGGCCCCTGTCTTTTGTGCCACGTCTCCGTCGCGTGCCGTGCGCCTGCGGGGTGGTCGTTTTGCGTCTCTTCCTCCTCCTCCCCAGGCGTTTATCAGCGTGCGTGTGACCTACATTGACTACTACATGGCGCCGCCCGCGGCGCACTCCCCCTCCCCCGCCTTTGCCGCCGCCCTCCGCCGCGCTGCAGCCGCCCCCCCGCCGCCGCCATCCACCATCCCCACCGACGGCGACAAGGACCGTGGCATGGGCGGGTTGGTGGCGGCGGCGGCGGCGGCGGCGGCGGCGGCGGCGGCGGCGGCGGCACCGCCGCCGCCCCCCGACCTTCCCCCCCGCACCCGCCTGCCCGTCCTGCGTATCTTTGGCGCCACGCCGGGAGGCCAAAAGGCGTGCGTGCACCTCCACGGGGTGCTCCCTTACTTTTACGTCCGCCTCCCGGGGGGGGTCCCGCCGACGGCGGCGACCGCCTATGCTGCCGCCCTGCGGGTGGCGCTCGAGGCGGCGGCCGCCGCCGCGGCGGCTGCAGCGGCGGCGGAGCGGGGGGGGGGAGGCGGGGACCCCGTCGTGCCCCCTGCGCCTGCCGACGGCGGCGGCGGGGGCGGCGGCGGCGGCGGCGGCGGCGGTGGTGGTGGCGGCGGTGGTGGTGGCGGCGGCCGCCACGTGTGGGACGTCTACCCCGTGGCGCGCCGCGACATTTACGGCTACCACCCTGCCGAGGCGGTATTCCTGCGCATTGTCACCACGTCGCCGGCCATGGTGGCCCGCCTGGCGGCGGTGGTGGAGGCGGGGGCGCTGGGCCCCCCGTTTGGGCCGCTGGTGCCCTACGAGGCGCACCTCGGGTTCGTCACGCAGGCGCTCATCGACGCGCGCCTGGCGGGCATGGACTACCTCCACCTGCGGGCGGTCAAGTTCCGGCCGCCCCTGCCGCCGCCGCCGCCGCCACCGCCGCCGCGCACCACCGCCGGGGGCACTTGGCCGTCGGCGTCGTCTGGGGGGGCACCCCCCGCCTCGCCGCACTCGGCGGCCGCCGCCGGGTGGGCGGCCACGCCTCCCGCCCGTCGGCGTTACGACACCGGCACCGTGGCGGCGCGGCCCGACGTGGTCTGGGCGACGCTGGTGCCCCGCCGCAGCCCGTGTGCGCTCGAGTGCGACGCCTTCCTCCCCGACGTGCTCAACGCGATGGACCCGCCGGGGGAGGGTGACGTCGCCGCTGCTGCCGAGGCTGTCGCCGCTGCTGCTGACGCTGCGAGCGCCGCGCTACGCCCTGGGTGCGGCGACGACGGCGGCGGGGGGGGGGTGGGCGCGGGGGTTGGTGACTCGCGGGGGCGGGGGCCGGGACGGCGGCGACGCCGCGCGCGGCCGCCGCCGCTCGCCGTCTCGTCACTGCGGCTGTTGTGGGAGGAGGAGCGGCAGCGGCGGCGGGCGGGGCGGGCGGCCTCCGCCGCCGCCCGCGCCCGCTCCCGCGCCCGCGCCGGCCCTCACGGTGGCGGCGGCGGCGACGGCAGCGACGGTGGTGGTGGCGACGGCAGCGACAGCGACGACAGCACCGACAGTGACGGCTCGATGCCCCGCCGGGTGGCGTCCCCCCCGCGGTCAGTGATGGCCGGGGAGGGCCTGACAGAGCCCGCGCTGGCCGCCGCGCTCGCCGACCTGGCGGCGGCGCCCGCCCCTTCGTCACCACCGTCGCCGTCGCTGCTGCCTCCGTCGGCAGTGGTGGGGGGGGGGGGGGCGGCGGCTGGGACGGTGGCGCCGGCGGCCCTGTCAGCCCGTCGCCAGTGCCCGACAGCCTGACAGGCGACTCGGACCTGCTCTCGTGGATGGCGGCCAATGCGGGGGCGGGGGCGGGGGCGGGGGCGGCGAGGATGACCCCCGCGCTGGCAACGATCGCAGAGGCGGCGACGCAAGCGCTGGGGGCGGGGGGTGTGGCGGCCGTCGCCACTGGCGATGGTGGCGCCAGCGGCAGCGACGGGGACACTGCGTCGGGCGGCAGCGCCGGCGGCGGCGAAGGCGGCGGCAGCGGCAGCGACGGACCCGCGCCGTCAGCGCGGCGGTCGCCTACCCAGCGCCACGCTCGGGCGGCGGCGGCGGCATCCCAAGAGTGGGACGCCATCCGCGACTGCACGGCGCTGGGCGTGTCGCCGCCGCCGTCGCCGCCGCCTTCGCCGCCGCCGTCGCCGCCGCCTTCGCCGCCGCCGTCGCCGCCGCCGCCGTCGCCGCGCCCATCGCCACCGCCGCGGCCGTCGTCGCCACCCGCGGCCGCGGCGCCGCCACTGCCGTCGTGGGGGGGCTCTCTGACGCCCTCCCCCCCCCCGGCGTCGCCGCTTTCACGGGGGGGCACGCCTGCCGGGGCCGCCGGCGCGGCCGCCACTGGGGGCGTCATTCCCCAATGGGACGGCGCCGACGGGGGCAGCGACACCAGCGAGCACCGCGCAGCGGCCGACGATGGGCAAGGCCGGAGGCGGGGGGGGAAGCGGCCCCGGCGGGAGGCCCCTGCCAACGTCCTTGGCGGCGCCCCTTCCGGCAGCAGCGGCGGTGGGGGTGGTGGTGCGGCCGGGAGGGTGGGTGGCCGCCCCGGCACAGCGTCTGGGGCGGCCCCTCGGCCGGCAGCAGCGGCCACTACCGGCACGACGGCGCGGGCCGCGAGGGTCAGCACAGCCACCGTCGCGGTCGCTGCGGCCGCTCCCGCCGCCGCCCGCACCGCCGCCGCCCCCGCCACCGCCGCCGCCGCCTCCGCCGCCGCCGGCCGTCCACCCGCGGCGGGCGGCGGCGGCGGCGGCGGCGGCGAGCGCCCCCCCCGGCGGCACAGCCGCAAGCGGCGGCGCCCGCCGGACGGCGGCGGCGACAGCCGCGGCAGCGGCGGCGCCCGTCCCGGCGCTTACGCGCCGCTGCCGCTGGGACCCCCCACCGCCGCTACGGTCACGTCACTGCCGCCCGCTGCGGTAGCGGGCGCAGCGTCTGCCGCCGCCGCCGCCGCCGCCGGCCGGCCGCGGCGCCCGGCGTATGCGCCCGTGCCCATGACCGCCGCGCGGTGGCCGCCCGCCGCCTCCCGCGGCGGCGGTGGGAGTACTGCTGTGGCCGCTGCGACGGCGACGGCGGCAGCGGCAGCGGCAACGGCAGTGGCACCGCCACCGGCGCCGCCGCTGCGCGTGCGGCGGTCGACATGGGCGGGGGCGCCCACCGGCGGGCGGCGCCCCCCCCCCGCCTCGCGCGCCAGCGGCGGCGGTAGCGGCGGCGGCGGCAGTGGGGGCGCCAGCACCGCCGGCGGTGGCGTATTTCGGCTGCCCTTCCCCCCCGCCCCGACGCCTGCTGCCCCGTCGGGTGTGTCGGCAACGCGGGCGGGGAGGGGCGGGGGGGGCGGGTCCCCGCCGTCGCTGTCGCGTGCGTCGCCGCCGCAGCCGCGGCTGCCGGCGCTGTCGTTGCAGCCGTCTGTGGCGCCGCCGCCGCCACCGCCGCCGCGACGCCGCCGCCACCGCATTGACCACCACTCGCGAGGGCGCCACGCCGTTGTGCCAAGCACGCACGGCGGCGGCCGGTCGCCCTACGGGTCTGCCCAGGGGTTGGGCGGTGGCGGCGTGGCGCGCAGCAGTGGCGACCGCGGCGGCGGCAGCGGCGGCGGCGGCGGTGGTGGCGGCGGCGGCGGCGTTGGCGGCGGCGGCGTCGACAGTCGCTACCCCGCCCCCCACCGGCCTCCCACCTCGCGGCCGCGCGGCCACGGCGTGCCGGCGGCGGCGGCGGGGGCGTTACCGTCGGCGGCCGCAGCGGCGGTGGCGGCCGCGTCGGCGGCAGCAGCGGTGGCGGCCGTCACGGCCGCGGCGGGGCGCCCGCCGGCGGTGGCCGCCGCCCAGCGCGCGTCACCGCCACCACCGTCACCGCTGTCACCGCCGCCGCCGCCGCCGTCGCATCCGCTGTCGTCGCCGCCGCCCCCCCCGCTGCATCGCGCGATGCGGGTGCGCGCGGACGACAGCCGCCCCCCAGTGGCGTCCCTCCCCTCCTCCCGGACCGCGCCGGCCGCCAGCCGGGCCGCGGCGACGACCGCGGCTGCCGCCCCCGCTTGGACGGCGGGGGGTGTGCTGCGCGGTTTGCCGCCGCCGGCAGCGCCGTCGGTGGGGGCAGCGTCCGTGCCGGCGGCAGCTGTGGCGGCGGCGGCACCCGCGGCGGTACCACGGAGCGGGCCCGCCCGTGAGGGCGCCCCGGCCGCAGCGGCGTCGGCGGCAGCGCCGCAGCGGCCGCCGCCACCGTCGCCGCCGCCGGTGCGGTTTGTGAGCGTGGCCGAGCTGGCTGCCTCTCCCCCGCCTCCGCCCCTGCCCGCTGCCGCTGCAGCGGTGACGGTGGTGGCGGTGGCGGCGGGCGTGGTGGACCCGGGGGACGAGGGCGGCTCTCCGCGCGCCGACCGAGCCAGCCCGCGTCGAGCGACCGCGTGGCCGTCGCCGCCGCCGGCCGCGTCGCCGCCGTCGTGGCCGCCCCCGTCGTGGCGTCCGCCAGCATGGTCCCCCGTGCCGGCGTCGCTGCCGTCGTGGCCGCCGCCGCCGCCGCCTCCGCCGCCGCCGCGCGCGTCCCGGTCGCCGTCACAGGCGGTGGCGGCGGCGGCAGCATGTGCCGCCGGGGTGGCCACCGCGGCGGGCAATGCGGACGCGCGCGTCGTCCAGGGTGGTGTTGGCGTCGGTGGCAGCGGCAGCGGCGGCAGCGGCAACAGCGACGACGGCCGCCGCGGCGGTAATGGCAACGACGACCCCGCGGTGGCCGCGACGCTGCCGCCTGCACCGCCGCCGGCAACGGCTTCTGCGGCGGCCGCGGCGGCCACCACCCCGTGGCCGACCTTCTCGTCGCAGTCGCCGCCGCTGCCGTCCCTGCACCTCTCTGCGTCGGTGCGGCTGTTATCACCACCGCCGTCACCGCCGCCGCCGCCCTCGCTGTCAGCGCCGCAGTTGCCGCCAGTGGTACGGCCACTTGCGGCCGCCGCCGCCGCAGCGGCGGCCACGCCGCCCACATCGGCCGAGCGGCTGGCGCTGGCGTACGACGCGGCCGCCGGCCCGCCGTCGCCGCCCACCTCCCCGCCGCCGCCCGTGCCGTCAGTGAGCCCCCGCCGTGCGGGGGAGGCGGACGGCGGCAGGGACAGCGGCGGGACCGGCGGCGGGGACGGTGGCGGGGGCGGCAGCGGCGCGGCGGGAGCCGCCGCGGCGCCCCCAGCGTCGGCCGAGCTGGTTGCGCTCGCCGCCGCCGCGTCGGCGGCCGCGTCGTGGCCGTCGCCACCCGCCTCCTCCCTCGGCCGGCTGCCGTCGCCGTCGGTGGCGACGCCGCCGCCGCCGCCGTCGGCGACCACCGGCGCCACCGGCACGCCCCTTGCGGCCACGCCCTTCCCCCTGGGCACCCCCTCTCCCGTAGCGGCCGCCGCCGTTGCCGCTGCCGCCGCTGCCGTCGCCCCGTGCAAGCGGTCGGCGGTCAAGGCGCGCCCCCGGCGGACAGTGGCGGGCACCCCCCCCCGCCCCCTTCCAACCCTCGAGGTCCTCCCTCCCCCCCCTCCCCATTTCCCCCCAGCCGCCTCCCACGCGCGCTCCCCGTCGACACGGGGGAGCCCGTCGTCGGCCAGCCTGCCCGCCCCCACCAACGCCCCCACCTGGGCGGCGGTGGTGCGCCCGCGGGCGCCCCCACCGTCCGTAGAGCTGCTGCTCGCCACCGCCCGCGCCGCGGGGCTGCCGCCCCTCCCCCCCACGGCGCCCTTTTACTCGCTCGCCGCCGACGCGGCGGCGGTGCCGCCGCCGCGGCTGTTTGCGCCCCCCACCTACCGCGCGCCCGCGGCGACCGCCGCGGGCCTGCCACGGCAGGCCCGCCGGTGGGCAGCCGACCCGACGGTGGCGGCGGCGCCGGGGCCGCTGCCGGTGGTGCGGGTGGTGGCGCCCGCCGCGCGGCCGCCGTCGGTGGCGACGCTGCTGGCGTCGGCGCCGGCGGGGGCGGCCGGCGCCGGCGGCCGGCCGGGGGGGGCCGCACCCCACGCCGGCACCCGCTTTGACTCGGCCGGCCGGGAGGTGCGGGTGCAGCTGCCGGCCGGGCCGCCCGCGGCGGCGCCCGCCGCCCCCGCCGCTGCTGCCGCCGCGCGCACTGCGGGTGGACGCATGGCTGGCGGGGGCGTCCGTCTGGGGCACCCTGCAGGGCGGCCACCGCCGCCGCCGCCGCCGTTGGTGCGGCCGGCGTCGCCAAAGTTTGACGAAGCCGCCGGCCTCTTCCCTTCGGCGCCGTCGGCGGCTACTGCGGTGACCGGCCACGGCGGCGACGCGGCGGCTGCCGCCGCGGCCGTCCCCTCCCCCCATGGCCCCCGCCGCGGGCCCCCACCGCCCGCACCGCCAAGCGCAGCGGCGGCGAGCGGCTCTACCGGGCGCCCCCCCCCCCCCCCCCCAGCGGTGCCCCCCCGGGCGGCGGTGGCGTCGCCCCTGCACGCGCACCAGGGCCTGACGGTTGGGCTGGTGGAGGTGCACGCCGCCTCCCGGGGGGAGCTCCGCCCCGACCCCGCCCACGACCCCGTCCACGCGGTGGCGGTGCTGGTGCGGGACGAGGTTGCCCGCGCGGCCGCCGCCGCGGCCGTGCCGCCTGCACCGTATGCCGACCGGCTGCTGCTGTGGGTGGTCCTGGCGCCAGAGGGGAAGGGGGGGGGGGGCGGCGGGGATGGCGCCGCCGCCGCCCCCGCCGCGCCGGATGGTGTCGGCGGAAGTGGCGGCGGCGAAGATGGCGGCGGCGGCGGCGGCGGCGGCGGCCCGTCGGCGGCGACGGCGGCGGCAGCCGCGGCGGTCGAGACGGCCATGGCCGCGGCGCTGCTGCGGTCGCGCCACTCGCCCGCGGCGGCCGCCGCGGCGACCGCCGAGACGCTGACGCCCGTGGCCGACGAGGCGGCGCTCCTCACGGCCGTGGCTACGGCCCTGGCCGGCCTGGACGTGGACGCGCTCGTCGGCTACGAGACGACGCTCGGCTCGATCGGGTACCTGCTGGAGCGGGCTGCCGCGACGCGCCACCCCTTCCCGCGCCTCCTCTCCCGGATGCCCGACTTTGACCGCAACCTCGACGACGGCGGGGGGACACCCAGGCCACCCCCGGCGGCCCCCCCTGGGATGGTCCGGCCGCCGGCCGGGGGCCCTGCAGGTGGCGGCCTGCCCCCCGCGCCAAGCGCGGGCGCCGCCTACCTGGCGCGTAAGGGCGCGGCGGTGACCGTCACGGGCCGGCACATTATCAACCTGTGGCGGGTGCTGCGGGCCGACACCAAGCTCCCCAGCTACTCCCTCCCCGCCGTGGCGGCGGACCTCCTGGGCCTCCGGCTGCCCGTCCACACGCCCGCCACCCTCACCCGCTGGTACGCCCACCCAGCCAGCCGCGGCCGCACGGTGCGGGCGCTCGCCACGCGGGTGCGGGTGGCGGCGGCGCTCGCCGACGCGACCGACGTCTTTGCCCGCACGGGGGAGCTGGCGCGGGTGTACGGCCTCGACTTTATGGCCGTCCTGACCCGCGGCTCCCAGCTGCGCGTCGAGTCCATCCTCGCCCGCCTCGCGCACGCGCGGCGCTTCCTGCTGCGGTCGCCCAGCCGGCCGGCGGTGGCGGCGCAGCCGGCCATTGAGGCGGTGCCGCTGGTGATGGAGCCCGCCTCTGGGGTGGTTGTCGACCCGGTTGTGGTGCTCGACTTTCGCTCCCTCTACCCGTCCATGATTATCGCCCACAACCTGTGCTACTCAACGGCCCTGGGGGGGGTCCGGGGGGGGGGGGGGTGGGCCGCCCCGCGCACCCTCGGCGTCGTTACTGACTATGTGCCGCCCCCGCTCGACGCGATTGCCACGGCTGCGGGGGGGGCGGCCGCCGCTGCCGGCGGCGCTGCGGTTGGGGCGGCAGCAGCCGCCGCGTCGTCGGTGTCGCCGCCGCCGCCATGGGCAGGCGGCGCGCACGGCAGCGTCGGCGGCGGCGGCGGCGGCGCGTCGACGGGCCCCAGTGCCGGCCGGGACGACGCTACTGCCAGCGGTGGCGGCGGGGGGGTGGCCGGGTTGGAGAGCGGCGCAGGGTCCCCCCCCGCGTCGCAGTCGCCGCCCCCTCCGCCCCCCCCGCGCGGGGTGTACGTGGCGCCCAACGGGGACGCGTTTGTCACGGCCGCCGTGCGGCGGGGCGTCCTGCCGCAGATGCTTGCCGAGATCCTGGACACGCGGGTGATGGTCAAGGCGGCGATGAAGGGGGTGGCGGCCGACGCGGCGGCCGCGTCAGCCGCTGCTGCCGCGTCCGCCGCCGCTGGCGGCGGTGGCGGCGACGGCGGCGGCGGCGGTGGTGGCGGCAGCGGCGACGAAGCGGCCGCGGCAGCCGCGGCGGCCGCGTCGCTGCTGCGCCTCCTCAACGCGCGGCAGTTTGGCCTTAAGATGATTGCCAACGTCACCTATGGCTACGCAGCCGCCTCCTTTAGTGGCCGCATGCCGTGCGCCGGCCTCGCCGACGCGATCGTGCAGTCGGGGCGGGCGGCGCTCGAGGCGGTGGCGGTGGCGGTGGAGGAGCGGTGGGGCCCGTCGCACGGCGCGACGGTGGTGTATGGGGATACGGACTCGCTGTTTGTGCGCCTCCCCGGCGCCTCCCGCGCCGAGGCGTTTGCGGTGGGCGAGGCGATCGCCGCGCACAGCCGCACCCTCTTCCCGTCGCCGGTGCTGCTGCAGCTGGAAAAGGTGTACCAGCCGGCGGTGCTGCTGACCAAAAAACGGTACGCGGGCATGGCGTACGAGTCCCCCGGTCAGGCGGTGCCGGTGTTTGACGCCAAGGGCATTGAGACGGTCCGCCGGGACAGCTGCGGCCTGGTCGCCGACGTCCTCGGCGGCGCCCTCCGCACCCTCTGCGCCACCCGTGACGTGTCGGCGGTCAAGGCGGGGGTGCAGCGGGTGTGGCGGCGGGTGCTGGCCGGCCGCCTGCCCCTCACCGCCTACATCTTCCGCCGCGAGGTGCGGCCGGGCGGCTACCGCTCCGCCGCGTCGGTGCCGCCCGCCGCGGCGGTCGCCGCGCGCGCCGCCGCCGCCGACCCGCGGGCGGCGCCCCGCCACGGCGAGCGCGTGCCGTTCGTGGTGGTGCACGCGCCGCCGGGGGCGGCGCTCCGCGACGCGGTCGCGTCGCCCGAGGCGCTGCTCGCCGCGGCCGCCGCGGGGGGGGCCCGCCTCAACGCCACCTACTACCTCGTTAAGCAGTGCGTGCCAGCGCTGGAGCGGGTGTTTGGGCTGCTCGGCGTGCGCGTCGCGAGCTGGTACGCAGAGCTCCCCCGCCCCTACTACCCGCCGCTGCTGGGGGGCGCCGCCGCCGCCGCGGGCGCCCCGCCTGCGGGCACCGCCGCCGCTGCCGCCACCACCCCCACCACGGCCGTCGCCCTACCCGGCGGGGGGGGGGTCCCAGCGGCGGGGCCGGCGGCCGCCGCCGCCGCGGCGCTGCGGCCTGGCGAGACGACGCTCTACCACTACTTTCTGAGCGACCGCTGCCGCCTGTGTGGGCGGGTGCGCCCCCGGCGGCGGGGCGGGGGGACCAAGCGGCGGCGGGGCGGCGGCGCCGCCGCCGCCGCCCTGCTACCCGGCGTGTGTGACGCGTGCATGGCGGGCGCCGGCGGCGCCGCCGCGGCGGCGGCGGTGGTGGCCACCCGCTCCGCCACAGCGGCGCGGGACCTGGCCGCCGCCGTGGGGGTGTGCGCGCAGTGCGTCAGCGGCCTAGCCGGCCCGTCGTCGTGCGCGCCGGGGGGGGTGGCGGGAGGGGGGGGCGTCGCACAGCTGCTCCTCCCGCCACCCCCGCCGCCGCCTCCGCCGCCGCCCCTTGGGCGGCGGGAGGCGGGGGGGGAGGGCGCCGCGTCAGCGGCAACGGCAGCGGCGGCGGCGGCGGTGGCGGCGGCGGGCGGCGGCATGGCCGCCGACGCGGCGGCGTGCGTGAATGTCGAGTGTGGGGTGGCGTTGGAAAAGGCACGCCTGTGGGCGGCCGTCCGCGCGTGGCCGCCGCTGCCGGCCGAATGAGTGGGGGGGGGGTGGGCGGTGGAGGGGGTGGGGGGGGTGGGAGGCGTGATTGGGCTGGGCGTGTCCACTGCCAGAGTGGGGAGACGGGGGCGGGAGGTAGTGGCACCCGCGGGGGGTCCGCGCGCGCGCGCTAGGGGGAGAGTGGCGCCGTGGCGCCGCCGCGCGCGTAGGCGCCACGCGCCGTTGTCCAAAGGCGTCGTCGTTGCATGCGGCGTGAGATGAGAAAGGCAGCGGAGCGCCCCGCCGTGCGGGGGCGAGCTGGTCGAATCCCTACTTCACTTGGACCATTCATCTGCGCTTTTCCGCGGCCGCTGCGTGGCGGCCGTCCCCCGCGGGGAGCGTGGCCGGGGCAGCTCCCCCCATAGCCGCTCCCGCGCCCCTGCGGCGCGTGGACCGTCTCCGCCCCGATCGTGCGTGGGCCCCAGCGGCACCAGCAGCACCCCCTCCACCGCAGCCTCCCTCACCGCCGCCCCCTAAATAGAGCGGCTGTAGCTACAGCCGCTGACACAGTCGCACCCACCGTCTCGGCGGCGCCAGCAGCCTGCACCACCACGACGGCGGCGGCGGCAGGGTGGGAAGGGCGTCCCACTCCACCCCCCCCCCCCCCCGCCCCTCTCGCCCGACTTCTTCCCCTGCCGTTGTTGGCCACCTCCCTCCCCCTTCACAGCTGCCGCTGCCCGTTGTTGCACCATCGACCGGCTGCGCTGCGAGCGCGCCCCACCACGTCCGCCCCTCCTCCCCGGCATTGGCCGCCCCGATTGCGTGGGGGGGGGGAGGTGCCACCAGCTGCCGCCGTCACGGGTACCGAGCCCACCGGCGACTAAAGGACGACCGTGACACAAGGACCCGCTGGCCGCCCCCCGTCTGACACGCCCCCTTGCCCTTTTTCCGCCTCGTCCGCCACCGGTGGGGGGCAGTACGGCGGGGGCCCGCAGCAACGGCAGCGGCGGTGCCCCCCACCCCTCATTCCCCCCGTCGCCGCAGCAGCCACTCACGGCGGCGAGGCTTTGTCAATGGCCGCGCATGCAGGCCACCCCTCCCCAGGACACAAGAGCGTCGATACAAAGGTAGAGATCAAGGGTTTTTTACGCAGTCAAAGACAAATAGGTAGGACAGTTAAGAATACAGCCGGCTGAGAGCGCCACCACCCTCCCCGCCTTGCTCCCCACGACACCCAACAGCCGCGACCGACGCAGATGGGGGCGGGGTCTTAGAAGAAGAAGCGCGCCGCCGGCGAGGCAACCGCGCCCAGCAGGTCGCGGATGGTGGCAAGGATGACCAGCCCCGCGAGGATGAGGTTGGCCGCCGCCCGGGCGGCGGCGGCCGCCGTCGCCGCCACCGCCGCCTGCGTCTGGGCAACCAGCAGCAGAGGGCCGAGGAGCGCCACCATCGACTGGCGCGCCGCCGCCGACGACATGCCCGGCCGTGCCCCCCCCCCTACCGCCGTCGCCACCCGCCGGGTCGTGGGCACGGTGCCCCCGAGGGAGATGATGAGGTCGGCGGCCTCTTGTACGGCGGCCAGCACCTGCGCCAGCGCCGCCTCGGCATTGGCCACCTCGGCGGCCGCCGTCGCCGCGTTGGCCGTCGCGTCACCGACAATGCGCTCCAGCTCCCCCAGCTGCGCCGCCACCTCGGCCGTCACCGCCGCCGGGTCCACGGCCGAAACTTCCGCCCGCGCGTCGGCCAGCGCCTGCGTGACCGTCACGACCGCCGCGTCCGCGTCGGCCTGCGCGGCGCGGGCCGCGTCGACCGACGCCGCCGCCTGCGTGGCAAGGCCCTGGATGGTGGTAAAGGTGGTGAGCACCGCCGCGCCAATGGTGGCCGTCGGCGTCGCCGCGGGCGTCGCCGTCGGCGCCGCCGTCGGCGCCGCCGTCGGCGCAATGGTGGGCGCCGCCGTCGGCGCCACGACGGCGGCAAGGCCGTCTGTCACAACACTGCCGCCAGCGCCGCCAGCGCCGCCGTGCCCGCCGTCCGGGCCGGCCCCGCCATTGCCACCGTTCCCGCCGTTGCCAGCCGTGATGGTCACCGGTGCTGCCGTGGCGGGCGCCGCCGTGGCGGGCGCCGCCGTGGCAGGCGCCGCCGTGGCGGGCGCAGCCGTCTTGACCGGGAAGATCTTGCCAAAGTCAATGCCCGGGAACACAAACACCACCTTGGGCGTCGCCGCCGGCGCCCGCACGGGCGCCGGCTTTGGCGTCACAAAGATGAGGACCGCCTTGCCGTTCACCACCCGCTTGACCGGCGTAGGCGTCCGGCACGGCACCTTGCACGTCTTCTTGACCAGCACCTCTGACGTGCACTTCCTCGTCACCTTGACGTAGCGCACGCACCTAGCCTTGGCCGCCCCCGCCGCCGTGTAGTACTGTGCCGTCTGGGGGCACAGCACCGGCTGCCGCTCCGTCACCCCACAGTCCTTGGTCACCTTTTCAATGACACTGCAGTCCTTGGCAACGAGGCACGGCGTCGGCGACGGCGTCGGGCACGCCTTGGCGCACGTCCGCCGTTCCACCACCGTTGTCTTGCACGCGGCCGCAGTGGTGGTCTCGAGGAAGCACCGGGCGCCCGCCACCAGCACCGTCGCGTGGGTGGTGCATGGCACCTCCTTGGTGCTCTTGGTCTGGCACGTGGCGTCGACCACCCGCTTGACGGAGCAGTCAAACGTAAGGACGCAGGGGGTGGACGTCGGCTTGGCCGTCGCCGCCGCCTTGGCCGTCGACCCCACCACCACCACCGTCCGCAGGGAGGGAAGCGCCGCCGCCGACGACGCCGCCGCCGCCGCCGCCACCACCGCCGCCACCGCCACCAGCGCAGCCGCCGCGGCCGTGCCGCAGCGCCGTACGCTCACCATAGGTGGGTAGTGGGGAGGAAAGGCGGGGCGGGGATGGGGGGGGGGTGCGTCGGGGTGGTACCTGCCCAGCTGCTGCCGTCAGCGGCGAGCAGGCCCCAGGGCGCGGGCTGTGGGAGGCGCTGGGGAGGACGCGAGCAGGTGGTGGTGGCTTGGGATGCTAACCAAAAGGGCGTCCCGGTGCCGGCTCCATGGTCGGCTCATATACCGCTGCGGAGGACGGGGGCGGCACTGGCCATCGGGACGCCAGGCCGGCGACCCCAGGCGCAGGGGGGGGGAGGGTGGGGGTGCAAGGCGGCTGCCAACGTGGCCGTGCCGCTGCCTGCCTGTCCGCCTGCCCACCGCTGCGGGCGGCTGCATCGGCCAGACCACACGGCCACCGTGGCCGCCGCCGCCGCCGCCGCCGCCCCCCGCCCGCCCACCAGCCACCCACCGAGCCTGTGCCCCCGCAAGTGTCCAGCGGCAGACGCACGCACCCACCCACGCCGCCGCAGCGCGCGGTGCAGACGACCGCGCCTATCCGCCGTCCGTCGTCCCCCCCACCCCCCTCCACCACCAGGAGCGGGATCACGCACCCAAGCAACAGACCAAACCCACCTCCCCCCCCCCCCCTCCCCCCCGCACCCTCGCCGCCCTCCACACCCTCACACCCTCTCGCCCGCACGCCCACCGCGCACAGCAGCTACGAGGGAGGTCGCGGCGGGGGGGGGGGGGGGGGAAGGAAGGGGCAGAGGGGCGATAAAAAACTAAAAATAGAAAATGGCGGCCGTGCGTGGACTCTGCCGTTGCACCGACGCGGTCGTGGTCTACCACCAGCGCGGGCGGCGGGTCGGCGGCGCTCCCCCCCCACCCCCCCCCCCCCCCCCCCCCGCTCGCGTACACCCCACAATGGGGGTCCCCGTTCAGCCCTTTCCCGTAGCGGGGGGGGGGGGTGGGCGGGTGGGTGGGTGGGGGCGCTCGTCGTCCGACCGTCCCGGCGCCCGCGGGGCGCCGCGGCCATGGCCGCCAAAAAAAACAAAAAAAACGGTCCCCACCGCCGGCGTGCTGGACGGGGGGGGGGCTTGGCGGCGGCGGGGGGGGGGGGGGGGGGGGGGGACGCGGCGTCCCACCCAGCGAGGAGGAGCAGCTCGACGGCAGCCCTTTTTTTTTTTTTTTCACAGCGCCCCACGTAGCGCGGCGGGGAGGGGACCCAGGCACAGGGACGCCAGCCGCATCCGTCCCCTGCCTTGCCGCCGACAGCCCCCCGCCCGCCGAGGCTCTCGCACGGCGCTCAACACAGCGTGGGGCGGCGGGGACCCGCGGCGGGCAGGGGCCCGTCGCGTGCGCGCCACCGGCGGCAGCCACACGCGCCGCGCACCCGAGCCGGCGCCCCCCCCGCCACAGGCTGCGCGAGGGTCTCTGCCACGACACCCCGGCCGCACGGGGACGGCCCGCGCGGGCGCTGGAGGGGGTGCGCCGCGGGGTGTGGGGGGGGGGATGGCGGCGGCACGGAGGGCGGCGGAACGAAAACACGCAGCTCCAGGTGGTGGCTGCATGCAAGGAGCCTCCTGAGCAGCTACTGTACTGTATTGTACATGCTGCAACAGGGCAGTGGGACGCGGGTGGCCATCATGCCAACCCACAACGCGGCTCCGCCATGGAGTCGCGTCGTGGGTGGATGACCTACCTATGGGTGCCGTCCGCCCGTCTGCAAGGGCCGAGCAACCACCCGCGGTAGCGCTGCACGGATCGTCTGACTTCTCACAGTCGGTTTGTTGACGATGAAGGCAGGCCGTGATCTGTCATGGACTGAACCGAATACGGCGGCGTTCCTCAAGGACGATCTCTCGTCGACCCAAGAGGGTGAAAATAGGTAACGCTTCAACTGGTCCACTAGTACTTTTAGGCCAAGGCAAATCAAAGAGCTCACGTACCTTCATGGGCTGGGCGCGGTGGGAGGGGGGGTGTGAGTGTGAGTCGCCTGGGGGGAGGGCGCGGCAGCGACGGGCGCCGCCGACGCGACCACCGAGCACCCTGTCGTGGCTGCCGGCGCCCACGGCGGAGGGGACTGTGGTGAGCCGGTTGTGGCCTACATGGCCAGTGGTGGCAACGTGCTTGCGGCGGCTATCGGCAGAGCGGGGCGGCCGGGGTGGGGGGGGGGGTCTGGGCAGTGGCAGCGTGGCGGCCACCACGGTGCGTGCTCTTAGTGGACGCGGGCATGGTCGCTGAGGGAGGGATTGGAGCGCGGATGTGGGAGTGACTCCTGTGCCACTTGTGCAGTCAAGGTGATGGGGGGGGGGAAGGGAGTTCCGTGTCTTGCTCCAGTGCTTTTTTTCAGGAAGCTGTGTGCGGACGTGGTGCTGCCGCTGCCGCCGCCACCGACTGTGCAGACGCCACCAGGGGGGGGGGCTGGCACGGCAGGGAGGGACGCCCCCTCCAACACAGTTGCGCTAGGGTCGTTCCCGTTGCCACTCTTGTGGTGGGCGCCCAGACCACTGCCCACTGGGGAAGTGGCCGTACGGATACGGGCGGGACCACGGAGTTGCGGGGGGGGGGGGGGGGGGGGGGGCGCAGGAACGGGAGACAGGGGAGCGCCCACCCACGGGCCATCGCTCTTGCCAGACGGTGAGGGCAACGGCGTCGGCGTCGACCGCGGCGGTCGCAGCGTACCCAGTACGAGGGGCTGGGGGGAAGTGCAAATGGGGGTGAGTGTGCCGCTGCCGACCGCCGTCGTTGAAGCCACCACCGCCTTTGTCGACGCCGCCGCGCAATGGGGGCGGAAAAAACGCATGGCCTTCACGGCTGATTGCAAGTGTGCGGTGGGGAAGAGAGCGGCAACTCGGACCTGTGCGCGCGGCCGCAGCCTGCGAGAGGGAGGCAGGTTGAGCAGACTGAGGGAGGGACGCCACCGCCGGCAGAGTCAAGGGTGACGACCGTGACCGTCTCGGCGGCGCTGCGGTTGAGGGAGCGGTCAGCCCGCGCAAAAGGACGCGTTGATGCAGGAGGAGGGAGATGCCGTGACCTCACCGACGTCATCGCGACCATCCTGCTTCAGAACCACAGGGTCTTGGAAGGCAAAAAACGATAAAAACACACAGGGATACGCCCGCGGAGAGCACAGCCACCCACGCGCCGCCCACGCCCTCCCACCCACCCCTCCTACTCTCCTTCTGGCCGCCCGCCACTCAGGCACCCCATGTGAGCGCTCTCGCCCCTCACCCTCCCCCTTCCCTTACGCTCACGCCGCGTAGGTCGCGGCAAGGCCCGCCCGCCGACCAGGCGGCTTGGCAATCACGGCACGCACACCAGGCGGGGGTCGCCCCGCTCCCTTGCCCCCTTCCCCCCTGCCACGGCAACCCGCAAAACAACCGCCGCCGCAGCCACCGCCGCTGCCACAGCCGCCGCCGCCGCCGGCACCGCCACCACCACCGCCGCACCCACCACCCGCCCGGCCAGTCGGCGAGCCCCATCGGCATGATCGGCGGCGGCCGGCAATGGCCTCTTGGGCGGCCACCGTGGCGCCTCTCGGGGGAGTGGGGGGGGGGGTGGTGGCCACCCCCCCCACCAGGACGGGGGGACGGGGCGTCGCCGCGCTTTCCGCCACCGCCACCCCCCCCTCTGCTATCGCCCAGTGCGACGGCGGCATCACAACCGTCGACGGGGGCGGCGGGGCCAGGGCGCCCATCGCGCACGCCGCGGGGACGGGGGGGGTGCCCAGGGGGAGCCGCGGCGGCGCTGCCGCCGCCGCCGTCGCCCCCGGGACGGGCCGCCGCCGCCGGTCACCGCTCGGCAAGCCCGTCACTCCATCTGCCACTGTCGTTGCAGCTGTTGCCAGCGCTACCGTCTCTGCCGCCGCCGCCGCCGCCGCCGCTGTCGCCAATGGCGACAGCGGTGGCAGCGGCGCCACTCCCGTGGATGCCCCCACCAGCCCGGGGGGGGGCCCCAACCAGTACGGCGGGGGCAGTAGCGTCGGCGGCTGGGCAGACGGCCGCGACGGCGGCGACGGTGACTGCAGCGGCGACGACGTCGACGGCAGCACCATCGGCAACCGTGTTGGCGGTGTCTGCGGCAGCTGCGGTGGCCCCGACGCCGCCGCAGACGGCAGTGACCGCGGGGCAGATAGAGACGGTGGTGGCGGCAGGGGTGGCCGCGGCCGCCCGCGGCGCCGCGTGCCGGCGACAGCAGCGGCGGCCGCCACGGCGGCGGTGGCCAGCGTGGAGGTGTGGGGTGTTGCAAGCACCACGGGTGCGGGAGGGGCACCTGGCACGGAAGCGGGTGTGCCGGCGGCGGCGGCCGCCGCCGCCGCAGCGGCTGCCACGATTGCCACAGCGGCAGGGGCGGCGAGCATCCGGCGGAGGCCCGCGGCGGCGGCGAGGGAAACGGCCCGCTGGACGGTCGCGGCGGGCAAGGCGGGGCTGACGCCCCCGCCCCCAGTCGGCCGAGGGGGGAGGCGGCGGCGACCCACGGTGCATGCCGCTGTCGCCATGGTCGCGGCGGCCGTCATTGCCGTTGTCGTCCCCGCCACTGCTTCCACCACAGCCGACGCCGGCCGTTGTGCTGCTGGCGTCACTTTCCCCGCCGTCGTGGCGGCCACCGCTGCGCTTGCCGACGACTGGTCGGCCAACGTGCGCCCGGTGGCGGGAGCCACAATCGGGTTGGCGGGTGACGCCGGCAGCGGGTGAAAGGGGCGCACCGCTGCGATGGCAACGGCAGCCACGGTTGGCGTGGGGGGGGGGGCGGCCACGGCAGGGGCGGCCACGGCGGGGGCGGCCACGGCGGGGGCGGCCACGGCGGGGGCGGCCACGGCTAGCGTGCCGGGGTCATTGACAGGCGCGACAATGGCGGCCGCTGCCGCCGCCGCCGTCGCCCCGCAGTGGTCAGCGTCGGGGCCCGCCCGTGGTGTGGCCGCGCACGGGGCAAGGGGAATGCCAGCCGCAGCGACGGCAATGGCGTCGTGGCTCGCACTGGCCGCGACCGTTGAGGCCGCGGTGACGGCGGCACCGCCACTGCCGCCGTCCCAGCGGCCGTCACCGCCACCGCCACCGGAAAGGCCGCCATCCCCCCCTGCGCCCGGCTGGTCCGCGGCAGCAGCCATAAACGTGGTCCACAGGTCTTCCCCATCCGTGTCGGCCGGCGGCGGCGCGTAGAGGGAGGCGGCAGCTGCATCAGCCGCCACGGAAGCGGCAGAGAAGGCGGCGACAGCAGCGGCATCGGCGGCGGCAATGGTAGAGAGGGAGTCACCCACCACGGGAGGGGAAGCGGCGGTGGCGGCGAGCTCAAGTTCGGAACGGTTCATCGTGGTAGCGTCTTGGCGGGCCAATGGTGGGGGTGGGGGGCGGGGGGGGGGTGGGGGTCGAGCGGCAGCAACTCAACTGAGTGGGTGGAAGATGGAAGGTGCGGAACGGGCCCTAGGCAATGGGACAGGGGCGTAGACACACGGGAGGAGGCGCACCGCACGACAGCTAGATGGCGTCACCTGTTGATGGATCTCGCACAACATCCACCGCGCAGAAGACGACAGACGCGGGGCTTGCGTGACCACCGCGCGACAGCTATACCTTTTACTGCTCTGACGCCTTGGAGGGGGGGGGACGCGATGGTACAAGATGGGCAGAGGGGGGGGGGGGGGGCGGGGGCGGATGTGGATTGAGGTTGGTGCGACGGCGGCTCGCACCGCTGCCATGGACCCGGGGGGCAGGCCAATGACAATGGGTCCACGATGGAAAATATCTTTCTATCGGCCGGGGGCGCTCCAACGAGTCCATTCGCCGTTGCGGCCGTCCGCGGTTGTTATGGCAGTGGTGGTCAGAGGTCGATTTCGGAAGCGCACCTCAAGGAGGAGGAGGGGGGGTCATGGTTTGGTCCTTGCATCCCCGCCTGCGTGAGGCGGCCGCCCACTTTCATTGGCAGGCTGACAGACTATTCCTGTTTTCCGAGTCCACAGGAGCGCCGCGATACGGGCTGCCGCGCTCAGAGATGGTATCTGGATGAGGTGGCGGTGGAAAGGAAGAAAAAAGGGGGGGGACCAAGAACGTCGGGGCGGCGAATGACGGTCACCGGGCCTGCAGCTATCTGCCTGCACCCCCCCTCGGCCCTCGGGGCGACAGGTATGGACGCTTGTTCAGTCACGTGATCGACTGACTACCGACCAGGCAGCGTAGGTCACCGTGGAGGGCCCTCCTCCCCTATGTACTCGGCGGGCCGGGAGGCGGGGGGGTGCCGTATGGACTGTTCTTCCGCCACACAAAACAGTTCATTGTGACTTGAGTGGCAAGTCAAGTCTCGTCGTTCTACGATTCCATTGGCAGGCGACTGACGCCTGTGGGCGATCCAATTCCGATCCCCCCGACACCAGCCTCCTCTGCGCCGCCACCGCCAACCCCCCCTCACCAGCCGCCACCACCGCCGCGACCACCAGTCGCGGCGCCTCCCCCCGGGCGCCGCTCCCCCGCCCGACTGACGGCGCCGCCTGCTGCTGCCGTCCGCAGCGGCGGCTGCTGTCGCAACGCCACTGACAGGCGGTGGCCGCAGGCGCGGGGTGCCCGAGGGGCGGCGCGCCCCCCTCGTTCCTGCCCCCTCTCCTCTCTCCCCATTCATTTTTCCTGCTCCCACCACCCCCCTCAACCCCCTCCCCCCCTGACCTGCCGCTGTGGTGGCGCCTGACACGCGGCGCCTGTGACGGTGGCTGTCGGCCCTGACCATCCTGCCGGGGAGGGGTGGTGGGGACGGCGGCGGCTGGCGGGGGCCAAAGGAAGAGAAAAGAAAAGAAAAAAAATCATGGTCGCCACGCCCCGCAGCCGCCGCGACCGGTCTGGCGGAGCCACTGAGAGGGGGGCGGGAGAGGAAGGGTTACGTTGACCCCGTCGTGGGAGACGGCGGTGGCGGCAGCGACTGTGGTGGCGGCGGTGGTGGCCGTGGCTGCGGCGGCGACGGCAGCTGCGGCGGCAGCAGCAGCGGCGGCAGCAGCGGCGGTGGTGGCAGCTGCGGGAGGGGGGTAGCACCAGCAGGGGAGAGGGGAGGAGTGGGGGCTGCCGCTCCTCCCGCCGCAACAATCAGGAGGGGGTGGCTGCCCCGCTACGGGCTCGGACCGCCTGCTCCACGGGGGGGCCACAGGTGCTACCAGCGGTGGCTGTCGTAGGGGGGATCCCTCCCCTTCCTTCGCTCTCAACCCCCCCTTCTCCGCCCCCCCACTTCTTACCCTACCCTAGCGGCACCTGTGGTCCGCGGGTGCGTGGCCGACGTGGTCGCCACGGGGCCCGCTGTCACAAGGGGCTCCCTCTCCTCTGCGCTCTCCTTCCCATTCCCCTTCCGTCGGCACCTCCCCCCTTTTTCCTCCCACGGCATCACCCCTACGCTGTCCGCCCCCCGTCCGAGAGGGCGAGGTTAATCATGAAGCTCACCGAAAGCGGTGACGCCCCCCCCTCTGGCCAACCCTCCCTCCCCTTTCACTATGCTTCGGATGGGGAGGCAGAGGCGGAAGAGGCAGCAGTGGCGCAAGACGATGCTGACCTGAGCGGCTGGAGCTCCTCGGCGTCAGACGGTGGCGGCAATGGCGGCGGCGGCGGCGGTGGCGGTGACGGGCACCGGGCGCGGCCGGGGGGCAGCCGCCGCCGCGAGGCAGCCGCCGCGGCCAAGCTTTTTGACCTCCTCTCGCGAGAGGTGCGGCGAAACCGGCTGCGAGACGCCGCCCGGGCGGCGGGCGGCGGGGGGGGTGGGCAGGGAAGACGGCACCGCCGCCGCAGCCGCCGGACGTCGATGAAGGCGGCAGCGGGGTCAGTGCCGTCTGTGGCCGACCTGCACGCAGCGGCGGTCGCCGCCGCCGCGGCCGACGCGGCCGCCGGCAATGCCGCGGCAGCGGCCGCGGCACGGATTGGCGCCGATGATACTCCACTGGCGTCGACGTTGGTGGCGCTGGAGGAGGTTCTGTCGACCGTGCCTGGCACCGCCACGGCCGGCGCCGGCTTCGGTGTCACCGCGGGTGGAGGCGGCCGGGCCGCTGCCGCGGCAGCGGCGGCGGCTGAGGCCGCGGCTTCGGCGGCGGGCGTCGACCCCGGTGGCGTAGCACCGTTCTTGATGGGCACAGACGGCGGCGACGCCGTGGCGGCGGCCGAGGCCGCAGCCGAAGACAGTCGTGCCAAACAGCGGGGCCGCCAGTGGAGCCGTCTCAACCGAGAGGTGCGTCTGGCTTATGGTCTCGCTGTGTGGGTCACTGCATCACTGTCGCCCGCCGCCTGTGCGGCGGCACGCGCGGCGTTTGCGGGCGCTGCAGCAGACGCTGTTGGGCAGCTACTCGACGGCGACGCAGCTGGTGAAGGAGGTGATGACGCAGGGTCGGCCACTGCTTGCTCACCTTCGTCCCTGCCAGCAGGGGGGGCACCAGAGGCTTCCCGTGGGCGTCCGGGCGCGCCTCACGGCCCAGCTGTGGCATCGGTGGGCATGGACGACCTAGATGGTGACAGCGAGGAGGATGGCCTTCCCGGTGGTGGCCGCGGCCTCGCCGCCAGTGCGGTGGTGACGGATGTGGTCACAACCCCCGCGTCGGACGCTGCGGCAGCCGGCCGCCGCCTGAGTGTCGGTAGCGGCGGCGGGGCTCTGCGGCTGATGCCACCTGCTCCCCCCCGCCCCGCTGTACGCATATGGTCTACACTGGCAGACTGCCGGGTGGCGGTCGTTCGGGAGGCGCTCGCTGCGCGGTACGGCACGGTCAAGACCGCCCCCACCGCCGCAATGATGGCGGGAGCCCCCGTGGTTGTCCTTGTCCGTGAGGCCCACTCGATCGAGGACGGGGCTGAGGACGCGGCGCTGGCCGGCTGGACGTCGGCCTGCCTCGGCATGGCGGTTGTCACGCCCGTGGACGTACGTGAGGCCGACCTCCTCCGCTCCGCCGTCGACGCGGTGCTGGCGCGAGACGTGGTCGCCGCCGGCCTTTCGCCGGTGCTCATTGTCCTCCGCGCGCCGACCGACTCGACGCTCACCGCCGCCGTGGCAGGGCTGGCGGAAGTCGCCGCCCACCACCGGTCGCGGCTGCATGTGGAGGGGCCGGCGCTGGCGCTGCTAATGCAGCCCGAGCCGCCGGTCGATGCGGTGGCCGTGCGGGCGGCCGCATCGTCGTTTGCGCTGCAGCCGGCGGCCTGGCTGGGCGTAGCTGCCGCAGCCGTGGCGTCGGTGCACGCGACGGGGCTGGCCCAAGAAGGGGGAGGCAACGCAGACGAGGCAGTCTTCGGGACGGTATCACGTGCGGGCGTGACAGACTCGGCTTCTGCCGCCATCGCCATGGCTGTGGTCGACGCGGAGGCGGACGCAGACGCGGTGGCCCGCCTTGCCCCCGTGCTTGCCTTGTGGCTGATGCTCACCCGGCTGGGGGTGGCGCAGGTGCGCGGGCTGGTCCATGATGCGGGTGCTCGCGCCGCTCAGCTGCTTGCTGTTTTGGGTGGCCGCTCCAACTTGTCGGCCCGGTCGGTGGGCGCTGGCGGGAACGTGCTCATCTCATACGAGCTGTCCCGCGTCGACCGCATGATGCGTCGGTACAAGGCTCGGGAGCACGTCAGCCGCATCAACACGGCGCTTCTGACTGAGCTCAATGCGGCGGTGGGGACGGCCACGCGCCCGCCCGGGGGCGCCCCACCAGGAAGCTCTTTGGCCCCCGTCAATGGTAGCAGCACACTACTTGCGGCCGCGGCCGATGCGGACGCCCTTTCCACTCTCCACTTGGAGCGGGTGGAAAAGGGCGGCCAGGCGTACATTGTGTTCACACCCGTCCGCCTGCTGACACACGGCCGCCTGTACGTGCCGTCGGCGGCGACCCCGGGCCGGGTCGGCGCCTGCCTCGCGTCGGCCGCGCTGAAGTACGAGGCCGCGTCGGTAGGGGCGGCTCCGTTTGCGACCGCCACAGGCTGCTGCCCTGACATCTGCCTGCTGGGAGAGGCAGACCCGGGCGCGGCTGTGACGGTGCTGTCCCTCGGTGCATTCCGAGTGGTGCCGGCCGAGATGGCCGATGGCTGGGCGGGCCGCCCGGGAGACCGTCGGACGGTAGAGTCGCTAAATGCGGCCATGACGTCCGAGTTGGGCCTGGCGGTGCTGAGCGTGCGCCGCCAGGAGTACCGAAGGCAGGCGGCAGGTGGGGCGGCTGCAGCTGCACGGTCGCCGGCGGCGTCGGGGACGGTGGCCGGGGTGGCTGGGAGCATCCCAGGTGTCGCGTCGTTGCCACGGAATCCTCCGGATGGCGGGCCGGTGGTTGATGGCGTCGATAGCGGCGACGATGAAGATGAGAATGACCTTGCGGACGGTGAGGATCTTGAGGCGCACTTGCTAGAGGAGGTGCCTTTTGACTGTTTCCTCCACACGGACCTCTCTGGTGTGGCCACTTTTCTTTCGATGGAGACGGCGGGGGACCAAAAGCCCGTGGGTGCGCTGCGGACCGCCGAGTTTGCGGCCGCCGTCGCCGTTCGGGCCGTGAACAAGGTCGTGCGGCGGTGGCGTGCCGCAGTGGCAGCGGCGGCCGCGCAGCGCGCAGCCGCCGAGGCAGCTGCCGAGGCTGGTGAGGAGGATGAACATGACACGGTTGGTGCTGAAGCCAAGGAATTGCCGCAGACACCCACGTCGGGGGGAGTTTTCCGGGCATTGTTCACGTTTGGCCGTTCCCGGCGAAAGGCCGCGGTCGTTCCTATCGATGAGGACGCGGCGGACGTCGCCGCTGATGGTGACGGTTCGGAAGCGGAAGTAGGCGGCGTCAGCGACGACGGCACGGCCAACACTGCCGACGATGGCTGCGGCGACGATGGGGAGCCCGACACAGCTAGTGATACGGCTGACTACCTTGCACCCTATGTGGCACCCGAGGCGCCCGAAGCGGAGGAAGACCCCTATGACGATGATGGTGACTCGGCGACCGAGACGGGCGGCTCAGACGGTGGCGAGCCGCCCCCGACAGACCTGCCCGCCACCGCCCTGCAGGCCCCCGCTATTGAGGCACCTGCGCCTGTGGTGCAGCGGCCCACCCGACCGGCCGGGCGGCAACGTAATACACAGGAGCCACAGGCAGGGGTGGCACCGGTGCCCCCGATATCGAGCTGTGGTCCCTCCCCGCCGGCGTCGGCGCTCCATACATCCCGCCGCGCACCGGCGCGCGCGTCGGCGGCCGCGCTGGTGGCCGCGCCAACGGCCGCGCCCGCCCGTGCTGCCTCCCGGACCAGCCGAGTGTCATCTAGAACGGGCGCCGGTGGCGCCGCGCTGCCGTCGACAGCGGCGGCCCACGGCCACCGCGGCCGCCGTGCGCCCGCTGCCGACGCGCTCGCCGTCGACGCGCCCGCTGCCGTCCACCGCGCGCGCAAGCCGGGGGCGGCCGCCCCCCGGCGGCGGCCGCCGGCCGCCAACGGCGTACCTGCGGCGGCGGTGGCAGCCCGGCCATCCCAATCCGCTGCGGGTGGCCGTTCGAGGGGTGGAGTGGCAGCAGCTGCTGCCGCCCCGGCGCAAGATCGCGTGGCGGCGCGGCCGAGCCGGCGGCGGCGGGCCGACTCGACCGCGGTGGCGGCGGCGCCCCGCGGACGGCGGCCGTCGCACACACCAATTGTGGCAGCGGTGGCGAACGCTGCGCGTGACGGTGGCCACAGCGGTCGTCGCGGCAGCATGTCGGTTGACAGCCGCGGCAGTGGCGGCTCGTCGACCGACGCCTCCGAAGGGGCCAGTGGCATCAGCGGGGAGCGGCACCGTGCGGTGGTCGCCGCGACGCGCCACCGCCGCGGGGGCCAGGACCGCCGGGGAGTTCGTGTTGCTCGGGGCCGCGGGGCGCTGAGTGCCGTCTCGGCATCGGAGTCGTCGCGGTCGGCGTCTGCGTCGGCGTCGTCATGGAGTGGCTCGGATGCTGACGATCCGGCGGGCGATGGCAGTGGCGGTGGCGGTGGGGGCGGCCGTGGTGCCGTCGGTAAAAGCCTCGCCGCCGGCTTTGACTGGGTTCGCGGCCGCGGCGGTGGCGGCGGTGTGGCCAACCCAGCTGCGGCGCCAGCGGCCGATACGGGCCATCACTTTGGCCGCGGCGCTGGGACGCGGCGGCACCCACCCGTACGACAGGGCGCCACGGGTGCGGGCAGGGACGGCTGGTCTGAGGGTGGCTCATCGTCGGCATCGCTGGCGTCGTCGGCGTCGGCGTCGGACGCTGGCTCCGCGTCGGGCGGCGGCTCCGAGTCGGGTGGACGGCGGTTGGCGGCATCTGCATCGGGGTCGTGGTCGGATTCCGCGTCCGCGTCCCGGTCCCGGTCCCGGTCCCGGTCCTGGTCCCGTTCCAGCTCCCGCTCGCACAGCCCATTGGGAAGGGACAGAGTTCGCGAAGGGACGCGTCGGCCGGCGACACGGCGGCAGCGGCAATCGCGGTCGCGGTCGCGGTCGCGGTCGGTCAGCGCGGCGTCCCGCTCTGCCTCTGCGTCGACCGCTAGCGGGTCGGTGACGGAGTCGGGGATGGGGAGTGACGACGGCTCTCGATCGGCTTCTCCGGTCCGCCACGGCCGCCGTGGCGGTGGCGGTGGCGGTAGCGGAGGCAGAGGAGGTGGCCACCACCATGACCGCGACGCTTCAACCGCCACGTCGTCGTTATGGTCGTCGGCTGCGCGGGGTGGCCGCGGAGGCGGCGGCCGTGGTGGTGACGCTGGCGGTGGTGGCCGCCGACAGGTCGGCACCCCCGTGGCGGATGCATCAGACGGCTCGTGGTCGTCGGCATCGTCATCTGCATCAGCGTCGTGGAGCGGCGGAGAGGGCGACGGCGTCGGCAACCGCTCCCCTCCCCCCGCGCATCGCGGTGGCAGCGGCGGTGGGCGGCGGCGGGCATCGCAGCCACGCCGCCCGGACCCGCCGCCGGCCATCCGCAGTGGCGTGTTGTCTTGGCTTCGGGCGGCCAAGGCGCCGGCGCCCGTGGCGGTGGCTGCGGCAGAAGACGCCGGCGGCGACCGCCGCGAGCCGCGTCGTGCCGCCCGCCTCGGCGGCGGAGGCAAGGACGACCGCCGCCGCCGTCACGCCAGCAGAGGTGGGGGCGGTGGGGGGCACCGCCGCGTGCCGCGCGAGTCAACTGGCCGTGGAGGTGGAGGTGGCGGAGGAGGGGGTGGCGGCGGCGGCGGCGGCGGCGACGGTTGCGGCGGTTATGGGGGTGGCTCCGGTCGTGGCCGTGGGGGTGTCCGCCGGTCGTCCGCGCGGCCGCGGTCCGTGTCGGCGTCGAGTGGCGGCAGCGGTTCGACGGCCGACTACGAGGGGCGGGTGGAAATGCGACGGGAGGAGGGAGCGGGGGGTCACCACCGGGGGGGGCGCCGCCGCGCGTCCATGACCTACTGACCGCCGGCCAACTGACCCGCCAGGCGGTATCGGCGGCAGCCGCCGCCACGGCTGTGGGCGGAGTAGGGGTCCTCTGGAGCGGGAGCGGCGGCTTGCGGCTGCCGCTGGGGGATGATGGGGGTGTGCCGGATCGCGGCGGCAGGGGGTTGGCGGCGGCGGGGGTGGGAGAAGTGGCAGCCGCGTGGGCAGACAAACTCCGCCTGTGCTACGACTACCTGTCCGTGTGTGTGCCCCCAGTGGCCGATGTAGTGGCGCGGGGGGGGGTGACAACCCCGTCGGTGAGCGGCTGGCATGGGCAAGAGCGGTAGAGGTGGCGCGCGGGAGTTAAAGCGGGGGTGGCGGTGGCGCCGGTGAGAGCGGTCTTGTTTTCATTGTCACCATGCGTGCCACGGCTCCCCTGCTCCCTGATGTATCGTTGTAGGCACTGCACTGTACCGTACTCGTGTACCATTTGCAAGGTGGTGCACCCGCCGCCCCCATTCCCAACATTGACGCGCGCGGGGGCGTGCACCAGGCACCGAGGCGAACCGCCTTCACGGGGGTGGTGCCGACGGTGGACCACCACGCGCGCGGCGTCGCCGCACGCCACCGCTGCGGCTGCGACGGTAGTTGCCCGACCACGGCCGCGCGAGGCGGCGCGGCGCCGTCCCGCTGCTGAGTTGACGTTGTCCTCTGGGGACCCGTCCCGCCGCCCAGTCCCGTTGGGTGCGGTGCGATCCCGTAGGTGCCACACCATCCCCCCGCTCCTGCCACATCCCATCCTCCCAGCCATTGGCGGTGGCGACACGGACCGGCCGCCTCCAAGCGTCTACCGCGCCCGCCTGGGGGGTTGCGCCGGTGGTGAGTGGCCGCCGTGCCGCGCCGCGCGGCGCCGCGCCGTGCGCTAGCGCCGCAACCGCGGCGCTGGCGTTGCCCGACCACCGCCGCCCGCGGCGGCGCGGCGGCGTCGGCTGCCATCCTCTGGGCGCCGCCTCCCAGCCCCGTCTGGGGCCGTACCTTCCCGTGGGTTCCCCACCGACCCCCCGCCCCCGCCACGTCCATCCCCCCTGGCCAGCGGAGTGGCCCGGGCAGGACAGTTGGCACACGGGGCATGCGCGCTCCACACGCCCCCCTCCCCCCCCTTGCGCCACGCGCGCGTACCAGCTGCCGCCGCCGCAGCTGCCATCACCGCCGCCGCAGCCGCCCCGCCGCCGGTCGTGGCACACACCGCCACCCACAGCCCAGCCGCGTACGGTTGGTGGGTGGGCATGCCCACCCAACATGGTGTGGCGTGGCTGGGGGGGGTACTGCCCGCCGGGTGGGCTTTGCGCCGAGCGGTGACGGAGTGCTGCGTGTGTGTACCAGCGCGACGCTGCTCCACCGCGGTTGGGGGGGACCCCCGCCGCGCCGCAGCCGCGGTCACGCGGCGAGGTTGGCCCCGGTGCGGCGAGGGCGGCTGCGGCGGTCGCGCCTGCGGCCCGCGGCCGCTGGCGCCAGCTGTGGCGGTCCCACCAGGGCCAACATGCTGTGGGCGTCGCTGCCGTCGGCGTTCAAGTCACCTCAGGCTCATCACCAGCCTCGCTGGTACAGACAACGCTGCACCAGCCGGTCCGTGTCGCACGGAAGCGTCGAGGCACATGGATACAAAGAAATAGAGAAATGGCGAACCTTTAAAAAGAAGAAAGAGAAGAACGTACACGCACACAACAGCCAACCGCAGGCATCAAGCAATGGAGCCTGCAATGACTTGGGACACCTCGAAGTCTTGACTGCGCACCACCACGTGCAGAGCAACCCCGTCCGCCTGCATCGTCACCTGTGCACGAAGCAGGACCTCGTACTTAGGCGCAAAAATGCCCGCCATAAGTAGCACATGCGACCGCGCGCGCGGGTTTGCGTCCCCGCTGCCACCGCACGGCGCCATAGACAGGTAGCCAATAATCTCCCCTACCGCCGTCGCCACGGAGTCATGGGAGAGCGAAAACTCCTCGGCCACCTCATTGTCCCCGCCAAGGGCCTCCCACGCGGCACGGAAGTTGGCTGGCGGCTCGGCGGGCGCCACCATGAGGTCGCCAATGGTAAGCTCGAGGTCTTCCAACTGGTAATCATCCTCATAGCCGGATTCGTCAACCTCCCCAGTCGCCGCGTCCACATCGTGTACCGTGTAGCGGAGAGTACAGGCCATGGCACCCAGCGGCAGCTCCCCATCCGTGCGCGTGATGATTGTGAAGGCAGTCGCGGGTGAGCCAAGCTTGGCCACCGCCGCTGGTAAGAGCACCACGTCCGCTAGGCCAGAAGCACCCGATGTGTCCACCGCGACCGTCACATTCTCCAGCTGGTTGTCCTCCAGAGTGTTTTCAATATCAAACTGCAGCACAACATGACTGGGATACAGGTGCTTGGTCACATTGACTGTGTACTCCACCTCTTCCTCCGTAAGAGCAACAGACGCGGAGCTCTTGAACGGCCTGCCCAGCTCGGCCAGTTGAGGAACAGCCATGACCGCCGCCGCAGGATCGACGAGCTTAGGCTCTGCTCTCCGCCCGCCAGCAGTGGCAGCTCCGGGCCGCGCCCCAGTGGATACAGGACCGCCTGGACCAGAGGAACCCGGCGGCTCCGCGGATTGCATGATATTCTGCTTGGGAACCACGTCCACGCTGAACGTTGTCGAAGTGTCGCCCGTACTGATGTAGCGCAGCAGCTCGGCTTCCAGGTTGGCCACCGGACACGGCAGGGAAGTAAAGGCTTCGGCCTTGGCGGTCATCGCCGCAACGTTCTGGGTATCCTGCACGTCGGTTGACGCACCGTTGGCGCTCGGTGACACTAATTTGATGACACCGCCCACGCCCGGTCGTGCAATCTTGAACTGGTCCAGGCCGAGAGCCTTGTACAAGTACGCCGCGCGGTCACGCACCTCGTCATCGGAGTCTGCCAGCGACTGCTGCAGCAGAACTGCCACAGACCGCCGAAGTGCAGGAGTGGACGAGGAGCCAGCGAACCTAGCCAAAGCCGACACAGCAGCAGCCCGCACGGGTGGCCGCTCAAGGATGAGGCGATTGTAGATGTAGCGAATGTACTTCTCAGGAGCAGAGGTGTGAGGTCCCTCCCGGCCCAAAAGGTGAAGAATCTGCGTCGACAGCTGCGAGTGCTCACAGTCCTCAATGAACTCGCACAAGTGACCAAGACACATCTCCTTGGCCCCCGGCAGGGTGGCCATCAGGTCCAGGTAGGCGCTGACAATTGAGCGCTTAAACTCAAGGCCACCCTCCTCGCGAAGAGCGTTGCCGAGGAAGTTGAGCAGAGCATGGTGCTTGGACGGGTATTTGAGGCAAACCTCGCGCAGAGCCTCCACCACACGCACCTTCAGTTCGTCAGCCAGGTCTGCCAAAAATCCTCCAATCTGCTTGAGCAGGCCCTCCAACGAAGACTCAGAGCCCGTGCGCATCAGCGTCGTCACCGCCAAAGTAGCAATGGAACGATTGCCGTCACCAATGAGGATTTCCATGTCCGAGTTGCAAGCCGCCACCACGATGGGAGCAGTAAACGCAATGGACGCCAGCGTACGCATGGCGGCGTAGCGCATGGCCGCCTGAGGCTGTGTCAGCATCAGTCGCAGCACCGTGACGGCGGGCATAAGCTCATTCGCAGTGACGTCAGGGAGTGCCGCAATAGCCCGCACCGCTTCGTACTTGACAATGTCGGAACGGTGCCGCAGGCACGACTCGAGAAAGTCAAACAGCGGCCGCCGGCCACCTGGTGGCGTCGACGTGTCCTCCGACATCATCCGCGCTGCGTAACGGACAAGAAGGACAGTGGCCAACGGAGAGCGCGAGCCACCGCCACGTGTCATGGCGGTGACGAGCTTGGCCACGGCCAAGCGGTCGTGCTGCTTGATTTGGTAGAGCAGGGCCAGCGCGTGGAACTGGACCATCGGGGACTGGTGCTCCAGCGCCTGTGTGATCTCGTTCACCCACCGGCGGACGACATCGCCCTTGTTATTGGCAAGCAGCTGCTGACCAGACACCAGCGCCGCCGACGCCACAACCGGGTTGCGGTCCACAATCTCCTGCTTCAGGTAGCGCTCAATCGCCTGCACCATCTGAGCGTCCGTAATCTTGCACAGGACACGGGTTGCGTTAGCGCGGTACATATCGACGTTGGAGTTGATGTCCTTTGTCAGACAGTTGGTAACAATGATCACCTCCTCAGCGGTGTGAGCCAGTTCCTTAATGGCGAGGTACACCAGGCGTCGAAGTGACGGCTACCCAGACGGATTGATGGGGAAGATGAATAGACGAGAAGCACAACAACGAAAGAGTGCGCGAAGCAGAAGAAAGCGCGTTGTCAGCGACTAGGCATTCAGGACAACGACTGCGAGGATGCACGCTATGCAGGTACAGTATGCAGCATACGCGATGCCACACCAAAAAAAACTCACACACTCCCGCCACATGCACCAACCGTCATCGTCAGCAGGCCCCCCACAGACAAATGCTCACCAGGGAAGAGAGACAGTCAAAACGTACCGCATTGGCCTGAAACAGCTTCGTCACAGAGAAGAATACATCGGTAGCCTCGGCAGACGACAGCTTTTCTCCCTGGCCAACCAGGTAAAGCAAGCGCACAAGCACAGCTTCGCACTTCTGGGTATCCAGCTGCAGGTCGTTGAAGCAGCGGCAGTCCTGCAGCACGCTACCCTTCTCAATGCCTTCAAAAGGAGACACCACGCCATCCTCGTCCTTCATCTTGAGAAGGCGATCATCCCCCATGACGTCGGCCATCGTGGATGGTTCGCTGACAGCGCCAGCACTCGTCCAGGCAGCGGCGGCAGAGGCCCCTGCCAGGTGCAGCAGAAACCGGTCGGACCAGCAACAAGAAGAGGATCAAGGAAGCAAGCGAACGCAGCTCTGTAGCCGCCAGTACGCAAAAAGTCTCGCCCAACAGAACAGACGGGGCAGAGGGGGCACGCACGTATGCAGCAGCTGACGATCGGCGTGCCGGCCAGGACGAAGGCTGCGAGCGTGGTGGTGCGGAGTCAGTCGCGCTCTGAGGCTGCGGGCACCTGACAGTCGGACGGAGTTGGTGGGCTCGCATTCAATTACATCGACTCTCAACACTTCTTAAACTTGAGTGCAGGGAAAGAACGATTGTTCTTTCTTAAAGAACGATTGAGAGACTTCGGGGAATGGCATTACTTTCGCGCCCGCCTGCACAGGCAGCTGCCGCCCCGCCACCTCTGCCGCCTCCGCCACACCATCACCGCCGCCACCACTGTCGCCGCGGCCGCCGTCGACCCCGGTGGTGGCGGTGGGGATGTGGATACCGACCGCGGCCACCTTCCCTCGGCCAGCCGCTCCTGCGCCTGGCAGGGCGGAGGCGAGTGACCGCTGTCAGGAGTGGGGCGGCAGCTGGCGGCAGGGTCTGTTCCTGGCCCTCGGGGGGGGAGAGGGGAGCGGCTGTCGACCATACATACATCGTCGCGCGGCGGGGAGCCCTGCCGCGCTTCCCTTTTTGTTTGTTGTCTCGCAAAGGAAGCGACCGCCACCTGGGCGTCACTACCGGCGACCATCTGATTAAGGTTCTGGCTGCTCGAGCGTCGCCAAACCACGGAGCCGCCTCGCAGGTCAGGTCGGACACGGGGGCGGGCGCCTGGTGAACGGGAAGGGCGGCCGCCGCGACGGCACTGAAGGCGGCAGCCCGCCCACCGCCACCCCCATCCCCACCACCGGATCCCCATGCCGCGGTCGGTGCGGCCAATCGCAATCCGAGTCGGTGGCCGCTTGCCGCCCGGCAGATGTTGACCCCCCTCACGACCGCAGCCGCCCCCTTCGGCAGCGGCCTCCCGCCCCCACCGCCCAAAAACATCCCCCCTGGCGGCAACCGACCCCCTCCCAGACAGCGGCCGCCAACCCCCCGCCCCCGACCTCCAGCGGCCGCCTCGTCCGTCGCAACAGCCACCCCTTTGCCCCGCGGCAGAGCCGCCAACCAAGCGCCCCAAGCCGCCCGCAGCCTCCGCCCTGCACCAGGCACCACCTGCCCCCCACCCATAGCCAACAACGGGCGCCCCCTTCCCGGCAGCGGCCACTAACCCCCGGGCAGTGGCCGCTTCCCCCCCGGCTGCAGTGGCCCAATCCAGCCAGCGGCGCCCGCCCCCCGCCCGGCCGAGGCCACCCCCTCCCCGACAGCAGCCGGGATCCCACCCTGGCCGCAGCCACCCGCTCCCCGGCAGCCGCCGCCCGCTCCCAGCCGCCGCCGCCGCCAGTGGAAGCCCCCTTTCCGGCAGCGGCCGCCCCCCGCCCGGCCGCAGCCGCCGCCCCCCCAGCGTCAGCCGCCCACCTCGCTCGGCAACGGCCGCCGTCCCCTCGGCCGCAGCCGCCCCAACACCCACGCCACGGCCACTGCCGCCCTCACCACGGCAGCGGCTGGCGTGCATCGACGGTTGAGGTATTGCAGTTCTCCCAATTTTGGCCGATCCAGACAAGAACAGTCCACTGACCAATGACATGCCTCACAGGATGATTCTCTCTGACCAATAAGAGCTCCGAATCAGCTTCCATTGTTGTGCAAACAGTATTGCAGTTCTCCCAATGTTGTCCCATGTGGACAAGAGCAAGAGCAAACTGTGTTTGACCCATGATATGGTCCGTTACCCAAAAAAGATACATTGAGCATTCTTTTCTCAGTCCTCCGAGAAGCTTCGGGCCACGGGCCTCGGCCAATCAGGTGCGCCTACGGATGACCCGGTGTAATGGGCCCCGCATGAATGTTGGCCGGTCCCTTTTGGGAACCCGCTGCCAGCGCGCTCATTAACTGGGACTGCGGGAGAGGGCACACTGGGTGGGGAGGGCCACGACACGGGGGGTGGGGCCGGCGCCACGGTCAGCGTCGACGATGGTGACCATGGGCGCGGCGGTAGCAGCGTCGGTGGCGACGGCCGCGGTGGCGGCGGCGGCGGCGGCGGCGGCAGCGGCGGCGTTGGTGTCAACGGTTTCGCGACGAGGACCGCCGCGGCGACGAGGACGACAATGGCGGTCACGACGACGAGTTTGGGGCGGGGGGGGGGGGGGGAGGGCAACGGCGGCGGCGATGGTGGCGGCGGCGGCGACGACAATGGTGCCGGTGTCGCCGGCTGCTGTAGCAGACAGCCCGGCGGCCGAGGGGGTTGTGGCGGCCACCCCGTCTGCCGCAGTGGCCGTAGTGTAGGCCGCTGCGGCCGACACGGTGGTGGTGGTACCCGCGACGGCGTCGGTGGCGTCGGCGCTACCGCGTCGTCGGCGGAAGCGGCGACCGTCCTGACCGAGGCCGAGGCGACGGCCACGGCGGCCGCCAGGGCGGCCGCGGCAGCGGTCAGGCCCCACGCCGCTGCAGCTATGAGTTTTTTGAAGGGGGCGGTGCCAGCAACGGTGTTTTTGGAGGGGGCAGCGGGGCGCAGGCGGCCGCGTCGACGTTTTGGTGGGGAGGGGGGGGATAGGCTACACGCAGCTGTGGCTACGTTCGTCGAAGAGGCCGGGAGTGGTGCCGGTGGTGAGGGTAGGAGGGGGGAGGGGGGCAGGCGTCTGCGGGCATGGTGTACAGTGGGAGGGCGGGGGGACGATGGTGACGCTCTTCGCGAGGTGGGGGCCAGTGGGTGGGGACTGCGGGGTTGGTGTTTGGGCTGAGGGGTGTCGTGGAGGCGGTGGCGTATGGGGGCTCGGGGAGAGGATTTCAAGGGGTGGTGATGTCCTCTATTGGTGAGGAGGGCATCTGCGGCGATGGCGGGAGGGTTGATATATGGATGGGGGAGCGGGGGGAACAATTTTCTATGTGAGATGTAGGCGGTTGGGGTAAAGTCACTGTTGCGCCTGGAGTGGAGTGGGCGGCGGCGACTGTAGCGGCGGGGTGGTGATAGCGCCACGAGCGCTGGTACCCGTGCCTGCGCCGGAGTCTCTCTATCAGTTGCGGGCGCAGGGGGGCGGGCCCGGCGGCTACGACGGGCATAAGGTAAACGGGCGGCAGGGTGGGGTACTTCTGCTTGAACGGGAGCGGCAGCGATGTGGTGCTGGAATGACGCACGCCTATGTGGAGACCGAATATTGGGGGGCCTCGCGAAGGGCGCGGTCAGCCCAAGAGGCAAGAAAGCAGCAAGGCGAGTTGTGCACTTGCGTCTCTTCTCACACGATCCACGCCCCCACCCCGTCACACCCCACAGGCGCGGGACGCTTTTCCCCTTGTTCCATGGGGCCGGACACTGTTGGTGCCTGCGAAGAACCCATTCAGTCTGGGCGCAGCCCCCCGAGCAGCGCTCCGTCCGCCGATAGTGGACCCGCCCAAGTCCCCGCATGAGGTACTGCCGCGGAGGGTGGAGGGGGTGGCGGGAGGTAGGGGTGGGATTGTCTCCTCGAGGTATCTGGTCCAGGAGAGGGGACCAGGAGAGGCACGGGGACGAGAAACCACTTCATGAGGGGCACCAGGCGATATGTACATAAAGCCAGAAATGGCATTTCACACGTGAGGACCCGGCTTCTTCGTGGACCAATCAGACGAGCCCATGACATGGAACATTTACCCCACGAACAGCCGTCTCAAAAACGAGGACTCGCTCACGGAAAAAGAAACTCAAAACAATGGCCTCCAGGCACCCGCTGGGTTCTCCCCAGACTTGACAACCCCTCTTCCAAGCCTCTGTTAGCACATGGGCAAGAACCAGCCCCCGAGCAGTGCAAATCAATGCGAAAAGGATGGCCCCGTTTCAAGGTGGTCAGCAACCGGTCCACTCAGGGTGTCCCTCAGAGCGGTACACTACCAGGAGACCCAAGGCCCTCATGAGTTCGCAAGGACCTCTGTGATACTACTGTCAGCATGGCGGCCGTGGACCCCGTCACGGCCGAGGTGCTGCCCGAGCCCGAGCCGAGAAAAACCTCGATGTATCTTTTTTGTGCAACGGACCATATGACTCAGATGCTGCCTCTCTGGCCAATGACTGCTCTGCATGAGGGTCCGTTGTTGTACGAACAGTGTGATCGGGGATTCTCTAGGGATTTCTGACTACTTCGAGGGCAGAACAAGCACCGGCTGAGCGCTTCGCACTGTTCTTGACAGAGATGACCTGAGATGAAGGGCCAACCGGCGAGATCCGATGAAAAAATAAGAGTGTTTTGACCAACCAGCGTTCATTGCGAGAGCAGTTGTGGCCATAGCCAATCACCAGGTTCTTCCGACAGACGTGTTGCAGCACGCCATTGGTAAGCCCTCTGCTGCCAGCATGCGATTGGCCCTTGCTCTTGTTCACTTGCTCTTGCTCTTGTCCACATGGGACAAAATTCGGAAAACTGCAATAAGATCTGCGACTTTCCCGGGACTCCGAGCACATGGAGGGGAGAACCCGAGTGGAACAGACACCAAGACAAGCTGGACAACTGTTCCGGAGAGGAACGAGCCGATGTGGGGGGAATCTTCGGTGATCTCAGCCGAGAGAACCACAGTGTTTCGACCAATCAGCGATTGGTAAGAGGCACACTGTGGCTGCAGCCAATCATCTGCTCAGAGCGATCGGGCCCCTAGAGCACGCGATTGGCTTGCTCTCACATGCCAGCACGCGATTGGGTCACACAGTTGTTCATGCAGTGTTTTTCTTGTCCGGATAGGCCAAACTTGGGAGAACAGCAATATGGACGACTAAACGTATACCCCACATAATAAAACCTGCGACAAGTGGGCTCTGGCGCAAAGGGTCCGCCGCCAATCAGTACGAGACTTGGTATAGGGCTACAGGCTCTTGGTCCCGTTCGGCCGGTGCAAGAGACAGGGTCAAAAACCCCCTTACCAACATCGTGATATGCAGCGCTTCTTGGATTTGGCGGGGTAAGCACGGTCGCGAATCTTCTGCCAATGTGCAATAGGAATCGGACTTTCCAGATCAATCGATGGACGTCGAGTTTCATATTCTCTCTGTCATGCACACAGGGCGACGGGCGCTCGTATGATTGTAACACGGTACAAAAGTGACGCTTCGTAAATTCAATCTTTCCCAATCAAATCGATTTGCAAGTCACTTCCCTCAAACAGAATCCTCAGCCCCCCCTGCGCTTCACGAACGAGATGCCTCCACTGGAGGATAAAAGCGCGGACTTTCGACCGGCGCACTACCTCAATGCCTTCTAAACGTCTATTGCGCCCTTTCGCGGAAAATGGCACGCGCGCACCACGGGGAACCAAAGCACAGCTCTTACACTTGGCCCAAAAGATGGTCCTAGACACAGCCGTACTTCTCTTGAGAGGGTCCCAGTACGTCGACAACATCGTTTTTTTACAAGGCCCGCGCCATATGGCCGTGTCCAGTCAACGTCGTGGGGTGCCGACAGGTTTTATTACGTTGGATACACCTGTAGTTTCGTGTAATATTTCCAAGATCAAGATGAACAGAGGACTAACACAGCTGAGTACTACTTTTTGTAAATTACTTCGGACCACGAGCAGCACAGCACAGGATCGCTTCATCACTCCCGACCAGCAGTTCGGCTGTGTCGGCACGAAGGCACCTGCCCATGGGCAACCACGAGGGCGGCTGCCCATGGTCAACCACCTGGCCCCGGCGTCCGGTTCCGCGCCGTTGACGCGTCCCCAGCGGCGGTCGGGTTGTTCATCGAGTGCGTATGGGCTTCTGGTGTTGCAAGTGGTGATGCCAACAGGCTTCGTGTCCTCTGGCTCCTGGACTGCAGCTGGCCGTTGCCGCCTTCGTCTGCGTCTGCGCTCCCAGACTGGCAACCCAGTACGAATCAATTGAAGCCACCTGCATTGTGCGTTCCCTATCAGAGGCAACACAACGACGTATCTCTCGAGCGTGGAAGAACAGGGCCGTCCGACCAACGGTACATCACAGAACCATCCAGAAGAGCGAACAACATACGCGCGCTGAAGTCAACGGCTTGTCTGATTTAGTCCCTACAGAAAACGAGTAAACGAAAAGAAAAAATAGAGCAAGAAGAGAGCACTCCATGAACGACAACGGCGACGGAAAGAGAAGGAATGCGACATGATGGAGTCACACGTTTACAAGAGCTAGGGGAGAAGAGTCACACGCAATAATACAAAGACAACAACCCAAAGCACCCGAGTAAAGTGTACGAAACGAGAACACGCAAGGCAAAAAAAAGGGGAAAACGCATCAAGCGAAGAGTCCTCAGCAGCGTCAAACAGTGCACGCAAGAAACTAACCAAGTTATCAACAATGTACCTCATCCTACTCGTCCAGGCAAGTAGATCCCGCGGCAGTCACCACCACCACGTCCACGCTCCGCCGCTGCCGCCGAGAAGCACGACGGCCAGCCCACCCACTACCACCGGCAGCACCCGTGCGGGTGCCCAAGGGTGCCCGTGGGAGATGGTGGTAAATCGACGGCGGTGGCGTTGCGTTCGCCATGTACGTGTGCCGCGTCAGCACCTCCTCCACCACCTCACCGGTCCGGCTGCCCAAAGACTGGGCAAAGTGCGCGTGGCGGCCTGCCGACCGCGGGGATGGCGCGGACGTGCCCCGCGAGGACGGGCGTGATGGACCAGACTCCCGAGAGCGGCCGAGCAGGGTCTTTACGCTCATACCCCCACCGACCCACCTCTCGGCGGCAACACGAGCTCCCGAGCCCTCCAGACCCGCCTTGCCCGCTATTGGCGCAGACCGCGCCGAAGTAGCTGTCGTGGTACTGCTGCGGCGCCCACTCACCCTCTCGGTCGGTGCCTTGTTCTCCTTGTACGCATCAGACGAACGGCCTGCAGCTCCCGCCGCCGAGGACGTGGAAGCCGGCTGTCGTGTGCGCGCCGCGCGCCGCTGACCAGGCGGTGAGGAGAGTACCTCTGGCAGTCCCGTCCGGCTCGCAGCGGCACGCATCTTGGCGCCGGCGCGACTTGTCAGCCGCTCCCAGCGGCTACGGGACATGTGCTCCCCCGAAACTTGTCGGCGTCGGGTCGACACAACGCCGCGGGGGGCACCACGCGTCTCGCCGCCAAACGTGAGAGCGTCAGACAGGGACGGACGTTGGACGACCCGCTGCGGCCACGGTCCGTACGAATAGACCCCATACTCCGCTGTCGGCGGACGTGAAGGTGGGGGCGCGAAGAGTGAGTCAAACTGGGTGATCGCGACGCGCAACACTGCCACGGCGCGCTCCCAAAAGGGTGCTCGAGACACAGACAGCACAGGCACGCGGTCGCCTTGATCCGACGAAAGGCTCGACAGGGTTGGGGGAGGGGGTGGGCCATTGACGGGGACAACTTGTTGCGACGGCGGAAGCTTGAAAGCCGCGTCGGGCCCGTTGATCGGGGGTGGCGGCTCTTCGTGGGGGAGGATTGTGTTGGGAGAGAGCGCCTCAGAAGACTGAGACGTCGCCACGGCAGCAGCGATCACAGCATCTGCAGCAGACGGGAGGGGGTCGTACACGCGATGCGGCTCCGGAACAAGAGGGCGCAGCAAGTGGAGCAGCGCCGACAAGAGGAAGGACATTTCCATCTATCAACGCGCGGCAGAGCGCAACGCAGCAGTGCTTTGAGAGAGGAGTGTTGGATGGGAAAAGAGGGGCAGGAGAGGGGGGGGGCGGGGGAAGCGTAGGGCGGTGGGAGCCGCCCCACCCCCCAGCGTGATCGAGTGCTCGTGCGTGGCCAGACTCGGCGACCAGGGGAGACGTCAGCGGAGCGGGAGGGGCACGGGAGAGCACCCCCGACGACGACGGCTGTCACCCACATTTATACCCCCCCCTGGAGGGCCCATCTGAAGCCCCTGGGACCGTGATGCCCCCAGAGCACCTGGAGGCGTGCAACGGTGCATGCGTGGATGGTGGTCCACGAGGGGTGGCCCGTGGAGGACAGCCACGCGGCGCCAGCGTGCTCGTCCGCCTTCAAGGGGCCCCCAGTGGCTGTCCCCGTGCTGGCACGCGCGACCAACAACGCTGCCGACGGCGCCCGTCTGACAGTGGTTAGACCGGGGTCCTGGCCAGGGCCGTGCCGGGCCACGACTGGATTGCACTTCCAATTTGGCTCGGAAGGGCCCCTCCACCCCCCCCGTGGAGTGGTGCGGGGAAGCGGGGGGGCGCGCGCTCGTGCTGGTGCGCCAGGGCGGCACGACAGTGAGGAACGTTGTGGCGCACGGAGCCTCACGGTGGCGGTCGACGGGCAAGGCAACCCTGTCTGCTGTGAAGCCCGCACCACTCGTGGTCTGCCAGTGGCCCGTGCCGCTCGGGGTGAGCTGGCAAGGCGGGGTGCCCCGCACGGGACCCCCATCCCCACTTCAAGCAGCGAGCAAGCCCCTCCCAGCGTTCTATCCAGAAGGATGTTGGATGGTGCTTTGTGCCGGGCATTGGCTCTCAGCAGGTGTGTACTGTACAGGAGACAAGATGCAAAACCTGCCGCATACATACGGCCAGTCCAACGGGGTATACATCGAAAAAGATTCGCCTGCCCGAGTGCCGGGCCATACGAACGGGCGTCGTCGGCGAGTCGTTCTTGGCAGACCGGGGCGAGGTTTACCGAGATCGCCTGTCCAGCCCGACAAGTGACGGGAAGACGTGAAAGCCACTCTGGAAGACCGTCCAACGCCCCGCGCGGCGTCGCGGCCCAACGCATGGGCCCGCTAGAGTGTGTTCTGATCCCAGCTCTTCGAGCGGGCCTCACGCGGGAACCCCTCGTGCCGGCACCGAAAGCCTGGGGCGAAGGTCCACGCCGTGAAAGAGTCAGGTCTCGCGAGGAACCGCCGCCACGAAGATGGGCCAGGAGGCGGCAGTTTGAACCGCTGGCGCGACAGCCAATGGAAGAACAGTTGCTGTTCTGTCCATGGGGGAGGCGTCTGTCCCACCACGGTCCAGTGACCAGTAGACATGGACAGTTGCTGCGACGATGATTTTAGGCTGTTCTCAGACAGCTGTCACATCGTGGGTGGCCATTTCAGCCGGCCGACTCACGGTCCGTGGCCCGCGGATCCCGAAAAACCACTCTCTCACGCCACTCTGACTGGCTGTGTGTGACGTCGCGATTTTTTGAGTTTAATGACATATTTACTTTCAATAGTGTATATAAATACTTCCGTCCGCAGTCACCTGGCGCGGCAGGTGTTCGACCAATGGATGAAGCACTGCTGTGGGCAGCATCAGAATCGCGCGGGTAAGGGATGAGGGTTGGGTTCAGATGAAAATCAGAAGGTGGGGTTGAGTGGTGCGCACCAGAATGGGTTCGAATTGCAAGAGTATTGAGGGTCCCCGCCTGGGTGAAGTGCCCGTTTCCTGTATGATGCGTTGGGGTGGGGTTCAGTTGGGGTAGGGTGGGGTTCAGTCGGGGAGGGTGGGGTTCAGTCCCAGGCCGCCGTCACAACTGTGGACTCCTCGCGCGCACGGCCTCGATGGCGCGAAGACGTCGCCGTCCGTGCCACCCGACGTGCCACGGCCTAGCCCCCTCCCATCCCCGACCGGACCGGCCCCCCCCCCACCCCGACCCGGCCGGAGCCCACAACCCGACATCGCCGTCCGTGCCACGGCGTAGCCCCCTCCCATCCCCGACCGGACCGCCCCCCCCCCACCCGGACCCGGCCGGAGTCCCCGGTCTCCGTGGTCTCCCTTATACGGTTGGCCGCCGGACCCCCCCCCCCGTCACCGTGGCCAGCAACGCCCTGCACTCACCCACCACGACCCGGCCGGCCCCTCCCGTCATCATACCCACCCGGCCTTGGCCGGACCCTCTCGTCGCCATGCCCACCCTGACCCCTTCCCATGCCCTAGTGGCGCGTGACGGCACCCGGCGGTGTGCTGCTGTCATGATGGGGGGGCCCGCGCGCCCACGCTGCTGCCACGGCCGCGGTCGCCGTCCTGGTGCCTGCCACGGTCAACTGGCGAGCCCGCTGTGGCCGACCGTGGCAGCGGTGGCTACGGTGCTGGCCCGCCGTGGAATGGGATGCTCTTGCGCTGGCGGATCCACTCCCGGCGATTGTTTTGCCGGCCGCAGTGGCGACGGTGGGGCGGCTCCGGCGTCGCTATTCACATGTCTTCCTGCGCGCTTGGTGCACCCGCCGCACACGGGGGCTACGGCGGCGGCGGCGATGGGCTGCACCACTGTCTCTGACGGTGGCGAGGGGGGCGGCTTGCTCCGTTGCCCCCACCGAGTGGCGGCAGTGGCCACTGTAGCTTTGGCGGTTTACTCGCGGGCGGTGTGGCTGTGGGCGACCCCCGGGGCGGCTGCCCGCCCGTGTGGCACTGAGAAGGGGGGAGAGGGACGGGAGACGGTAGGCGAGGCAGAAGATGGTTGGGATAGGCCTTGGGAAGGGAGAGGGGGAGGAGCGAGGAGCGGCAGAAAAGGGGACGGTGCTTTGTTGGGGCTTGGTCTGTGGGGTCAATAGGCTCTCGATGATTATTGGATGTTGAGCCTACTCGGTGATTCGGGGTGTCTCCACTCGAGCGAACAGGGCTTGATTTGTTTCATATCTTTTCTGCCTGTGCTGCAACGCACAGTGAATGAGAAGCGGCCATGAGAGACAAACATAAACAAAAAAATGCCAGCCATGGTACGTAGCCGCGCTTTTCGTCTGGCACGTGCAGCAACGTGGAAAACATTACAGTCGATTCTCGGCACGGGGAGCGGCGGCGGCAGCAGCGCCAGCAGCAGTGACACGGAGGACGGCCGCGGTTGGGGTGGCCGTGGGGGGGGGGGTGGCGGCCGCAGCGGTGGCGGCGGCGGTGGCGGCGTCGGCGCCACCAACGCTACGGTGACACCCGCGCCCCCCCCCCATCTGGCGCCCGTCACGCCCATTCGCTCCCTCGAGCGCTCCCTCTACATCACGGAGGGCGCCCTTCAGCGGCGGCGGCTGTTTGCCGCGCTCGTCCGGCGGCCGCGGCTCGCCCTTTCCTTCCTCGGCGGCGCCGCCATCCGCGGCCCCGTCGCGGCCGCGTTTGTAGCGCACGGGCCCGCGGGGGAGGTCATCGCCGTTGTCGTTGCGGGCGGGGAGCTCCTCGTTTGGGCTGTCGACCTGGCCGCCCCTGACGGCACCCGCTCGACCGCCGCCGCCGCTGCGGCTGACCCAGACGCGGCGCCCGTGCCGCCCGCCGTGGCTCTGCCGTCACGCTCATTGCCCTTGTGGGGCGGGTGGCGGCCGCGGCGGAGCTGGTGGCCACCCGCCCGGGCGGCGCGGTCGACACGCTGGTGCTCACCACGGGGGGGGCGCTGCAGCTGTGGGTGGGCACCCAGCGGGTGGCGGGCGTGGCGCTCGGCGGCGGCGGCGCTGGCGGGAGGGGGTGGGTGCCGGTGGGGCTCCGCGACGCGGTCGCCTCGAGGGTGACCGTGCTGCTCGCGCCGGCGGCGTCGGCGTCGGCGGCGACGACGGCGCCTCTGCGACCCCCCGCTGCGGCCGTCGCGGCGGTGCGGGCGGACCTGCGGTGCACGCGGTCGTCGTCGCTGCTCGCGGCGGCGCTGCTCTGTGGCGTCCACGCGCGGGTGGCGAGCCGCGCTCCGGTGCCCCCCCCAGGCGGCGACGGCGGCGCCGCCCCACCCGCCGGCGCGGCTGCGGCGGTGGCGCTCCGCCGCGCCCTCCCCCATCGCCGCGCGGCGGTGCTCGACGCGACGCCGCGTGCCGGCAGCGGCAGCTGGGACGATGGCGCCGGCCACGCGTGAGCCGCCTGGCGCGGCGGCCGCGGCGCGGGCGGCGTTGACGGTGGCGGCGGCCTGTGGGGGGAGTCGCTCGACGGTGGCGGGCCTCATGGTCATGGCGGCGGTGGGAGCGGTGGGTGTGGCGCCGGGGAGCTGCCGCCAACGGCGGACTAGCGGCTGCTGGCAGCGGTGGTGCTGAACGTCCCCGCCGACCGGAACGCGGCGGTTATGCGGCGGTGGCCCGGCGGCGTGGCCGGCGGCGGCGTTGGAATTGGCCGCGACGACGCGCTGCTCAGCGACTGGGCGTGGCTGCTCGCGTCAGATTTGCACATGGGCGCCACGCCCGCCGACGCGCCGTGCTGTGCCGCGGCCGCGCCCGACGCGGGCGCGGTCCGCCGGTCGCTCGGCTGCATGGCCGCCGCCGTCGCGGCGGCGTCGTCGACAGCGGCGGCCGCCGACGCTCATGCGGCGGCGGTGCGGGCGCTGACGGCCGACGCGCTGGCCGTCACGCTCGCGCTGTACGAGGAGGCGAAACTGACACGCGCCGCCGAGCCGGACCTGCCGGTGCTGGGCAGCCTCGCCGCGGCGCTCGCCGCGCGCCTCGGCGCAGACGCGTACGTCCGCTACTACGTGGCGGATGGCGTGTAGGGGTGGTTGGAAGAGTAGGAGGGGGGGGAGGGGGGGGGGGGGGGGGTGCCGCCCGGAGCCGTCGGCGCCGCCGCCGCCGCCGCGGGGGGGTGGGGGGGGGGGGCAGCCCGGGTGGCAGCCCTGCTGGGGCCGCCGCTTCTCCCCGCCCGCGGCGGTGCGGCTGGGCGGCGGCGCGCGGCCGGTGGCGCTCGCCGGCCGCGCGTCGCTCGTCGCGGCCGTCGCGGCGGCGGCGACGGCGGCGCGCGCGCCGTGGCGGTGGCGCGCCGCGACCGCCTCGCCGGCCGCCATGGCGGCGGCAGTCCCCCCGCTGTCGCCCATCCTGCCGCCCTCCCCGCCCGACTGGACCGCCTGGGCGGCGGCGATGATGCGGGCCCCCCCCGGGGGCGCGCCCTCCCCCTACCCGTCCGCCATCCCTTCCAGCGCGGCCGTCGAGGCGCCCGCGGTGCCGTCCTGGCGCGCCCCCGACGACCTCACCCCCTACACGTCCACCCTTTCCCGCTTGTACGGTTTGCTCTTTGCCAGCGGCGCCGCCGCGGCAACGGCGGCGGCGGGCTACCGAGACGCGGCGGTGCTGGCGGCGGCCATCGCCGCCCGCCTCGGCCTCGACCGCCTCGGCCGCCTCCGCGCCGCCACAGCCGCGCCCGTCCGCGACGTGCAAGCGCGCTGTCGGCAACGTCGGGGGTGGGCGGCGCGGGGGGGGGGGGGGGGGGGGGGTTGCCCGGCGGTGGGGGTGTGCTGACCGGCGCGCGGCGGGGCGCCCAGGGGGGAGGGGGGGGGTGCGCCGATGGCGGCAGCAGCAGTGACTCGGCCGACAACAGAGAGCGGGACGTGGTGGGCCACGTGGACAGCGCGGGGGAGGAGGAGGAGGGGGCGGAGGGGGTGGCCGGCGCCTCGGCTGGCGGCTGCGGCGGTGGTGGCGGCGGCGGCGGTGCTGCGGACGTCTTCAGCCCTCTTTGGACCGCGGCCGCGGACGCGGTCGCGGCGCCGGCGAGGGGCGCGTGGTCTTCCCGCTGGCGGGCATCTCTTCTGCTTTTTCTTTAGGGGAGGGAGCGCCTTATCAAGAGCAGGCTTCATCAGCTTTCAGGCTCCTCTCCACCCTCAGACGACACACCCTCGTACCCCCGCTTTTTCGTGGCTCCGTCTGCAGACGACATCCGCGCCTGCTGCCGTGCAGCTAAGAAGAGCTGAAACTCAGCCAGCAGCTGAGGAGACGACTGCGAGAGGGGAGGGGCTCCCGCGGTTCCCGCTCCAGTTGTCCCACTGGGAGTTTCACCACCACCTGGGCGGGCCACACCCGGAGCCGCTTCTTCCGCAGGCATGGCATCTCGCCCCGCAGCCGCGTGTGCATCTGCAGCTCTGGCTGCACCACCGCGAGGAGGACTTGCGCTTGCTCGCCCGGACTTGGCGGGCTTGGGCGGCTGCCCAGCGCTCGGCACAACGTTGCTCTTCCGCTTCCGCTTGGTGGCGCGATTCATGCGCGCCACCTGCGACGCCCCGGAGGGCGCCGCTTGGCCGGGCGACGTGATGGCGGCCATCGTCCTTGCATCAAAGTCGGAAAGTGACGCGATGACCTCCAGTAGCGAGGACGCTCTGGCGTCCGACACGACCTGCTTTGTTTGTCGGTTCAAAGACTCGCAAGCGTTGGTGTTGTCAGGACTCGCCAGTAGCTCAAACTTGTCAAGCCGGCCACTGCTCTTCGGGAAGGCTGCGGAGAAGGCGGCCGGGTTCTTGAGGAGCCACAGGATGACGTTGGCCTTTTTCGATTCATGGCTTTTCTGATACTCCGCGGCCAGCGAGGACAGGCGTTCCCGTACCCCCGACTCACCGCCCACGGCATCAGCTTCCCGCAGCTGCACCATAACGCTGAAAAAGGGGTCACCCACGCTGTTGCCGCTGGGTCCCAGGAGGAAACGCTTAGAATGAACGGCGCAGCCAATGAGCCTGCCAGTGTAGTCGGCTGGTTCACCTCCAAACACCCGGCTTAGGCCACGCGCGAACTCAGTGTGTTGCGCTGTCTCAAAGTCCATTGTAGCGGCAACAAAGGGTGTTTTTCTGCTACTGGTCCCGCCCCCCGCCCGGACCGCTACACGCCCGCCGGGCCCAGCCAGGCCGTGCTCCGCCGCAGCCGAGAAGTAGAACTCAAACAGCTCCTCGTACATAGACGTGGTCTTCCCAATCACCATTGCTCGGAGCAGGGTTACCGCCCGGTTCAGCCACGGCACAAAAGATCTACGCACGGAGACGGACAGTAGCAATACGTCAGTGACTGAGATGATCTCCCTCATCGCAGAGGAGGTCGAAAGCCTGGGAAAACAGGCCTGAGTCTCGCCGCCACCGCACAGAGCCCTCCTGACTTACATGATGGAAAAATGATGCCAGTCAAAAGCCTGCTTTCCAGCCTCTCTAATGGCCTCCGCCTGTACGCCATCCTTAGCAGAGCCCCGGGAGACAACGCCAAACGTTGAGTCAGCCTCGATGTAGCGCATCTGGCCGGCCATGTCGGCCTGCTTCTCAGTCTGGAGGACCACGGCAGTGTACTCCGGTTTCTGAATAATCGCCTTCACGTACTCGTGGCGGTAGCCCGACCGACGGTAGAGGTCCATCACCCCAAGCAGGTCCTGCCCAAATGGGTGGGCTGTAGAGCGCGCCGAGTGGCGCAGCTTGCGGACGAAGGAGGTGCTCGCCAGTCCCCCGCCGCTGGCATCGCTGATCGCCGCCTGAAAGAAAAAGCCAGAAAGAGACACAGACACCACAATTGCGCTTGTATGTCAGAAAGATCGCTCCACAATCACAGGTGCTCAAACCACACAATCAGACAGATAAGAAGCAGAAAAGCCAGTATACATACCTGCAGCGCTCGAATGGATGCTGACGGATTATCTTCGACCACGTTCTGCACGAGCCGGCTTGAGGGCTTGCAAACCGGGAAAACGTGGGAGTGCGTCCCACGCACGATGACGAATACGCGTATAGTGTCGCCAGTACTCCCAGCGGGGCTCAGGAACTCAACACGCACTGGGCACCCGCCCCCCCCCGACCTCTTGAGGCGAGGGTTCTCGCCTCCGTGCCGCTTGCACGTCAGCTCCTTGAAGCGCTTGCCAGAGATGTAGCTGCATGTATCAGATGACGCGACGTCCTCAATACCGTCCTCCAACCAGGTCTTGACCAGGTCAGGGTCAACCCCTGGACGAATGCAGCGGGACATATGCCCTCCCCTGGAGGTGGGTGGGTCACCTGGCTCCCAGTTGGAGCACCCAATAAAAGCCCCGCGGCCCCCTCTGGGAGGCAGAAACACGGGGTGCCCACCGCAGGGGATGTTATCCTTGTCCGTAAAGGAGCATCCGCCCTCTATGTTCTGCAAGGTCTTAAAGTACGCCTGTTGCGGCCGACGCACACAAATATGCAAGGGAACAAACATGTGGATGGACGAAGAAAAGCGAGCGATGCGCCAATACGCCCAGATATGAGAAATGCGCCCAGGAGTGTGTGCCCACAGAGGTTGGTTTCAAGGTCATAGAGTGGCCACAGGCGTACTGCGCAAGGAGAGCGGCCCAAAATTCGTCAAAGTGGCAAAGAGCGACCAGGAGCTTGCTGGATTCAACATACCATAGAAGTCTTTCGTACCCGTCTCTCCGGGTCATCGTCATCCTCGCACATCTTCATGGCCGCCAGCCACGTGGGGTTATCAAAGTCGACCTCCGTATGACGCATGTTGGCCACGTCCGCGGGCATGAGGGAGCACACCATCGGTGGGGTGCACGTACGCGTCCGCACACTGTAACGTTTCCACCGTCCAGAGATGAGCACCATTGTAGAGCTCGTGCCCTTGGGCGGCCCCCAGGTGTACGGACTGTCCTTAAACCAGGTCTCCGCCGAGGATGGAGGCAAATCGAGGACGTGGGCAACTCCACCATCGCTGGTGCTGAAGTAGTGGTCGGCGGCGTCGCCGTGGATGACAACCTTTTCAACTGCTTTTTTTGCGCTGATCTGAGTCGTGAGAATCGATGCATGCAGCCAAGGGAAGCATTTACCCATGCGTTAGTACTTCAAGACCATGCGTTGAGCGATATGCGGGTCGAAACAAAGTGCCGGGTCATACAAGGATGCTCTCTCAAAGAAAAGACGCTCATGGCCATACCCGATACAGTCCAGATTCCTCGCGGGCAAACAGGAGGACGGGCTCCGCATCTGGCTCCGAATCATTGGGCTGGGGCTCGCGCACGTCAGCTGCCGTGGCAAGCGCGGTCGCCTCGGATGCGGCCGGGTCCATGTTCACCGCAACGAAGCGCTGTTGGCCGTGGCAGGGAGGGGGCTGCCGCCAGCGTAGAGGATGCTTGCTGAACAGGTGGAAGTAGGCGACTCGTTGGCGTGGGCGGTCAAGGTCGCTCGGCGTCGCTTCCGACGAGCCTGGCGGTCGGCGCGGGGTGGCCGGTCTGGGCAGCCAGTCGGGGTGGGCCGGGCGATGTGGGCGCGCAGTTTTTGGCGCCACCCAGGCGGTTGCCCGCCCTTTCAGGCACTCCCCCTCACGTATCAGAATTGTGACGGCAGCCTGGGACTGAACCCCGCCCCACCCCAACTGAACCCCACCCCAGCGCATCCTACAAGAGACGGGCACTTGATAGGGGTCACCTTCAGCACGCTTGCAATTCACATCAATTCCAGTGCGCACCACTCAACCCCACCTTCTGATTTCCATCCGAACCCCACCCTCAACCCTAGCCCCAGAATCGCGTCTGTCCTCGCCGCAAGAGCTGCCGTGCTTGCACGCGCCCCTCCCGGCATCCCTCACTCTTCCCGAATCAATCGCCGCTCCACCAATGCAGCGGGCGTCGAGGCCGGAGACGGCTCCGCCTCCCAGAGACGCGCACTTCTGCTGCTCGACAAAGCCGTCGTGAAAGCCCTTTTCGCTACAAGCAGAAGGGCATATATTACCGGTAAGGCCAAGGATAGTTTCTAAAGTGTGTGGAGGGGGCTGGAAAAATACGGAGGGAGGGAGACTCGCTCTTCCAGCTTGTGTCTTCTCCCCGCGGACCTGTTGTGTCTGGGTCTATAGATCGTTACAGGCAACTATCCCGGATGATGCACCATAGAAAGGATAGAGAGGTCTGGACAGAATGAGGCAAAGGGGTGGCCGATGGGAAACCGGTATGGCTGTTGCATTGTGATGAGCGGCCGCAAGAACCGTGGCCAAGTGTGCTTGGGCTGCCGCGAGATCCTTGACGGGAACGACCGTGTGGTCGCTGCGCTCGACCGACTGGAAACTCTGTCAGGCGGAGCCACCTGAGCCGCCCATCGAAGCAGACTGTAGTGGGGTGTAGTGACAGGGAGGGGATTGTTTAGCCGGAAAGGGCCCTTTCGCCCGCTGGGCCAGCCCCCGGGGGCTGACCCAGCGGGACAAGTCATCAGCTGAGTGGCCCGGAAGCACTCGGCGGGACGGAACTGCTGGTCGCCAAGGCCACCCGGGATGATGCCCGGATGTTTAGCCTGCCGCGACGCCGACGCCTCAGTTCTTCGTGTTCGTCCGTCTGGCCTCATCCCCATCCTTCCCCGCTGACCTGTGGCAGCCGCCGTAGGAACACACAACATACAGGCAGCATCAAAGACCCACCTCACAAACCTCCCCGCGGCGGTTCAGGGCGCTCCGGCCGCCTCCGTCGAAGACATACACCAGCGGGCGGGACAGGCGGTTGACGCCCTCACCACGGAAGGGTGCCGCGGCACCGGCGGCGGGCGCAGCTGCCATCACAGCCGGCGTCGCGGACATCCTTTGGCGGCGGGGCGGGGCACCACGGCCGCTGTCACCGGCTGCCCAAAGCGGCGGCGGCGCTTGCTAGTGGCGGGCGCCCCGCAGTGCGCTTGACATCACACGCCGAGTGAGAGTCAGCAGTCAATGGGGTCTCCAACAACGAGGACTGCGCTGGGCCTGGGTGCCACGGCCGCGATGGAAGACGAATTTATGGCCGTGTCCTGGCTGACAGTTTATGAACGAACAGGTTGTAATTGTGTGACCCCGCCTTCCTGGTGAGCTAGTATTTTTGGCGCCAACATGGAACGCACCAGCCTTCCCCCCCTCACATGCCTTGCTGCACAGTCCCTCGCCCCCCAACCGCCGGCCGCCCGGCCGGCTGGCACCCGTTTCTCCACGATTGGGAATGTTTCCTCGTCTCCAATGGGAATCGGTCGGGAGACACGACCCTCCCCGGCCCACGCCCCCGCCGGCGCAGCCAGCCCCAAAACGCTGGCCTGGAGAGAGGGGTGGCGTGGCGGCAACGCGCCGGCCGGGGGGGGGTTGTCTGTTGCACTCGCGCCGACGACGCCCTGCTACGGGGGGGGAGCCGTGCCGATACCCTGACAGGGACGATTTGGCGGGCGGTCGTGCCTCTCGTCGGTCCTCCCTGGTTACTGCACATGGCCAGAGAGGAACGGTGCGCTCACCATCCTTGCTGTGCCCCACACGGTGTTCGGACACCTCTGCGCACGGCGCTGTCCCCCCCCCCCCCTTGCTCTTGTGGCTACCCAGCGTGTCTGTGTTTCCTCCACGCTTTTGCCAGCCCACCCCCGCCCCATCCCCTGGGACCCGTTTCCACTCGGGTGACTGCCGTTGCCGCCACGACCGGCCGCGGTCTGGGCCGTCCACCTTTTTTCCCCCGGCGGCGACTGGTTGGACCGGCCTCTCCCGCGTCCGTCGTTCCGCCGTTGCTTACGCTCGTGTGGCGGCTCCCCGCGTGCGTTTTGCGATGCAGACTTCCGGAGCGCCACCCGCCAAGCGGCTGTGCGTGCCGCTGGAGGACGGACCGGCAGCGCCAACGGCGGAGGCTGACGAAGATGTGGTGTGCTTGCTGAGTGACGACGAAGACGACGCCGACGAGGCGGCGGCGGTGGCGACGACGGCGGCCCCTGGGCGGGTCGCGGTCGTAGGTGGGGCTGGGGCCGGCGGATGGGGTGCGGCCGGCGGCGGCGGCGGTGGCGCAGCGGCCTTCGTCGCGGGGCTGACCACGGACGGGGGCGGCCTGGCACAGGAGGCACGGGATGAGGGCGCCACCCACGGGCTGAGGGGATTGGCGCCGCCGCGGCCAGACGTGAAGCCGTGGTTGTCGGGCGGCGTGTCGGGTGGACCTGGGGCAGCCGCTTGCGCATCGGCGAGTGCGGCGCCAGGCGGCGGTGACGTCAAGCCTTGGGCCCCGGTGCCCGCCGGTTGGGATGCTTCGGCTGGCCTGGCGGGCGTGCCCGCGTTGCCGCCGCCGCCGCAGCAAACGCCAGACGTCGCGGCGGCTATTGCAGCGGCGGCGGCGGCGGCCGTTGCGCCCCGGCCGTCTGGCCCTCCCGCGGCGGCGGCTGGGGGCTCAAACCGGTTCTTCTCCTCCACCCTCTATGGGGACGTTCCCGAGGAGGATGAGATTTCCCCCGTATCGGTGTCGCCCATGCGAGGGGCGGGGGGTGCAAGCGGTGACATACAAGGGGAGGTTGTCTCTGTGGACGAAGAAGTGTCTTTTTTGCCACCGCCGGGGTCGTTTGGTGAGGGGGACGTCAAGGGCGCCAGTGCACTGCGGTTGCCTGGCGCAGGTGCTGGTGCCGCTGGCGCTGGGGAGTCTCTTGGGACTTTGACGTACGACATTCCCGACGATGACCTCCCCGTCGCTTCTGGCGGCCGTCCCCCCTCCCGCGGCCGCTCGTCTTCGGTGGGGGTTGGCACCGAGGAAGACCCCATTGACGTGGATGAGTTGCTTAATGAGGAGTTTGCGTGGTTGCCCGCCCGTAAGCACACTGACCGGAAGCCCGGCACTGGCGCGGGTTCATCCAAGGCTGCAGCCGGGGCGGGTGGGGGCGGGGCGGCTGGGTGCGGGTCGGCCATCCGGGGTACCCCCCGCGCCCGACGGGCTCCGCATAGGGAGCTTACAGAGGAGGAGGAAGAGGCGGCCATGGATGCCCGCATCGGCATCCCGTCTCGCCGTGGAGGCCGCGCTGCAGTTGACCACCGGGGGTGCGCTGGTGCTGGCGGTGCGGACCAAGTTCTTCTGGACGATGAGGACGCAGACGCAGAAGCAGAGATGGATCGACTGGATATGGCTGCCGACGGAGGCGACGGGATTGACAGTCTCGACTTTGCGGCGCGTGGCGGCGCTGCTGGTGAGTTCTCATCGGACTATGTGAAGGAGCTGTATGGGCAGAACAACACCAACGCGGACGCGACCACTGAAGGGGAGACCCCCTATGAGATGAATGTGTCGCTATTGCGGCATCAGAAGAGGGCGCTGGCGTGGATGATCAATAGGGAACAAGCATCGTCTGCGGGCCCACGGGGCGGGATCTTGGCGGACGAGATGGGCCTGGGAAAGACGCTGTCAACGGTGGCGCTCATCCTCAAGGAGCGGCCGCCGCCAAAGGACGACGGCACCCTGTCGAAGCTCCGCACTCTTGTCGTCGCCCCTCTGTCGGTGCTTCAGGTGTGGAAGGAGGAATTCTTGTCGCGAATCGACCGTGCGTTCATGCCGTCTGTTCTCATCTACCACGGGTCAGGGAGAACCAAGGACCCGCGGGAGCTGGCCCAGTATGACATTGTCATCACCTCCTACTCCGTGGTAAGCAAAGAGGCGCCCAAGGAGGTGGAGACGGTGGACTCGGACGGGCAGCCCATCACCCAGAAGATTCGAGGGGCCCTGTTCAAGGTGCGCTGGTTCCGTGTGGTCCTCGACGAGGCGCAGGTGATCAAGAACCGGCGGGCTCTGCAGGCTCGCGCGGCGTATATGCTCCCGGCGGAGCGGCGGTGGTGCCTGTCTGGCACTCCGATTCAGAACAGCGTGGACGACATCTACTCGCTCTTCCTTTTCCTCCGCTACTACATTGTGGATACCTACTCGCAGTGGTCGAAGGTGTGGAAGAAGCGGCTCAACTCCAACCACGCAGCGGTGCGTGAGCGGACGTTCAAGCGGTTTCAAGTCGTCCTGGGCACCGTCCTTTTGCGGCGGACCAAGAGCGAGAAGGTTGACGGCGTGCCTATCCTTGTGCTGCCGCCGAAGAACATTGAGCTCCGGGCGCTGCAGTTCAGCCCCGACGAGCGCGCCGTGTACATGGCGCTCGAGAACAAGTCTCGTGTCGAGTTCAATAAGTTCGTCCGGGCCGGCACTGTCATGGCCAACCTCTTTTCTGTGCTGGTTCTCCTTCTACGACTGCGGCAGGCGTGTTCCCACCCGCATTTGATCACGAAGGACGATGGCTTCTCGCGGGAGGAACTCGAGCAGGCCGCTACGCGCATTGCTCGTGGCGCGTCATTGCTGTCGGCGCTGCCGGAGGCAGTCCAGAAGCGTCTTGTTGAGCTGCTCGCGCCTGACAGCGAGAGTGACGAGGGCAAGGTGTGCCCTATCTGCTTTGACGGCCTTGGACGGGAGGCAATCGTGACGTCGTGCGGCCACTTCAGCTGCGGCGCCTGCAACGGCCGTTGGGCTGCCGAGAGCGACTCGTGCCCACAGTGCCGTCAGTCGCTGGCCGATACCAACGCCAAATTGGACCTGAGCCTCATCCGGCAAGAGGTGCACGCTGTGTACGAGCAACGGAAGGAGGCATCGACCTTGGGCGCCAAGGCTGCCGCCGTCGCTGGCAAGGGCAAGGGCAAAGGGAAGGGCAAAGCCCCAGCGCGCCTGCAGGCCAAGGGCGGTCATAGCGGCGATATCGAGCGGTTTGACGACATGGTCATCGACGCGCTGGAGGCTGGCAAGCGCAAGGCGGCCGCGCGTGCTGGTGAAAGCGCCACGCTTGCCATCAAGACTGATAAGGCGGCGGTGGACGAGGAAGAGGACGTCGAGGAGGCGCCGCCGGTAAAGCCAGCCGCGACGGCGGGGGCAGCAGCGGGAGGCCCTGATGACAAGGCTGGTCGCAAATTCCTGCTGTCCACCAAGATCCAGGCTCTTATGGATGAGCTCAACTTGTTGAGGGAGACCAAGCCGGGAGAGAAAGCACTAGTCTACTCCCAGTGGACGGGCATGCTGGACCTCATTGAGGTACCCCTTGAGCAGGATGGTTTCCGCCACACCCGTATCGACGGGAGCATGCGGGTGGAGGACCGGACCGAGGCGATTGACGAGTTCAAGTCGCGTTCGGACTGCACCGTCATGTTGATGTCTCTGCACGCGGCGGGAACGGGGCTGAACCTTACCAACGCCAACCACGTGTTCATGATGGATATGTATGTTGGTGGTTGGGTGTGTGCGGTCATGACTTGCCGTGGCTTTCCATTTTGTTGGTGGGTTTGCTTTGGTGAGGTGTCTTGTGGTCCACTGCCGCGTTTTGTTTGTGGCCGCCCCGTCCATGTGCTGTGCTCTAACTTTGTGCTTTGCTTGGTCGTTGCCCTCGCTGCTGTCTCGTTGTTTCGTCCGTTTCTGCTTTATGCTCGTGCTCCAGGTGGTGGAATCCTGCTGTGGAAGCACAGGCTGTGGGCCGCTGCCATCGCATTGGACAGACCAAGGACGTCTTTGTTTACCGCCTCTACATTGCGGCGTCGGTGGAAACCGAGATCCTTGCGATCCAGGACAAGAAGCAGGAGATGGCCGATGGTGCGTTGGGCGTGGAGGGCGTCCAGACGCTGGGCCGCCAGAGGCTGACGCTCCAGGACGTCCTCGCTCTCTTCGGCCGGTTTTCGGGCGAAGATGCATCCGCCGAGACTGCAGCTCAGCGGGCGGCCAACCACGCCCGCATCCTGGCAGCCAACAGGGCAGGGCCTGCGGGTGCCATCGCCAATGCCGCTGCGACTGCTGCTGCTGCCGCCGCACGGATGGCGATTGCGCCTGCTCTGATGCCGCCCGCGCTGATGCCGCCCATTGCACCGGCGCCGCGGCGGCGACGACGGTCCGGGGTGCCCGAGGACATGGTCGCTCCGCTCCAGCGGGTTCGTGACGTGCAGGCTGCGGAACGACAGTTGGCGCTGCAGGCACGGCGTGAGCAACTGCTGCTGCAGCAAGCCCAGCAACTGCAACAGCGGGAAGCTCGGCAGCTGCAACATGAAGCGCGGCAGCAGCAGCAGCAGCAGCAAGCCGAGCAGCAGCAGCAGCAAGCCGAGCAACAGCTGCAGGCCGTCCAGCAGCAACAACAGCAGGCACAACTGCAGTATGAACAGCAGCAGCAGCAGCAGCAGTTTGCACAGCTGCCCCATCTCGAGCAGCAGCGGCAGCTCGCGCAGATGCAGGCGGCACTCAACGCGGGAGGCTGGGCGCCGCAGTCATTGCCGGGGGTTCCCGCGAGCGCTCCACCAGGCAGCAGCGGTAGCGGAGCCGCCGCCGCTGGTCTTGCGCAGCCATACGCCTACCACTCTCCACCACCAGCAGCGGCACCAGCGGCGCCTGCGGCGCCTCCGCCGCTACCCCCGCCGCTGCTGCCTGTGGCGGACCTCAACGCCCTGCGGGCGCCGCCGCCGCTGGCTGCAGCTCATTCGTTCCAGGCATTGCAGCAGATGCTGGGGCAGCCACCTCGCCGAGGCGGCGGCAGCGGGACGGACCCCCTGTGATGGCGCTGCGGCTGGTGATGCCGGTTTGGGTGGATTTGTCGCTGTCCGACGCGGCCGCCGGTCGGGGGAGGCGGAAAGCAGGCATTGTATAGGGTGTTGCTCTTGTTGCCTCTCTTCGAGGCGTGTCAATATCTCTTTCTTGCGTTTCTTTTCGAATTTGGAGAAAGAGTGAGGACCGTTTAAAGGATAGCTGTCGCCTTTCTCGAGTGACAGTCGCTTTGCCCTGCGCGGAGTGATGCTGTCGAGGCTTGGCGACTGGCGACCGCCGCCTGTCATCCATCGCCCGGGGGTTGCGGTCGCGCCTGCCCTGCCACGGTTGTGGACCTGCGCGCGACTTGTCCTCTGCGGCGGTCGGTGTCCACAAGGTCTGTAGCGCCGCACGCTGGCTGTCGCACTGAGTGCTGTCAATTTAATGGCACGCCGTACAGACGGGTAGATAGGCCTCCGTCGTGTGGCGTCTCACAGGGAGCGGGCTCCCGTTTGTACTCTGCATTACCCCGAACAGTTGGGCCGCCAGCCTGGGGCGGCGGCCGCTGTGTCGCCGCCAGCTTTTGGACATGTTTGTTTTGTTTCCCGCTCCCCCTTCTTCTTTTCTCGTTTCCTCTCCCACCTGCACAAGAGTGGTGTGTTCGTCCCTACCTTGGGCAGTCCCTGCGGGTACCGCTGGGACGTGGTGCCGACCCAGTAGCTCGAAAGAGGCCTTGCACCGCCGTGGCGGGGCATACCACGCCCGACCCGCCCGCCACGCGACTAACGACGCGTCTGTTGAGCCTGGGAGTGCGCAGCGGTCCCGATGGTCATGCTGTCGACGGTCATCACCTCTGCCGTCGTCTTTGCGGCGGGCGTCACCGTCCAGCCGGCGATACTAACCACCCCCTCCACCCCACCCGCCCACTGCTACGATGTAGCGGGCTAAATGGCGGGCGGTGGATGTGGCGGGCGAGACGGCGGGGTCGACGGCAGTCGAGCGAGGCTACCAGCCCCGGGTGGCTTTGTCTGCTTGCCGGCAGGTGTTTTTACAGGATGGTGGTGCCTGGCCGGGGGTTCCTGCCAGTTAATGAGGCGACGCGAGTTTATACGACCCTTGGTGCCACGCGCGAGGGGCGCTGTGCGAGCGGGACGTGGGCGGGCCCAAGGTGACTGAGAAATATACTGGACTCCCTTCCCCCCCCACCCACCCACCCCCGGGAGCGCGCCCCTTCTGACTCCTGGCTCTACGGGGCGTCGGGCGACGCCTGGGGGTACTTGTGTCTTGGCAAGGCGCATACGCCTCTTGGGCGGCACCCCCCGCCCTTTTACAGCAGGCGTCTCAGCACCTTCATCGGGGAGGCCCTTCCACACTCGCTCGTCGGCCCTCGCGCTGTCCCAACTTTCTCTCTCTCTCCCTCCTTCCCCCCCACCCCCCCCTCATTTAGTTCTCTCTTACCGCGTCTTTAGCACGCAGGTGCCTTCCACAATACGGTCGCGGGACGCCAGTCCCAGATCGCTTTACCACGACCGTCCCGGCGGGTGGGATGCGAAGGCCACTCGCGCGTTGCTGTCGAAGGTGGGGCGAGAGGTAAGATGGCCTTGGCCAGAACAGTGGTCTATTATGCCATGACCTGGGGGTAATGAGGTGCTGGGCCTCACAAAGCACGGGGCTCGACGTTGCGAGGAAGTAAATAGAGCGGGGAGTAGCGCTTGCACTCTTACGATGAAGGTTGGCGATGTGCTATCAATGTATGTACAGTCTGTATTGGATGATATTCAATGTTAATGTCTGACTGGATATTGTCACGTCCGTGACCTCTGTATAAAACTCAGCACGATCGATCGACTATCACGGTCTTACACATGGATCTACACTGTGAGAATCGCCGATCGTTGCTAAGAGTAGCAGAGGCCGCGGCAAGTCATACAGTTTTGTCAGCCGTGCCACAGCCCGAGACAACGCCCAATACTGACTGTATGTATGTACTAAATACTGTATGTACAGTACTGCATGTACAATACAGTACACACACGCGTGTGACGGGAGAAGTAAATATGTACAGTACTACTGTACCTCACACCCCAGCGCGCGCTCGCAACAGTGGCTTCGCCGCTTAACTACTATAGTTAATGACCAGGGAGCACGCAAAATCTGGGTGGTGGCTCCCCTCGCGGCGGCCCAGGGCTGTGTCAACGAGTCTCCTCCGAGTCGGGCCCATTCTTGGATCGCAGGTGCGCCTCCCCACGTCGTTCTCCGACGCCTCTTACCGCGGGCGGCAGAGCAGCAGCAAGCGCCGACCTGTGGTGTTGGCCAGTGCTGTGCTGGCGTACCCGACCGTGCGGTCGAGCACACGCACCCCGCCCCGTCGTGCTGTTCCTTTCTTTTTTTTTTGGTGTGGTTCCTGCCGTGCCCCACGGTTCCTGCCGGGGGATGCTCGTCGCCCTCCTTCGCTCGCTTCTGACGGCACTACCGGTTTGTGCCGTGAGAGTGGCGGGGGGGGGGGGAGGGGGTGCTGCTCTGCCGGCGGCTAAAGTCGGGCGGCTAGCGGCCGGCCGCTTGGCCGGTGACGTTGGGGTGCGCAGTCATCCCCCTGGCGGCACCTGTGAGTGGGGGTGGTGCCTGCTGAGGCGGCACCAGCGTGGGCGCTGTGGCTGTGGCAGTGGCGGCGGTGGTAGCAGCGGCGGGTGCGGTGGCGGTCTTCCGCCCCCCCCCTCAGCGGCAGGAGCCGGTTATAAAACGTAGCTCGGCGCCCGCGGTCCCCCCCTCACTACTTTCACCATGAAGTTCTCCAAGCAGCTCGCGTACAACAGCGTCGCCGAATGGCAGCTGCACTACATGGATTACGCACGGCTCAAGAAGGTGATTACGGCGCTCAAGCGGGTGCACGATGCGCTGTTTGCAGCGCGCAACAGTCGCGGGGGAACCGCCGCTACCGCATCCCAGTCGCGCGTGCTTGCCACCCGGCCAGTGACGTACGGCCACGCGGGGGCCTCGCGGGTGACGGGATCAGCCGGTGGCACCGGTGGACCGCAGCCCGCATCGTCGTCGCAGGCGGGCGGCCGAGCGCCACCTCTGCCGCCACCGGGGGGATTGAGTGGCACGACAGGCGTGCGAAAAGTGCCGCCCGACACGGTGGCGTCGGGGGCGGTGCACCGTCTGGGCAGCGGTCGCACGGGGGGGGATGCCGCTTCTGACGGCAGGCGCGAATCAGCCGCCACTGCTGCACCGGCTGCGGGCACGGAGGGCGCGAAGCGCGGGGGCTTCCAGCGCTCTGCGTCCAAGCTGGTCCTGGCGGAGCTCGCTACCCTCGCCCACAGGAGCGGCCATCTCGGCGGTGTCAGCGGTGGTGTTGGTGACGGCCTTGGCGTCGGTGGAGCAGGCTCGCCACCCCAGTCGCCGCCGCCGCCGCCATCTTCGGGCTCGTCATCTGCGCCAGGCTCCCCGCGGGAGCCGCCATCTCCACCCGATTCACCGTCTGAGCGGTCTGCGTTGTTGCAGTCAAGGGAACCGGAACAGCCTGGGCGGGTGAGTGCCAGCGGAAAGCCTTCGGATGGGGTTGCGCGACCACCGGGCGGGTCACGAGCCACCGTTGGCTCTGACAGCGTGACTGCGGCTGGGTCGACGGGACCGGGGCCTTCTTCTTCCTCGGGTGGGGGCCTTCCCGCTGTTCGTGGCCCCCCGCCTGTTTCGGTCTCGCTAGGCCTCCCTGTTGAGGCGGCGACGGCGGCGCTCCGGGCAATGAGCGTCGAAGCCCTCAGCCGGGAATTTGATGCCATCGAGTCGATCTTCTTCCGGCGCCTGGACGCAGAGGCCACCAAGGTGGACGCATTTTACACGCGCATGGTGGTTGCGCTGGAGAAGATCACTTTGGCACTGGGCGCCGCTGCCGCTCGTCGCGACGAGGCCGGAGGTGTGGAGGGCGGCGCCGCGGCCCTCCAGCGCCGCTACGTTGAGCATTACCTGGAGCTCACCGAGCTGATTAACTTCGCCGAGCTGAACCTGTCGGGCTTTGATAAGATCCTCAAGAAACACGACAAGAATGTCGCGGCCACGACCCGTTCGGCGTACATTGCCAAGCTGGAGCGTTCTCGCGCCTTTTGCAAGCGCGACGCCCTGATTGGACTCCGTGAGCGTACCGAGCGAGAGTTTGCCGACCTCTTTTGGGGGGGTGACACGGTCGCCGCGCGGGAGGAGCTGTCCGAGGGCCTCCGCGACCTCCTTATCTGGGAGCGCAACACTATCTGGCGGGACATGCTACAGTCAGAGCGACGCGTCGCAGCGGTGCGGTCCAAGAAGCGGGGTGGCTCGACTAGCAGCAGTGCCGTGACGCTTGCCGCGCGCCCACTGTTGCTGGCTATGGGTCTGGTCGTGTTCGCAGGTATCCTGCTCTACCCGGGGGAGATTACGGCGCGGCTACCACAGGGAGAGGTTGGGGGTACAGTGGCGTCTGGTGCTGCCGCAAAGCTCCGCGGCGCCGACGTTGGTTCCCCTGCCGCCGCCGATCGTTGTCTTGCGCTGTTGGCCCTGACCTCTTTCCTCTGGGCCACCGAGGCGCTCCCGTTGTATGTGACGAGCCTAGGTGTGGCTCCTGCGGCGGTGTTGCTGCGCGTGTTCCTTGGGCCCGACGGCAAACCGCTCCACGCGAGTGATGCGGCACACGTCGTGATGGCGGCCATGGGCGACCAGGTTATCATGCTCATCATTTGCGTGTACTCTCTGGCCGCGGCGCTGTCCAAACTAGGGCTGGATAAGGTCGCCGCCACGGCCGTCCTGTCCCGTGTTCGTCGACCGTCGTCGGTGCTACTCGTGGTGATGCTCCTGGCTGTATTCCTGTCGATGTGGGTGAGCAACGTGGCGTCGCCGGTGCTGCTGAACTCGGTGGTGCTCCCTGTGCTGCGGGGGCTCCCCCCCTCCAGTCACCATTTTGTGCAGTGTATTCTTCTGGGCGTGGCGGTGGCGTCGAACATTGGGGGGATGCCCAGCCCGATTGCGTCGCCGCAAAACGCAGTCGCGCTGGGCCAACTCAAGGGCCTCCACGAGGTGTCCTTTATTGAGTGGATGGCTGCCACTCTCCCACAGTGCATCATCATGGTGTTTGCTGCCCATGCCCTGCTGATGGCCTGGTTCCGCCCGGGTGACGTGACGCTGCCGCTGATCCCCCGGCATACAGAACGGTTTGAGTGGCCCCACTACGTGGTACTGACCACCCTTCTGACCACTGTCGGTCTGTGGTGCTATAAGCCGACATTGTCGGTGGCAGGCGCGGACGGCTTGGTGGCGGTGTTGCCCATCCTGGTGTTTTTTGGCACTGGCATCCTAACGAAGGAAGACTTTAACAACCTACCATGGAACGTGGTGTACCTGGTGGCGGGTGGCATTGCGTTGGGTGCGGCCGTCCAGTCATCTACACTGTTGGCGCTCGTGGCGGGCAATCTTCACTTCGTACTTCGTCACAGCAGCTTATGGCAGGTTTTTGCGGTCTTTTCCGTGTTCATGTCGCTCGTCTCGAACGCGATCAGCCATACCGTGTCGGCGTTGATTGTTCTGCCTGTTATTGCCGAGGTGGGCGCCAGCGTTGGGCACCCTCGGCTACTCGTGATGGGCGCTGTTCTGGCTTGCTCAGGCGCCATGGCGCTGCCAGTGAGCAGCTTCCCTAACATGGCCAGTGTGTCAGTGGAAAACGAGACGGGCAAACGGTACCTGCACGCGTCGGACGTGATCAAGCTCGGGACCCCGATGACATTGATATCCGCGACGGTGGTCATTTCTTTTGGGTACGTGCTGATGCTGGCGATGGGTTTTTGACGCGTGGGAGGGCGCGGCGTGGCGGGTTGTCATTTAATGGAAGTGTGACATGGCCATGTGAGGAAGGGGCGAAGAAAGGAGTAGAGTCCTGGCATTGTGATGCTGGAGGGACGGGTGCACACGCAATTTGGTCCCCGCGTAGTTCCGAGTTTGCGCTATCGAAGGTGCGTGCACGCATCATGGGTACGGACGAAATACGCCTCCGAAAAGCTCGTGGCAGCCAGCAAAGGTGTGGCCGTGCCTCCCGCCCAACTGCGGGACGATGCTCTTTCCAGCACGAACCTCCTGTCGCCGGAAACCAGCTGTTTGGCAGCGCGGCTCCCGGCTTGCACGTGTCGACCAGTGCTACCAAGTGGTGACACCTGCACCTTCCACCTCGCAACCATACATGCAGCCCACTGGACGCCACAGATGAGTCAGCCAACCAAAGAAAACTGGGCCAAGGGCCCTCACGCTGGGGACGTCCTTGCCGTCCTGATGGAGGGGAGTACCCCGTTCGCAGCGTGGGCCTCACTGCCGCCGCTGTCGTTGGGTTTGTCGTCGCTTCCACGGCCGCCACCGCCGCTGCCCCCTTCGTCCTCGCCAGACGTCCTTATGAACATATAAGAACGCAAAGAAAACGAGCAGACGAATCGTCTGTCGTTTAGATCGGGCCACGACCCCTACCCTCCCCCCTTCGCCTCGACCACGTTCCCTTCTCACACCCGGCCGCATGCACCAGGAAACCAACCCGCGTCTGTACACTCACGCGAGCATAAATACCATGCGTCTGCCGCTACTGCAGCAGCCCCAAAACAACAAGACAAGCCACACAAACAAAACAAATACCCCACACCAAGTTGACGAGCGACATCATCCACCACTGGCAGGTGCGCCTGCGCAGCTCCTATCAGCGCACCTGCCTCAGGACCGCATTCGTAGCAGACCTCAAAGAAGAGAGGAGCGGGGGGCAGCCGCGCTCGCTGCCCCGGTCCTCATTTGAATGTCAGGCCTTTGTCTTGCCACAGTACGACGCCTGCAGCACCTCCACGTGGTGCGCGTACATCGCGTGGCGCTCGCCATTCAGAGCGACGCCAAAGCGACCGCCGCCAGCCTTCGCGTGCACACCCGCAGGGTCTCCCGGTTTGTCCCCATCCATCCCGGCAGCCCCCGCTGCCGCCGCCGCGGCGCCGCCTGCCACGACCCGTGCTGGTCGCCGGCCCGTCTTGGTGCGCCTCCGCAGCGCGCCACGGGCGTCAAGGGTGGCAGACCAGTAGCAGTCCGCGCTGCAGAAGCACTCACGAGCGCCACCACCTCCGATGCCACCATCGGGAGCCTTCCCTGCAGAGGCAGCCACGCCCGGGAGGGCGGGGGGAGCGCCTCCCGGGGGTGACGTCAGGGAGTAGGCCTGTGCGCCCACGACACGTCCACAGTTACCACACGGAGAGAGGGAGCGAGTGAAGTGGGCAGCTTGGGCCGTACGGGCGGCGGCCAACGCAGCGTTACTCGCAGGGGAGGGGAAAGATGTTGCCTTGGCGCGCACGGGCAGAGGGGGGGGGGGGGCCGTCAGCAGCGCACAGGCAAGCGAGCGGGCCATCGCGGTGACGGGAGATGGGAGGAAGGCCGCGAGGAAGAAGAACCGTTCCCGAGGATGCAATGGGGTAAGTTGGGGTAGGTGGCACGTTGATGACGGGTGGGGCAGAGACAACGAGAGCAGCCGTCGACAACGGCGGTCGGCGGTCGATAGCTGGAGAGCGTGGCGCGCGGGATAAGGGGAGGGGTCCGCGAATGCTGCAGCCGTGCGACCTCAATCTGCCTGCACGCAATGCGTCACCTGGCCCCACTCCCCAATGCGTCACCAACGCTCAGCACAGTGGGTGTAGGGGGTTGCCTGCACGGCGGCGGGCGGCGGGTGCGCCAGCGGCCGCCTGCTGTCACCGTCACCCGCGGCGACCCCCCCGCCGGCGGCGAGACGGCGTGCGGCCGCTCGCTCAAGCAGTCGGCAGCTGCAGCTGCCGACTGTCGAGGCCCGCCACAGCAGAGCCCCACGTGGCTCAGATTCTTTCCACCACGCACTCCACTCATTCCACACACATCAGCTGCCCAATTTTCGTGCGTCCAGTATGTAAGAGGAGAGCATTTTTGAATATGCAAATGCCACCGGGGCACCCTCAGCGGGTTTTTTGAGGGGGCGCGGACGGCGGCGGCCGTCGGCGCCGTCGGCGACCGACGGGTCCCTCTCGCTCGGAAGCACGAGTCGGGGAATGGTCGAAGCACACGCGGTGGCCACGCCGGGGCCACAAGAACGAGCGTGGAGCCTTTTGGATGCTGCGCGACCGCCACCCGCTACCCACGAGTGGAACTGGAACACAGCGAACACACACACTCGCACGGTGATGTCCAACCGTCTTCCCGTCGGGCTTCCCAATGGCTCTCCACGGGGCGGCTCACCATTTGGTATCCCGCAATGTGCGCCACACGCTGCGCGGGTATCTGTGGAGGGTGCGAATCCCAAATATTCGCATCCTCCGCTGCTCTGGCCCAGGGACTTAGAGGGAATCGAACTCGTCGACGGTCGACGAACCCTTGTGATTGCCACGTCATGCGACTCGGAGACGCCAGCCAATGAGGGGCAAAGGAGCCAATATCTATAGAACTGAATAATTATATAGGCAGCTGAGTCCTTCACGCAGCCACGGTTGTTGCTTGCTGGGAGGACGCGTGCCTGGCACGCGACCAGGTGTGTCGTGTCGAGGCGACGCCCACCAATCAGACACAGCTCACCTGGACTTGTGTGTTTCGCGCTCACGGTTCAAGTCTCCGGTGTGTCGGTTTCAGTTTTCGTAGCTGTTGCGTGGACCACTGTGTCATCTCGAATGAAACAACAGCAATGGTTGGCTGGTCAGTGCCAGATTGCAGCAGAAGGAAGAGAAATTGATCACCAGATAGCTGTGGCTACAGGAGAAGTTTGGGGAAAGTGGACGCACCACGGTGCCGTTGCAACGGGGTTTGAATGCCAGTCGATCGTCAACGGGCTTCTTTGAAAGTCTGAAAATAGCGAGACCGTTGGCTCTTCCAGCATGGTGCACGATTCGAGACTGACAAAGAGCCGTGGGAGGGGACAGGGAGACAACACTGCACGAAGCGATGCACTCTTGCTCTCGTAGGCCATGTAGACAGATATGTACATACAAACCTAATATACGCTTCGGGGGCCACCACACATTTCGTATGTACATAAGAAGTGCAAGGTCCTCAGTAAGGGATCCTTTTTGACTCAATAATATTGCAGCTTCCCGAATTTTGTCTCATGGAGACAAGATCAACAGCTTGACAACGAGGCCATGAGCCAACCGCGTGCTGGGAGCTCGCAGCGGACCAATAGCGTGCTGTGGGGCTTGCCTTTTGATCAGGTGATGATTGGCTGCAGTCGCGGCGGTCTGGTACCGAACGCTGGTTGGTCAGGTAGCTGTTGTTTTCTCTCACGATCTCGGCGGATTTCCCTCTATCTCGGCCCGAACCACTCAAGAGCACTGGGAGAGGTCGCAGCTGGTTCCTGGGATGCCTGTTCCCTCTTCGATGTGGGCAGAAATCTCGAGACAGTCTCAGATCGCACTGTTTCCACACTAACGCGGAGCACTCATTGGCCAGTGGTTCGTCATCTGAGGCATGCCATTGGCCTGTTGTGTGTCTGTTGTTGTTATTGTCGCCATGAGACAAAATTCGGGGTACTGCAATACTACACATGGGAGGCAAGCGTCGCCTTTGACATAAATGAAGGGCCGGGCGGATCCCTGCCTTGTGGCGCCGGGGGATGCAGGAGGGGGTCTTGTTCTTGTCTGTATGTATCCTCCCTTGACACAGCGATCTTCGGCACCCGGGGCTGCAGGCGGTTGTCGCGGCGACGCGCTCGGCTGAGGTGCTGGGAAATGTCCAAGTCTCACCCCTTCCACCCTTTGCCTTCGGCGCCAATACAATCTCGCCCACGCACCGTTCGACCCACCCGGCTGATGACCTGCCAATGGGGCCGTGTGCCAGCCATCGGAGGGCGGTAAGTAAGAGCGCCGCGCCTAGACCGATGAGAAGGGCGGGCGCAGACTGGGCCTCTTCGCCTCGAGAGGGCGCGTGGCGACTTCTACAGTTGCTCAGCGTGGAGGAGATGTGTATCGAGCGGCTGCATCTTGCTGCAGTTCACGTGTCCAACTCACGATACGGCCCCGACTGGGGACACGCCTGTCATCCGGGACACGCCCGCCATCCCTGCATCGTGAGCAATCAGCAGACTGTAGCACAGCTGTTGGTTTGGGGGGAGGGGGGGAGCGAATGCGCGCCCCGCTCCTCGGTTCTGACGTGCACCTTGATGGCCCTCCTTGACCTTGATCGGGTGTTGCTCTGCTCAACTTTCGCGAAGGACGTCGTGCACACTTTTGTGAAGATGACAGTAAGTCCCCATTCAGCATACAAGCAGGTGTAATTATGTTCTTGTTTCATGAAAACATTCGGTGCATTCTTGTAACTCCTTGGGCTTCCAGGCAAGCCAGCCTGTGCCAATCTCCGCCTCCACGGTCGCGGCACCGATCCTGCGCGCATGCTCATCGCCTGCTGCAGCTCCGCTATTTATCCTTGTTGCCCTCGCTCTGCCCGCTGGTGCTTGCCGTCCCTCCTTCCTCCTGGACCGCGTCTGCTCTTTCCCTGCCTTTCAACTTGACCGTCGTCACGATGCACCGGCTCCTGGCCCTTGCGTCGCCCACCCCGTCGGCATTTGCGTCGCCGGCGCTCCTACCGGGCCTCCCCCCGCGGGCTGCCACAACCACCAGAAGCCGCCTCGGTGCCACGCCTCGGCGGCCCGCCGTGGGCGCACTTCTGGCGCGGCGGCAGCGGCAGCCGGCGGGCGGCTGGCTGGCCGCCTCGGCCGGCGGGGCCTCTGCCGAGCCGCCGTCGCCCGCCCCCGCCTTGGCAGTTACTGCGGCAACAGCGCTGTCCACCTCGGATGGCGGCGTCGACACCGCAGCGGCTGCCGTCGCTGTCCCTGTCAGCGACGGTAGCGCCGTTGCTTCTGGCGGCGATGGCGGCGGCGACGTCATGGCGGAGGCGCGTGCCGCGCTGGCCGCCGCGGGCGTCGTGGCTGCCGCCGGCGCGGCCTTCCCCCTGGTCCTCGCCGCCACCGAGGCGGGCGCCGGTGGCCCGTCAGTTGCTGCCCTCCTCGCTACCAAGTACGCATCCCACTACACAATGCTCGCGGGCCTGGCGGCGTTTGCCCTCCTCCATTCGGGGCTGGCTGCCCTCCGGTCACGGGTGACGCCCATCACGGGGGAGCGCGCGTACCGCGTTGGGTTTGCCCTCTCCTCCATTGCGGGCGCCGTGGCGACGATTGGCTACTTTATCGCCCACCGGTATGACGGCGCGGTGCTGTGGCGGCTGCAAGGCGTGCCGGGCGTCCACGAGGCGGTGTGGGTCGCGTCGGCCCTGTCGTTCCTGCTCCTCTACCCGGCGACGTTCAACCTGGCCGAGGTGGCTGCGGTCGCGCGCCCCGGTTTCCGCATCTACGAGACGGGAGTCATGCGCATCACCCGGCACCCGCAGCTGTGGGGGCAGGTGCTCTGGTGCGTCGCGCACGGCGCGTGGCTGGGCTCGTCCATGGTTGTCGTCGCGTCGGCGGGCCTCATCGCGCACCACCTCTTTGGCGCGTGGCACGGGGACACCCGCCTGCGCCATCGGTACGGAGACGAGTGGGACGCCTACGCGCGCCGCACGTCGCTGGTGCCGTTTGTGGCGCTGGCCGACGGGCGGCAGCGGGTAGGGGCTGCCGACTGGGCTCGCGAGTGGGCGGGCTGGGCGTACGTGGGGGTGGTCGCGTTTGTGTGGGCGGCATACGCGTCCCACCCTGCGGTGCTGCGCCTCGTGGGGCAGCTGCGCTGGTGAAGGGTGGGCGTGTAGTACAGCGGTAGACGGGGGAATGGCAGGCTGAGACTGAGGGTGGGGAGGGGGAGTGGCTAGGGAGGCATTCCGTGGCGATGGTGGGGGCGCGAGTGTCCGCCTTTCGGAGTGCTCGCAGCCTTTTCGGCCGCGTCCAGCGGGGGTCTGCGGCCTGTGCGGGGCCCGCCATGCCCTCCACCAGCGCCTGTCTGGACGAGCGGGCGTTTACACGTCACAGGCGATGCGCTGGGCACGGGATTGGCCGAGGGGAACGACCTGGGGTAAGGAGATCCCTTGCGCCTGTTGGACGCCTTTGTGGACTCTGCTGGGTGTACATACAGTACGTGAAAGCAAAAAACACTACCTGGTTGCTATTGAACTCGACCGCGTCCACGAAGTCACCAACCGCCGACCGACCCGTCCCCCCTCCCACCCCTTGTCGCCCTCCTGGATTGTTACAGAGGTCGGCCGGGGTTGCCCTCGACGAAAGATCCCCCGGCGCCTCCCGCCACCCCCCCCACCCCCGCCAGACGCCCTCCTGGAAATTGTTACAGAGGGCCGCCTGGGACGTGTCCCTCGCCGCGTGGGCGCCCCCCCCCCGCTTAGACGGTCCCCATCGGAAGTACCATCTCCTTGGTCGTCATCACCACGTCGCACTTGCAGTAGCCATAGTTGGCGGGCGTCGCGCACGCCAGCTCCCGCCACTTCATCGTCTTGCGCGTGCACAGCACGTTGCCCGAACAGTCGCACACGTACGACGGCTCGCAGGTGCGCACATGGCAGTAGGCGCCGCGGAAGGCGTCGACGCACTCGGACGCGGCGCTCGGCGCCGACAGCCGGCACGTGCACGCATTGTCATCGTCAATGCACGCGCGGGTGGGGGTCGGGGTGGGCGTCACGTGGCGGTACCGGCCCCCGTCGCGGCTGCTGCTGCGGCTACGGCTGCGGCTGCTGCTGTTGGCGCTGCGGTTGCCAGACCGGCGGCCGCCGCCGTGGCCGCCCCGGCGCACCAGCCGGGGGAGGGCGGCGACCGCGCCATCGGCAGCAGCGGGCGCGCCGTTGGCGGCCGCCCCGCCCGCGGTGGCGGTGGCGGTGGCGGCAAACGCGGCGGCGGCGGCGGCGGCGGCAGGGTTGGCGTCAGCGGGGAGGGGGCTCCCGCCCGACGGGACGGGCGCCACTGCCAAGACCGCAGCGGCGGCGGCGACGGCAAGCAGCAGCACCGACGGGAGCGTACGGATGGCCATGGCGAAGACGGTAGAGTACGTGCAGGGGGGAGGAACGGAGGAAGTCGGGGTGATGGGAGTGTTTGGCGGGGAAGGAGGAGGGGGTGGGGGGGGGCGAGGTGCAAAGGACAACAGAGAAGGCCGCTCGGTGCCGCTCGGGTTGGGAGGCGACGGGGTCTGCTGCGGCGGTGGTGGGGATGAGGAGCGGTCTGGAGGCGGCTCCCGTGCCCCCAGGAGGCGGCATCTTATACACCCGCCGGCCGCCCCCCGTCCCCTCAGCCCTCCCCGCCAATCAACCCCTCCCCACGGGGTCCACGCCAGCGGCAAGCCCCCGTGGCGGTCGCGACCGCCCCCCCGCCCCCCAACCTCCACCGCCGCCTCAGCCGCCCCTGCCGCCGTTGCCGCAGCCGACGAAGCCGCCGCTGCCGCCGCTGCCGCCGCCGGCCTGCAAACGCGGGGGGGGGGGGGGGGGGGGGGGGGGGGGAACAGGCACGCCCCCCGCGGAGCCCTCCCCCCCCCCGCACGAGCGTCCACGTGGCGGCCGCGCAGCGGCAACGGCCGCGGACGCAGCGCGCCGCTGCCGGCGGCGGCAGCAGCGACCAGGCAGCAGCAGTGGCGGCGACGGCAGCGGCGGCTGCGTCGGCGGCTGTCGCAGCGGCGGCGGCTACCGGGTGGGGCGGCTGGCGCGGATGCGGACGCGGTGGCGGCGGCGGCGGCGGCGGCGGCGGCGGTGGATGCTCCTACCGAGGCACACGAGCCAACTGCGCAAAAAGAAAGAGAAAAACAAAAGGACAGGGGCTGGACGCTTGCTGCCGCGATAGCGGCAGGCAGCGCGCGAGGTGCGCGCTCCACTCGCCAGCCATTTCCCCGCCCCACCTCACGCGCTCATCCACATCGCCCGCCAGTGTCGCGCTCCACCCCATACCCCCCACCATTCCCCCAACCACCCACCACCGCAGCAGCATTCCCCCGCAGTGGCACCTTTATGGATGACCCCTACCGCCCTCGCCCCAGGCCGGGGGCTCCCCTCCCAACCTCAACGTCGTGCACTCGTCCGCCACCTACGCCCGCGGCGGCCGCGCGGGGCGGCGCGCGCTTGCACTCGGCTCCCATCTCGGTGGTCGCACTCGGCCCCCATCTCGGGAAGACACGCATCGGAGCGATCCCGGTCGCTGCGCATTGGGAAGGATTTGGTCGGGGGGCGGGGACACGACGATGGCGCGTTTGGGGGGATGGACGAAGTGACGGAATGGGTGGGAGTTAAATGGACCGAGAAGGAAGCGCAGTGGGAGATCTCTCTCTGACTGCGCTTCCTTCCCGCTAGCGTCTCGTGCAGGCGGCTCGAGGTATCTATGTATGTATCGTGGTCCACCCCGGACATGGGAAACGTCGCAGCAAGGCGTCTGGGCATTTTATGGATAAGCACGATAGGTGCGCGCTGTCAATAGCTTTGACTTTGGTCGTTCGATTTCGAAAGCGCACCTTGACCTTGTTCAGGCCCCCGCCTGCACTTGACCTTGATCAGCGTTGCCACGCTCGTCACACCGCGACGGCACTAGGTACGCTTGCGTGCCAGTCGGTCAGCCTTCCTGTTGGGCCGCCCTTTGGCAATTTTCCAGCGAGGAGCGGCGTTTCTCTGTCGGCCCCTTGACCTTTCCGCTGGGCGCGAGTACTAGCCCAATGGGCAGAGGGACGCCTTGTGCACGCCTGCAGCTGGTGCGTGGTCGTGGCCCCCCCACACGACCCCGCCTCCAGGCGCCATTGGGGACAAGCAGGGCCGCCCCTGCCACACGTGACGCTGGCGGCATTGGCTGCTGCCGCTCCTCTCCGTCCCGCTGCCACTGCCACTGCCGCTGCGCTCAGAGCCACCATCGATGCGGCTGCTCCTCCTCCTGGCCACGGGCGGTGGGGAAGGTGAGCGTCCGGTCCCCTACCGCACCAGCCTGCCGGCGGTGCGTGACCTTTTTGGCGGGTGGGCTCTGGCGAGTGGGTGGGGAGGGCGGGTGCGTGGGCGGGGGAGCTGCCGCAGGGCGCCCGAAAGGGTGGGGCGCCGATGCGGGGCGATGGGGAGGGGGCGGAGAAGGAAACCGCGGCGCCCACGTGGAACGTACGCGCGCTGTACCGGGTCGGCGCCCCCCTAAAGGCCTACCCAAGATATCAGGGCAGTGGGTCCACGCCTGGCGACGCACGGCAGCGGGCAGAGGAAGAGGGTGTGAGGGCTTGTGCGGGGGGGGCAAGCCTTTGCCCTCCGCGCCCAGCCCCACACCGACCACCGATAGAGGAGAGGGTGTCAATGCGCACTGCGCGCCGGTTTCCGCTGTCCACCCCCGCTGCCCATACATACCCATTCCGCTGTCCGTGTGCCCCGCCGGCCGGCCAGGACCGGCCGCCCGCCGCCCCATCCTGTCCCCACTGCTACCTACCTGACTGCTTGCTACCTACCCCCTGGCCGCCGGGATCCGACGCACGCCCGCCCACTGCCAGCCGCTGGCAGGGACGGAACAGTCGCCCCCCCTTGAACGGGCGCCGACGGCCGCGGCCGTCAGCGCCCGTGGCGCGGCCGCGCCACCACCCAGGCGGCACCGCGCCGCCGACCGGGCAACACCTCACCCCCCCCTCCCCGATAGCCAGCGCGGTTGCACGCCCCTGCGCCCCGGCTGTACCCGCCCCGCCGCTTTCATCATCATGACCATGGGGGGGGGGGGGGGCAACCACTGCCAAGGCGGAGCCACGCCCCGCCGGGTCCCGTCGCCCCCCACACCCCAAACCCCCGTTGCCACCCGTCGCGCCCCCTCCTTAGGCAGCAGCGACAACCGGCAGGGGAAACCGGATGGGCCCGGGCACCTGGCTAGACGACGGCAGGTCCACGAGGCCCTGCCGGGCGAGCCCGTCGAGCGCATTGACAACCACGGTGGTGCGCGACAGGGACCACAGGTGGTCGCCGCCCAGCACCCAGTTGCGAGCCACGGACGAGCCGTCGGGGTGGGCCAGCCGGCCCGCCTCGGTGAGCGAGTCTGCGCCAACGTGCAGCACGAGCGCGCCGGTAAACCGCCGCACCCCGTACCCCGCCAGCGGCAGCACGGCCGTGGAGGTGGGCGCCCAGTAGAGGAAGGCCCGGTGGTCCCACCCGACGGTGGAGGAGGAGGTGCCCCGCCGGACACCGCCACCCCCGTCGTCGGCGGCGGGCGCGTCTACCCACGAGTCCAACTCCACAGGATTGGCCGGGTCCTCCACTGAGAATAGACTGACCTTGGCGGCGGTGGCCACGCCCTCGGCGGTGGCGTCCTGACCCACCCCCAGCAGCCGCCCGGGTCCCACAGGGTGGAGATAAGAAGAAAAGCCAGGAATTTTGAGTTCCCCGACCCGCGCTGGCGCCGTTGGGTCTGCCAGGGAGATGACGTAGAGGGGATCGGTGCGCTTAAAGGTGACAACGTAGGCAGTGTCGGCCACGTAGCGAACAGCAAAGATGCGCTCCCCGACGCCCAGATCCGACACAGACCCAACGACGGACAGGGAGCCCGACCCGGAGGGCCGCAGCGCCGACACGCTGGAAGACGAGGTGTCGCGGGAGGCGCCCCACGGGCTCCCCTCGGTGGTGGCGACAAAGAGGGTACCCTTGTAGGCGTGGAAGGAAAACTGGTTGAGCACCGACCCAGGCACGGCGCCGCTGCCAATGTAGGTGGCCGCCGCACTGGACAGGTCAAACTGATGCACGCGCGTGACAAAGCGGGACCGGGGCAGCACCACAGACGTGGCCAGGGCCGCTTCATCGGCGCCTGGTGGCGCCCCGTCGCTGCCAGCGGCAGAGGCCAAGACGTCAAACTGGTAGTCGGTAGTGGCCACGTACAGCGCCTTCTCGGTCGCGTACACCGTGTCCCCATCGGCCTGCACAGCCACCCCCGCAACGGGAGTGAGACGAAGGAGGGCGCTGCCCTTGGTGCCACCCTTCCCCTTGCGGAGGTCAAAGGTGAGAATGGAGAGGCTGGAAAAGCCGCCAAACCGGTCGGGCCGGAACACACTGTCGCAGTTGACCAGGTAGGCCGACGCGGTCGCCCCCGCGGGCGTCGTTACGCGGTACGACGGCACCCAGTCGTCGAGGGTGCTTGCCTCAATCCGCCGCTTGTTCTCTGCCGCCGCCGACGTAGCGTCAAGGCGCGGCGCCGCCGCCCCTCCGCTGGTCCTGGGCTCCATCCACCCCGGGTACACCCACCGCACACGCCCCGTCACGCGGCTCGACACCACCAGCCGGACGGTGCCGTCGACGCGCCGCGCCGCCAGGTACCGCCCAGATGCACGGAAGGTGGCCACCACCCGTGGCGCCGCCCAGTCCGCCACGTCCACCAGCGTCAGCACCGTCACGGACCCCCCCGGGAGGCGAAGAAGGTTGGGGGCGCTGCGGAGGGCGGTGTCCCCCTTGGTCAGCCCGACCAAGTTTCCGTACGTGTTTCCCAGCAGCACCAGCTGGTCGCCGTCGCCGTCGAGAAACATCTCTGACGGGGTGTGGTCGCCAATGGCCAGTGAGCCCGTCACGGTGCCCGTCTCCCCCCCCTCGCTCACCTTGATCACGCTGAGCGTGCGGCCGCGCAGTACAAACACCCGCTTGCCGTCAGTCTTGACTAGGTCGGGCTCCGCCACGCCCTCCACCTGCACGTTGGTGTCGGAAAAGTCCGTGCCCGCCTCGGGGGCTGCCGCCGCGGGCGCAGCCGCCGCCTCTGCCGCGCCCTTGGCGGTGGCCGCGTCGCCGCCGCTCACCGCCCCCGCCTCCCGCGGGGAGCGCGCCCCACCGGGGGACGCGGCGGCAAAGAGGGGGCCCCCGCGGGAGTCAAAGAGGCCCACCACCCCGCGGGAGCCGACCCGGGCAGCCGCCGCGGTGCGGTAGGCGGCCAAGAGGGCGTCACAGCTGCCCAGCCGTGCCAGCCCATCGTCGGCAGCGGCGAGCGCGGGCGCCGCTGCCGCCGCGACAAGGACGCCGGCGGCGATGGCAGCGGCGGCCAGGGCGGCGGGCGCCCGGAAAAGCATGGTAGCACCGCCGAGGGGGGAAGAGGACGCGCGGGGGGGGGGGGGGAGGGGAAAGGGGGCAACAAACACGACGCGAGCGAAAGGAAAAACCGGCGGAGATTGAGGCAGAGGAGGAAGAGGGACAGAGCATCCAGGGGCGGATGCCACAACCACACGGCACCACAGGTGCTACGGCGAGTCCGTGCCCACAGCCCCGCTTGCCAAAACCAGTCAAGATACCAGCGCCCAGCAGGGAGCTCTCTGCCTTTCACAAACCCTTGCTCCTCCCCCTTGCCCGCCCCCCACCACCGCCAAAAGCACAATGCCAGCAACCGCCCCGGCGGCAGGCGAGTTCGGCTGTCTGAGCTTGCGCGCCGACTGCCCTGCATCGCACGCCATCCGCCTTGGTGGCATTTCACCGCCATCCCTGGGCTCGTCTCCATCCATGGGGACCCACGGGGGCACAGGCACCCCTCCCCCCCTCACCCTCCCCCCCAAAACCCCCAGTCCCCACTCTCCGACCTCCCCGCCCCCCGCCGCCGGCCACCCATCGCCGGGCGCCCGTGGCCAGCCGCTAAAGGGGGCGGGAGCCCACGTGGTGGCCTCCACCGCAGCGGCAGCGGGGGGAGAAGAGGAAAGGGAAGAGGCGGGGAGGGGGGGGGGTGGGGCCACCCATGGGGCTGGGGTGCGCCCCCCGGCCCACGTCATTGACCACCGCCGGCGGGCCAGGAACCGCCCTCACCCGCTCACCTGGTACCCGGCCGGGAACCTTGCGTTGCTAGACACGAGTCGCCATTATGGATGGAATGGAGGCTATCCTCCCCTCCCCCGCCCTCCATCTCCCCACCCATCCACCTCCTCTACCCTGGCGACACACGGGAGTGATGCCCAGTGCCGCCGCCCTGTCGGGCACAGCAGCACAATACAGCGGGCGGAGAGACCAGAGGCGGGGGGGTGGGAGGGGTTGGTAAAAGGCGCGCAGGGGGGGACGAGAGCAGGCGGGAGGAGGGACGGTGGCTGCCGATGTGGAGCCCTCAGCGGACGGCGGGGCCTCAGCGTGTGGCACCGAGGGTGAGCGAGGCGAGAGGAGCGAGGGATGGGGGAGGCATCGCAGAGGTGCGGGAGTGGCCCATGAGGCGCAGAGGTGGGGAGCTGCCGGGCTGGGAGGCGGGGAAGGGCGGAGGCATTGGTATGTATGTCTGACGGGCCCAGACACTTGCAGGTGCGCGCCCGCGCGGGCGCATCGCCCTAGAGAGGAACCCTCATCCACTGCGTGCGCGGAAGACGCATGAAGCAGAGCTTGAGGTAATTGAATGTGATTTTATTGGTAACGCCTCACCTTCGTGAAAATACCCTGGCCTCTTCTTCAACTCAGGCCGGATATGGAGGCTACTTCACGGCGCGTAAGTCGGCGACCTGCTTCACGATGTCTCCTTCGCCAGGACCACCAATCACCCGCATGTCGCACGATGCGGACCCACGCCAGCATCTGCGCCCCCCTCACTCGTCGCCACCTCTACGATGAATCTCTCTCACTCTTCTTCGGAAAGCCGACCGCTCTCGCCCACAGCGGCGGCGGCGGCCACGCAGCCGCGCAACGAAACTGGCGTGCGCAACCGGCGCGCGCCTGCCCCATCGGAAAACACACGCGCCAGCACCATGCCGCGCGAGAAAGTCACCATCAATACGTGCCCCCATATCCGCACCCCCTTCCCTGCGCAAATGGCGCACAGGGCGGTGCGCAGGGAGCGCTGGCGCTCCTCAACCCGCCGGAGCTTAAGTTTCACCGTCTCCCACCTCCGCGACGCGTGCAGCGCGCGCGACTATTTGGTCGGAGATGGAGTGGTAGCGCCGCTTCCGACCTCGCACCGCCACTGCCGTCGGAGTCAAAATCTGGATGTAGAGTGTATTGGTCGCTCTCTCGAGTTTGCGTCAAGCGTTTACCTCCTCTCACAGCCTGTGACGCTGTGCAGTGTCCACCCAAGGCCGTAGAGACTGGATGCGGAGCGGTGAAACGCCAAGCTACAAACCCTTGTACATGCCAAGACACTGTCGGTTGAAATGCCCCGACCCCCCCTCCCACGCGCCCTCGTCTCGCCGCCTCTCCTCGTCGTTCACACCCCACGTTGGCAACCGGTCGATCCCGGCCCCCTGTACTCGACCGCGCCGCCCCCATCACCCCCCACCCTCCTCATCTCCGCTCGTCTTGCCCTCCGCGTCACCAGCATGGCTCGTGGCCGCCAGTCCCCCGTTTCTGTTTTGGTGGCGGCCGTTGTGGCCATCGCGGCTGCCGCTGCCGTCGCCTCCCCTGCCGCCGCGGGATACTCCTTCTTTCCTTCCCGCGTTGGGGACATTGGGTGGTCAGTATCGCACATGCTGCGCAACAGCCGTGGCGGGGTAAAAACTGTGCCCGGCACCCGCCGCCTTCTCCCCACCTGCTCCGTGGGAGCCTGCTGCGATCTTTCACCAGTCGAGGACGGTAGCGCTGGTTTTGTCGTAGGGGCGCGGCCCCGCCAGGTCTGACCTGGTCCACCGTCCCACCAGCAGCACGTACTGCCCGCTTGCGTTTGGCTCCATGATGGTTACCGAGGTGCCCAGCGCCGGGGCCCGGCGGGATGAGGTGGCGATGGGCGGCTACGTGGTTTAGACGTCCGTGGAAGAGTTTGCGGCGCTCCCCTCCTGCAGCGGCGGGTACGAGTGGGCCACGGGTACCGCGGGGGAAGGCGGTGAGCTCCGTTGGGCGCCCACTCGCAAGTGGGACAACGGCCAAGGGGGTGGCGACTGGGGAGGGGCGGGCGGCGGGGGCGGGTGCCCCCCCGCTGGGCCGACGGCTGGGAAGCAGGCGGCCCACGCCTGTGTTCGCAGCTGCGCGCCGTGGCTGGCCGGCCGCCCACCCGCCACGCCCGCGTGTGTGGGCGCGATGCAGCGCAAGCAGATCCGCAACGCCACGAGCGTGGCGGGCTGCACGGAGCGGCTCGACTGAGGGGTTCAGAAGGGAAGGGACGGAGGGAGGTGGGGGGGGGGGGTGAGGCGCCACGACAGCAGGTCGACCAGTCGCCCCATTCCTTGGTGATCTGCAGGGGGCGGCGCTTGTACTGTACTGCACGTGAGTTCCGTGGTCGTACCTACCAACCTACCGTACACGTGCACACGGACGGAGGTCCTCGAGGATGAGCCCCGTCGACCTAGCCCAGCGGTGAGACGCCCGCTTTGCGGCTGCATCCCCTTCCCGTGCTGGCCTGCGCGCTGAGAAGACAGAGGGGGCCGTGCGCCCCCCCCCCCCTCCTCATCCCCCACCCCCCCCACCCGATGGGTGCACCGGCCCCCCCACGGCGCGACGCCGCAAGCCGCGACTCGTGCGCCGCCGAGGAGCGCGCTCGGCCACGTCACCCGCGGGTGTGGCGCGCCCTGGTCAGGGCGGTGCATCCCCCCCCCCACTCCCATTCGCACACCGCCGCCGCCTCCGCGTGGCGGGGCCCGCCCCGTCCGCCCCCCCAAACTCCCCCCCACAGTGCTGCACAATGACCAAGCCAACCCGGCGAGTCGTTAGCTAGCTAGAGTACGCGCCCCCCCCCAGAGGCGGCGGAGGAGCCCACCGCAAAGCTGCCAGTGGCGGCGGGGAGGACCCCCCCCCCCCCCGCCCCCCCCAGGCGGCGCGGCACAGCTGTTCCGCCGCCCACCCCCGCAGCCGCGGCGGCAACGTCGACCTTGTCATGGCTACTCCCCCCCACCCGCCGCTCCCCCTCCCCTTCCCCCTCACCTTCGCCCTCCCCCTCCCCAGCCCCCGTCGCCCACGCCCACCCACAGCCCACCACGTACGCGGTGGCGGCCACCCCCCCAACGACCACGGCGCCCCCGCCCCCCACCACCAGGGCGGTGCCGACAACCACCGCCACCCCCCCTGCTGCGACCGACACGACCACCGCCACCGCCGCCGCAACGGCGGCAACCAGCCACGCGGCGGCAACGGCGGCAACGACCGCCACGCCCGCGGCGGTGGCGGCGGCAAGGCCCAGGGCGCCGGCGGTGGCCCCTGCGGCGGTGGCGGCCAGCAGAGGGGGGAGGCCAGCGGGGAGGCCCGCGGGCGCGCCCAGCGCGGGCGCCCCGCGGACCGCGTCGTAGACGCGGGGGGGGAGCGCCAGCGCCGCGTCGAGCGACAGGGGGGGGGGCGTGCGGGCGCGGTCCATCTTGGTGGGAGGGCTGGCGTGGGGATGCCCGTTGATGCCAAGCATGGCAGTGGGGGGTGTCAGGGTAAAAGGGCGGCGGGGCAGATGTGGGTCGGGGGCGTCGGGAGTGAGGGGCAACGGGAGGTGGTCGGGGTGGAGGGAGGGGGAGGGGAGGGAAGAAACCCACAGAAATGGGGTCGAGGCGAGCGAACACCAGGACGTGACGTTGCTGCAGCCGGGCCCCGCGCAAATACGCGCGCTGCAGTTCAACGGCCCCGCCCGATTGGCGCTTTTCTTTTGCTTGGGAGCACACGGACGCTGGACCTTGTGCGCATGCCTGCGTGCAAATGCCGCATGACATCAAGTCTGCGATTATCCGGGGATACTGCCCGTCTCCGTGGTCGCCCCGCCGCCGCTGGGGCGGTGGCGCCGCACAGCGGGGGGGCCGCCGCTGCAGCGGCCCCGCTCGGCGGCGGGCGCTGCGGGTTACCCTGCATCGGCCGGCACCCGGCCATTGGGGTGGTGCGGGGTAGTTGCTCGAGGAGGCGGTGGGCGCCACGGGGCGGCCGCGGTGGACGCCGCGCAGTCGTGCATGTCAATGCGCAGTACGAAAAGCAATGGGCACGAGAGCTGAGGGAAGGTGGGACAGGGATAGCCCGCGCGGGGGCTGCTGCTGGTAGTGGGCGCTTACAGATGCGCCGGGTGCCGCAGAAGTGGGGCGTCGGACGGCGCAAACACGGCTGGGGGGGCCAAGTGGATGGCGCCCTGTCCCGGGCGGCTGGCAGGGGCGTGCGCGACCTGCGCACGGCAGCGGCACGCGGCCGCGTCTGGTCGCCATAGACCCCAGCCGTTGTGACTGATGGGGTGCTGCGGGGCGGCCGCCCACCGCCGGCCCCTCTCGCAGGCAGCTGCCCTCTTGACGTTCCCAGTTGTCCCCACCCTGCGACGCCCGCCACTCCCCTTTTCCGCCGGCAGCCGTCCGCCGCCGCCCGCCGCCACCCGCCCCCCGCCACCCGCCGCAGCACACCTGCCGCTCCGCATCGTCCAACGCCGTTCCACGCCGCTGCGGCGACCGCACGACCCGCCCGCCGCCGACCGTGGCTGCCCCGCGCCACTCGCGGCGCTGCTCCTCAGCCGCGTCATGCGGCCGCTGCTGCCGCTGCCGCTGCGGCTGCCGCTGCTGGTGCAGCAGCTGCTGCCGCCTTCGCCTCCCAAACTGGGATGGCAGCGTGGGGTGGGTTGTCCCCTCATGGGTGGGCTGGGGTGGTGGGGGAGGGGTGTGGATAGCGGGCTTGCAATCATTGCCACACGGGCCACGGCTGCAGCTGGGGAGGAGGGCGGGCCCCGTTGGCGCACTTCGCGGCCACCCCACCGGCAGCTGATCCAGCAGGACCCGGTGCGATGCCTCGGCTTTGACTGTGCGCTGTGGCGGGCTTTGCACCGCTCAACGACGGCCACCTGGCGGCCGCCTCTTCCGCCTTCTGCCGGTGACTTTGCCCTCTTCTCGACGACCCCCTTCCATCTTTCTCCCCTACCCCCCCTCACCCCCCACACTCTCTCCCCTCTCGACGTGGCCTACCATGTCCCCACCCCCTCCCGGCCATCCTTTCCACCCCCCCCCCCCCCCCTCCCGCCCCCCCCCCCGACCACCCCCACCGCCCAGTGGGAGGCGGCGCTCGCTGAGGCGGTCACCCACACCGCCGCCACCGCAGGCTACACCCCCACCCCCACCGAGGCTGCGGTCGCGTCGAGCGCCGCTGCCGCCGCCGCGACCATCGATGCGGTGGGCTTTTTTGCGCCCCCCGCCGCGGCCGCGGCGTTCAACGCGCACGCCCTTCCGCGGCTGCGGCTGCCGCCCGCGACCGCGCGGTCGGTCGCGGGGGGGGTCAACGTCACCGCGTTTTGTTTGACCGCCGTCTTTGTTGCCCTCCGCGCCGATGGTGGGGGCGGCGGCGGCGGCGGCGGCGGCAGCAACAGGGGCAGCGGCAGCGGCAGCGACGGCGGGGGTGGCGGTGGCGACGGTGGGTGGCGCCCCCCACGGGGGTGGGCGCGGGCCATGGCGGCCCTGCCGCCATCGTCGCCACTCGCCAATGAGGTGCGCGCGGTGGCGGCGGCGGCGGGTGGCAGTGCGTGGCTGGCCGCCCACGCCCACCCCGCCGCCCTTGACGCAATGCGGGCGGCGGCAGCGGCAGCGGCGGCAGACCCGTACGGGGTGTTTGCAGAGCCGGACGGGGGGGGGGAAGGGCGGCTGGGGGGGGAGATTGAGGCCCTGCCGCGTGTGGGGGACGGCGGGCCCACCCCACCGGGGGTGGGAGAGTGGGGTGATGCGGCAGGGGGAGGCGGGGGGTGGGGGGATGCTCCCCCCCGGGGACCAAACGTCGATGGCGGCACCTACGGCTCAGGGTGGGGAGAGGCTGCTGGAGGAGAGGCGGGGGGTGAGGTGGGGGGGGACTCGCCAGGAGGGGGGCTGCTGGACGAGTGGGGGCGACCGACGCGGCGGCCGCCGCGGTTGCCATGACGAGGTCGCCGGTCAGGCTAGCTGGCACGGGGTGGGAGGGGGGAGGGGGGTGGAGGAGGCGGTCGCGCCGTCGTCTTGTCCCCATGCTGCGGCGCGTCTTGTGGGTGGGACTACTGCCGCGGCTTGCACCTTACCCGTTAGTCGTTGTGGTGGAGCCGATGTGGGGGGGAGTGGGGATGTGGGTACGGCGCGCAGCGTTTGCGCCCTGGCCGCCGCCGCGGCGGTGGTCTGGGATGTGCGGTTACAGGAGACATGTGGTGTAGGGAGTGGGCGGGGGGGGGGGTGCGCTAGCGCCACACCCACAGGAAAACCTCCCGTCGCAGGATCCTGGGGGAGGCGTGTGCGCCGTGGCATTCGTACCCGTCGGGCAGGGGCTGATGGTAGGTGAGGCGGTGGCCGAGGCGGGAGGGGGGAGCGGTAGAGCTCTTCTCTAGAGAACGCCCCTGGTGGTCACGTCAAGCCGCGAAAGTGCCCCTCCACCAGTCGTCCGCATGATGATCTGGGTCAAGCGCTGTACCTACAGGGGGGGGACGCGGCTGTGGTGGGGGGGAAATTAAATATCACCGTCAGGCAGGTGACCAGGGAAGAAACGCTGTGGGTGGGGGGGTGGCGTGGCTCGGAGGGCCCCGCCGCCCCGCTAGAGAGGGGGCATTGGGCGGGTGCGGTGGCGGGGCGGGTGCGGAGGCGGGGCGGGGTGCCGCCCCCTTGGCTCTGGTGCCGACACTGACGGGCGCGATACGCCGGTACTGTACTGTACGTACAGTACATATGTATGTGTCGCGTTCGGGCGGGGAGCTGGCGCGGGTGGATGTACTTGGAGTCGGCGAGTGTTTCATATCCAGTTTTCGCTCGTCCCCCCCTGCGTGCGTCGCCATGCCCTCTGGCCGAGCGCGCACCAACACTCGGCTGAAGCACAGCCAGGCCGCCACAGTACTAGAGACTTAATAGACTTCGGTACATACGTGCATCCCAGGCGGCTCATGGGGAGGGGGGCAACTCGCCGGATCGACTCGGGCTGTTGGACTGGGATAGACGGTGGAAAGGGGGGATGGGGGTGCCCAGGCGGTGCCGGTCCCGCGCTTCGTGCTGTACGAATGACACTGAATACGATCCATTGCTGGTCCGCGCACCCCGCAGCGTCGGTTCGTGGGGGCACACCTCCGTCGTGGGGAAGTCTCCCCAGGTTGCCGCCTTGGGAGACAACGCCTTGGAACCAGAGGTGCGCTCTGGGCGGGTGTCGCGGTCGACACATCATGTGATGATCACGGATCACTCCCCTCTCATTTCCCAGACGCCCCCACTGGCCAGTCGGCCCGCCGTGCGAAGTCTCTGTTGACTTGTTTTTAAGCGTCTGCATGCGCTGTCTCACACATGAAGGGAGGGGGGGTGGGCGGCCGTCGGGATGGCCCGCCCGCTAGCACGAGCGCGGGCCCGGACCTCGGGTCTGCGCCGCTTCCCATTACGGCAACGTAGGCTCCTTTCTTTTGCATGCTACTCTCCTCTTGCTCTACCTGTGCTGAGCCGGCGCTTCCCCGCCTCACCCCAAACGCCCCCTCCCCGCTCCTCTCGCCACCCAACAGCTGCGAGGCTGGCAAGCCAATCGCCTTGGTATGCATGGGCACGAGCGCTTACCACGTAACAATCTCTGCCTCCACCAAACCGAGAGTTCTCCTACCCCATGCGCTCATCCCTCCGTCACTGCTGCCCCGTCGCCGCGGGGAGGGGGGAGGAGGGGGGGCACGGCACACAGGTGCTGTGGTTGTGGGTGACACGACAAAAAAACAGTGGCTGGGATTTTTCACCTGCCAAGACGCGTGCCTGTGGCGGGCGTTGACCCGCCGACCACCGCAGCACCCACCCGGCTACACAAATGCCCACGGGGCGGGGCACGAAGCGCGGCCTCCCCACCGGCAGGCGTGCGCCGCGCGACGGTCGGGCGGGCTCACATGTGTCAAAAAGCGTGCGTTCACGCCTCGGAGCCTCCCCACACCAGTATGTAGCCCACACCACCAATGGGGCTGGGCTGTTGTACAACGCGTGACCGGTATGCGGACGGACCCTCTTGTCAGAGTCAACGTCTGAGCCAATGAATCACGGGACGCCCCTCGTCACGCACTCAATGGTCATGATGGGGGCACACATCCAGCACGAGAGAGGACCTTGTCCAAATCTCGGCTGCCCGCGTTTGTCATCGGGCCCGCTGTTGCCCCTCTGGCGCGGGGGCTCGCCCAACGGAGGATTAAATCCCAGGTCAGCCTAATGTTGGCATGATGGCGCTCGGCCGCGCCGCGCACCCCCCCACGCGACGGCCTCCAGTTGCGGGGCGGTGGTGGCGGGGCACAGGCATTGTTGCCTCGCAGACCGCCGGTGGCACGAGACCGTAAACGGTCGAGGCGGGCCAACCTGGGGTGTCGGAGCCGGGCCGGCGCCGCCCAGTGGCGGAGGGAACGGGCGTGTGGGGGGGTCGTCCTTGCTCGTCGCGTGCTGGCGCGGGGCCCGCGAACGCGCCCCGCCAGCGCGCTCCTCCGTCGGGGCGCACATCGTAGCGCCTTGGGCGGGCCAGGCAACACAACGGGACCCGGGGCTTCTGTTATCCCCGCCTGGTCAGTGCCGACGGTGGCTCGCGCGTTGGCAAAGGGATAGGCAGCTAAGGCCTTGCTGGGCTGTCAGGGTCGCTCGCCCGGGAGAAGTAGGGGGCGCGGGGCGGAGGTCGCTGTGTACATACCCCGATGAAGAAGAACAGGGGGGCTCATTGCCTCTGCGGCCGGTGGGGCGCCAGCTGGATGTTGAGTTTTTTGCCCCATTCGGCCCGGCGCGTAATACCCCACCTCACCCCCGCGCCGTCGGCGACCGAGTCAGCCTGTGTTGGTGGGGTCACTCGTGCACACAGCCACACACAGCGCCCCCGCGGATCATCGGTGCCTGTCGTCACGGTGTGACACGGTGTGACGGGGGGAGCGGCGGTGGCAGGGGGAGTGGGAGAGGGGTGCGCCTGGCTGGGATCGTCTTTCCCCACACTTGACGAACGTCACGGGGCAGCCGGGCCTCTAGATAAGCAAAGGCGGGAGCGCGCACCGGTACCGTGAGTGGCGGGTCGTCAACATCTACTCTCTCCAAAGCACATCTACTCTCTCCAAAGCCGACTCCCCCACCAAACACAAGTCCTCAACTGTTGCTTGCTCCCTCGTGGTCGGAGCGTGCACTCTCCGCATCTACCTGCCCGCTTGTGCCCCGTGGTCAAACCGCGTGTCTCCCGCGTTCAGTGACGGCCAGCCTTGACCTGTTGGCCAACTTGGGTTTTGTTTGCTCCCTCACCTCGCTACCAGGCTGCCCTCGGTTCTGGCGCGACGGCCTACCATCCACCCCCCCCCCACCCAATTCCGCCCGCCTTCGCTCCCCTGTTTTTTTTACCAAGGCGCCGTGCCCCCCCCCCCCCACTAAGCGATGGACGCAGGAGGCCGCGAAGGCGTCCCCCCCGTGGCGGGGGCACCCCTCGGGGTCGGCCCCGCGTGGTCCATCGTCCCCTCGGGGGCGACAATGTCTCACCATGCCTACTTCCCACCCGAGGTGTCCGACATGTCTGGTCTCGACGTCGGCGGCGATGGCGTTCCGCCGCCATTGCCGCGCGACGAGCCGGCTGAGCGCCTGCTCGAGACGGCTGACGACTGGCTGCCATGGATTGTGGACCCGAGCTACCACGCAGCCGGCGGTGGCCCTAATCCGTCGGCGGCGGCGACGCCGACGCACCTGCCGTCGGCAGTGGCTGCATCGGTCGCCGGCGTCGTCGGTGGCGGTGGCGGTGGCCGTTACGGCGGGCGCAGCCTCCTTCCCTTGGCTGCGCTTGCCGCGTCTTCTGCCATGCCCATCGACGGCGATGCGGCGGCGGACGCTGCCATGGCCGCCGCCGAGGCCGCGCTGGCCGACGCTGCCGCCCCCGCCGTTGAGCCCCTGACCGCCCCGTCCACCCCACGGTCCGTCAACCGCGGGGCGGGTGCGTCGAGCTCGCGGTCGATGGAGTTGGGGGTCGCGGCGCTGACCATTGGGAAGCGCCATGCCGGGACGGCGGCGGCTAGTGCCGCACGGGGGCGACCCCGCCCCGCGGTCGCCCGCTCCCCCGTCCACCGCCGCGGGGGGGACAGCGTCGACAGCGGTAGCGAGGAAAACAGCAGCACCCACAGCGGCGGTGGCGTTAGCGGCGGTGGTGGCGGCGACGGCAACAGCAGCTGTGGCACAACCGAAGGATATTGCGACGAGGGCAAGGGCAAGGGGAACCGCCTGGTCGCCCACTTGGCTGCCGCGTTGGCAGAGGTGCCCCCCACCACCTCCGCCGCGGCCACCCGCACCCGGGCGCTGGCGTGCCTTGCCGCTGTCCGGGCATCCGCCCCCGACAGAGGCGTTGGCTTGCCGCCCGTGCCGACCGCCGCGGAGCACGAGGCGCTTCGGATCGTCCTCAACCGCCGCTCCGCAGACCGGTCGCGGCAGCGGCGGCGGCGGCAGACAACGGCGGTGGTGGAGGCGGTGGCGGACAAGGAGGCCACCATTTCTGCCCTCCAAGGGGAGGTTGCACGCCTGATCGCGCACGTTTCGGCGCTGCAAAGGCAGCTGAAGGCAAGACAGCAGGGGCACTTCGCCGAGGCAGCCTAAAGGGGGAGAGCATCCATGATAACAAATTCGTAGGGCCGTCGAGGGGGGGAAAGTGCGGCTTGTGGGATTGTCCACCATGCGATTTTCTCGTTCGTCCTAAAGACATTGGTACACATGCGGCCCCGTTGCCTGACCACATCGGTGCAGGACGCCCGCACGGGTGGTGCCACAACCTCGCAGGCGCGTGCCTGCTGCTGTTCCTGATTCTCGCCGACGCGCGGGGGCGCCCCAGAAGTGCCGGTGGAAACACTTGCCCAACCTTCCCCCCCCCCTCATCGTGCGGCCCGCTCAACAATCAGCTGGGACAGCAGCCGCACAAAGAACTCGTAGCTGCACAGCGCCATTGCACCATTGGGCACCGTGCGCACCAGGCTCGCCGTGATGCCCTGCAGTAGTAGTGGAGCAAAGGTGGAGCAGACCATCAAAAAGGAGGGCAGGGGGATTATTGAAAGTAGCGCACCGTCGTACAGTGGGCAAGCAAGCAAGGGAACCAGACGTAGCACGATATGGAAAGGGAGAGCCAGGAGCGTCCCGCAAAAAAAACACAAGGGGAGAGCCACAGACACAATAGAGGGCTGGTCAGCCACTGACGCACGCCAAGTACACGCAGAGTAATGAGCCCACGGCAGGCGCCCAAAAGAACAGGACTGGACATGCCGGCCGCAGTTCCCCCCCCGAATAAGACGCACGCGCCGCGCACGACGAGACTTACCCGCCACTCACACAGGAACGCCCACACTCCCGGGGGGGCCCTCCCATCATTACCACGCTCCCGTCCACCCTCGCCAACAACGCTCGCTTGACCCTTCCCCCCACAGTCCTCCGATTGCCAGTACCTTGTAGAATGCGCCCGCCCCTTCTGTTCGCCACATTTCCCGTGCAAGCGCCGCCATGGGTGGGGTCTCCCCGCGCAGCGCCGCCTGCGTGCGACTGCGGAGAACCTCGAGGGGATAAAACACCAGGGTCGTCGCAATCGAGCTGGCCGCCGACGCAGCCGCCACTTGCGTCGCGGGTGCCACCCGCCCCGCCGCCGCGTCAGCAGAAGAGGGCAACTTGAGGCGCTCGTAGATGCAAAACTGGAGCGCCGCCCCAGGCGCCGACAGGCACGACGCGGCGGTGCCGTGCCACAGACCCGCGATGCCTTCCTCGCGAACGATAAGCCGCGTTGTCTGGAAAAGGCCGTTGTACTTGCCGCCGAGGATGAGGGCGGGGCGTGATGATGAAGAGAGGGGGGTTGAAGAGCAAGGGGCGCGAGGACGCCCACTTCCAGTGGCGGTGGTGGTGGTGGCAGAGGCAGAAGCGGCGGCGGTAGTCGTGGTCGGGGAGGCGGCGGCCGGGGCTGGCCTACCAGCAGTGGCGGCCGCCCCAACGGCTACGCCTTCCACCCCCGACGCGGCCATCATGCGAAGCCTCACAATCCAAATGGGATTTGTGATGATGCACGTGCTGGTCCATGATGCCGCCGCAGCCACCCCGTTGATGAGCACATCCGGGGAACGACGCACAATACCCTTTAGCGCAGAATCTCCCCCCGGTGATGGTGGCGACTGGCCGTCGAGCAGCGGCAACGCCGCGAGCCGAGCCCGCCACCAGTTGTACGTGGTAAAGAAGAGGGACAGCGACGGCGCCAGGCCAAGGATGGATGGGCTGACGCCCTTCATCAGCCCTCGCATGCCCTCCTCAGCCGCCACCGTCCGCAGCGTATGCACCACCCCGCGGTACTTGTCCGCCACCCCCGGGGTGGACCGCTGCAGCTGAAGGCGCGTCTTGGCCACGTCCAGCGGCTGCGTTAAGACGGTCGCGACAATGCCCGACATGCCCCCCGACGCGGCCGACACGGACGCCGTTGGCGGTTGCGACGCCGCGACCACACCGGGCGGGGGGCTGCCGCTGAGGCGGCCACCGTCAGCCGCGTCAGACGTCACGTCGCCATTCTCTCTCCTCCGCCCACTGATGCTTGGGGTGAGCGCGGGGATGGGCGCATCCGCGCAGGCTCCCGCCAAAGTGCCGCCGCCGCCGCCGCGGCCGCCACCGGCAACAAAGTGCCAGGTTCCAGGACGAGGTGCCGCCGTACAACCCAAAGGCTGACCTGACGTCAGCACGCCCCACCGCCGAGGCAGGCCGCCACTCCCGCCATCATTACTGCTGCCGCCACTGCCGCCGCCACTGCTCACTGCCGCCGCCAACGCCGCCCGCCGAACCAGCCCCCGCAAGCCTACCGGTGGATCCGCCCCCGCTGACGCTGCCGGGGCGTCCACACCCAGGAGCGAGCTCGTGCCGTGACGTGATGGAGGTGGCGGCGGCGGAGGCGGCGGCGGCGGCGGCTCCATGGTGGCTGCCCCGACTCGTCGAAGAGCGTGACTACGGAACCCCCTCCCGCTACCCTACGCCACGCCGCTCCACCCCCCCACCCCCAGGTACAAACCCGCGCGCACCGGCGCTACTGCCTACCACTGCAACTGTCACCGTCAGCGGCGGCACCGGAACAGCCCCCCCCAAATGCGGCCAGCCGCGCGCCGTCACCGCCGAGGCGTCCCTCTGACACGGACAGGATCACTGTCGTCCCCCGCTCGCCACCGCCGTCGTGCGGGGCGGCGGCCAAGCGGGCGGTACGAGGAAGCACAGCGGCGACCCAGGAGGGGGCGCGTGCCGGCCAGCGACCGTGCAATGAGAGCTGGGGGAGGGGGCTTTTGGCCGGCGACCGCCCCCGATCCCGACGGCCGTGGCGGCCGTCACGGCCCGGGCTTCCACTCGCTTCGCAGCCACACAGCGTGGCGACCGTGCGAAAAACTGATTTTGGTCGAAAATACATGCGCCGAAACTTCGCGGCACGAGAAAAAAGAGGCAGGAAGGATGGACAGCCGGAGCGGCGGTTCTGATGCGGGACGGTGACCGTGGCCCAGATGCATGTAGGAAGAGGGCCAGATGGCTGCTGGGCCTGGAGGCGGGGGGGTGGGGCAAGAAACGAAAGCGGCGGTGGCAGGGAGTCTGTCAGAACTGAAGGAGGGACGGCATGACACACAGTCGAGGGCGGTGGGCGCGAGTCCGACTATGAAGCGGCCAGACCACAAGAAGGGCAGCACAGGCGAGGGCAGGCAAGAAAAAGAAAGTCTCGATGACCTCTCCAGCTCACTCATCCGCTTCCAGGGTCACCCAAATCTCCTGTCGCTTCAGCTGCTCGGCATAAAACTCGGCGTGCTCCTCAATCACCACACACACGAGCGCGCTGCCGCTGGCCTGGGCCTCGGCAAACACCCGCGACGCCTCCTTCTTGGCCAGCTGCACCACCTTTTGCAGCTGCGTAACGACGTGCCCCTCCTCGTACTCCTCGTCCCCAAGGAGAATCACCTTCCACAAGGGGATCTCGTCGGCCTCGGTCTTGCGCGTTGGCCGCGCCTTGGCCGCCCCAGCGCCTGCATCCGCCTCGGGGGCGGGGGGGGCAGCCTCGCGAAGCTTGCCCGCGTCCTTCTTAATCGACGTCTTGGGCCGACCAACCTTGACGCCGGGTGCCAGCGCCGTGGCGGGCTTCGACGCCGCGGCAGCGGCAGTGACAGTCGCGGCCGCCGCGGCAGCCGCACGGGCGGGGGTGGCCCAGGGGGATGAGGAGGTGAGCGCGCCCGGGGACGGAAAGCCCCGAAGCCTGCGACAGGGGCGGGCAGCGGCGGCGGCGGCGGCAGCGGCGGCGGGCCGCCGCCGTCCCGCCGCCCCGTCCAGCACCCGGCCGCCGGTGGTGCGGGCCGTCAGGACCGCGCAGGGCGAAAAAGCAACGGCAGGGGGGGTCATGGTGAGTCCGCCGCCGGTGGCACAGTTCACTCGGACAAAGGACCAGAGGTACGGGGAGGCGGACAGGGAGCCAGAGGCAAAGGAACAGGGAAGAGGCGGCTGTGGGAGCTGGGATACCGCGGGACCCACTCCGAGTGCGACACGGCGCCGCTGTTGGAGCTCTGCTATCGCCGTGGTTGAGCTGAGATTGGAAAACTAAGTGCCCGGACAGTTCTACTTCGTGAATAGTATTTAATTGAAGACATAGCAGCTGTTCCGACGACAGGCGATACCTCACCAACAATTATTGTGGTGCTGGCAGCCTCCACGACGATGGCTACATACATGCCTATCTCTGCAACCACCCGCGGCAACCGCCTCCTCCACCACCGTCGTTTCCACCCACGCCGGCGCCTTGGCAGCTGTGCCGCATCGACCACCGTCGCTGTCTTGGTCTCTGCCCCGCACCCAGACCGCGCGCGGCTCGTCGACAGCTTCAGCCCCGCGTTCAGAGAATTAGATTCTCCGCCATACCTATGAGATTATTTTCCATCAGGGACAGACTTGGAGTTGAGGACTTCGGCTCCTGAGGTACTCTGATCTTGTGTGCAAAGCGAGCTATCGGCCGATCGGCCTCCGCGCGCTCACAGGCAGTCAAATTGATCTTCATGGGACTTGTATTTTAACCGTATCTCCCAGCTATCTTTCACTATGTGCGCGGCCTACCTTCCCCGGCACATATTCACAGCCGCCACGCTACGAGGAGGGTGGGTGGTGGCCAGGCGCCCAGAGTATCCCCCTCCACCGCCCAAACCGTCCCCGCCCCCCACAGGCCACCCTCGCCGCCCACCCTCATACCCTTTCCACACCCCTTCGCCCCCTTCGCACCATCGAGCCCCTACCTGCCCCTACCTGTCGCTCTCGCTCCCGCCCCCCCCCCCCACCCCCCCGCACCCGCCCCCCCGCCTCTCTCACCCGTGGGGACCACCCCCCAATGCCCTCTGCGGCCACCGCGGCGTTTGCGCCGCCGTCCAGTTGGGCGCCCCTCGCCGGACGCGCCTTCACCCCTGGGCACCTCCGCCTCCTTTCCACCCCTCACCGGCGGGGGTGGCAGGTGGGTGTGGCGGAGGGGGGTGGGGCTTCCCGCCGGACTCGGCCGGCCGCGCTGCCGTGGCGTATTGGCGACCGTGGCAGCGGCAGCAGGGGCGGCAGCGGCAGTAGCAGCGGCAACGGCAGTGGCAGCGGCGCCCACAGGGGGGTGGGTGCGAGTACAACAAGGACACGAGCGGCGGCGGGGGGCGGAGGTGGAGGGGGCGGGGGCAACGGGCTGCCGCCAGACGCTCGGACGGTAGATGGGGAGGGGGCGCCAGGGCGCCAGGTGGTCCAACTCCCAGCGTCTGTGATGGAGGCGGCAGCGGCGGGGGGCGCCGTTGTGGGGCCGTCGGCTGAGGAGGGTGAAGCAGAGGGCGGCGCTGCCCCCGCCGTCGCCGCGGCCCCGTCGGCACCCCGGGAAGCTAGCGGTGTCGGTGCCACGGGCGTGCGGTCCCGGGCGGCGACGGCAGCGGCAGCGGTGTCTGGCGGGGAGGGGGAGGCGGTGGTGACGCTCCGTGCCCCCGCCAATGCCGTCGGCGGCGCTGACGGCGATGCGGTTGGGGAGGAGGAGGAGGAGGAGGTGGTGGTGCTGCCCAAGAGCGTTAGCGGAGTTGACGTACGGGTTCTGGCGGGGGTGACGGTGGGGGTGGTGGCGGCGGTGCTGTTGGCGGGCACCCTCGCCGCCCGTCATGTTTCGGCGGAGACACTGACCCAGGCCATGTCGTGGATCCAGGGGCTGGGCCCCCTGGGCCCCGTTATTTACGGGCTGGCCTACTTTGCCCTCGAGTTGGTGGCCGTTCCCGCTCTTCCCCTCACCGTTGGCGCCGGCTACCTCTTTGGCGTTGCCCGCGGGTCGGCGGTAGTCTCGGTGGCGGCAACTAGCGCGGCGGCCGCCTCATTTCTGCTTGCCCGGTATGGGGCACGGGACTTCATTTCGGGGCTGGCGCGACGGTACCCGAAGTTCCGCGCCGTCGACCGGGCGGTGGGGCGAGAGGGGTTTAAGTTTGTCCTCCTCCTTCGCCTCTCCCCCCTCCTCCCCTTTGCCCTCTCCAACTACCTCTACGGCTTGACGTCGGTGCGCTTTACGCCCTATGTGCTGGGCTCGTGGTTGGGCATGCTGCCGGGCTCCGTGGCCATTGTGTCGGGGGGGGCGGCTGTGAATGCGCTGTCGGACCTCTCCTCCACCCCAGATGTCAACCCGGGGCTTCTGGTCCTCGGCCTCGTTGCCACTATCCTGGTGCTGCGGAGTGTGGGCAAGCTGGCCTCTGAGGCGTTGCGGGAGGTGGAGGACCCGATGGCCCGAACCGCGGAGGGGGGGGGGGCAGGGAAGGGAGATGTGGAGGGGGAGGGGGGTGGGTCCTCCAAGCACTCGGCGTAGTGGATGTGGGGGAGGGACCTAAATTGTTGGGGACGGTGCGGGGCTGGCTGCCACTTGACTGGCGTGCCAGCAGCACCGTAGCGTAGGTGTGGCGAGTGGGGGGCGGTGGGGGGAGGGGGAGCGGGGGTGATGACGGGGGGCGATTAGGCGCACCAGCTATGGGAGCCCCTTTGCCGTCGAGGGTTGCGTGGCCGCCGGCGGGTATGCGTTGAGGGAGGCGGCGCGTCCCTACGCCCTACACCCCCGCCCGCTTTCCTTTATCACGGCGCCTCTTATATGCTTCAAGGGGAGGGAGCCGCTTGCCGGCGCCTGCCGCGGGGTGGGAGCGCCGGGGTTGCTGGAGCGCACCTTCCCACCGGCTGCTGCTGGGCGGTGGCGCGTGGGCGGCCATACCGCGCCCGCTGCGTGTCGTGGCAGGCCGGCAAGGTGGTGGGGCGGGCGGGCAGATAGCCATCCTGTGGTCCAGATACGGTGCAAATCGGGCGTACGCCGTTGCGAGCCTCTCCCCACACGCGACTACCGGTACAGACGAGTGCTTGGAGGGGTACGGTGGCTGGCACCGTGCTGCCCGACGCAAGCAGAATAGTGAAGAACGCCTGGCCGGCGGTCACGCCCGTCTCCCACGCTGGCAGTGCCAACCAGGCAGCCCGTCGCCAGCGACGGCGCCCCCAGCCGGGCGTCACCAGCCCCCCGCGCCGGCGACCCCACTTCGCAACCAAATCATGCCAAGAATGTAGGAGGGGGTGCTGCCTCCTGTCCACACGAGTTCCCGCCCGTTCCCCCCGGTTCCTCCCCCGTGCCCAACTGCAGCTGCCAGTGACGCTGCGGTATGCTGTCGGCAACGCACCTCCTGACCCCCAATACCCCCTCCCTACCGTCCCAGTGTGTCTCACAGCGGCACTGCCTCCCGCCCCCCCCCGCCAAGAGCTTGGGCCACCACCACGTCCTCGCCCAACAGCGGCACAGCCTCCTCCTTGTCCGCGTTGCGGCCCAGAATGTCCTCCACCTGCACCGCCGCCGCCACATTGGCCGCCACGTTCGCCACCACCGCCACCCCCGGGACCTGCATGAGGAGGGAGTAGAGGAAGCCACAGCCCGACAGGTAGCCCCCGTAACGGGCGTAAAAGTACCGCCGCGAGGGCCCGGGGAGGCGCCGGTAGTAGGGCCGCACCGCATCCTTGCCCGCATCCAGTGCGTCGCGGAGGGCCTCCCCCGCCGCCTCTAGCAAATCGTCTGCGGCAGTGGCGTCGCGGAGGGAGGCGGGGAGAAGGGAGAGGGCAGCGAGAGAGAGGGAAAACCCGTCGCCGAGCACGGGCCGGAGGGTGGCGTACTGTATGGCCGCCGACGCAGCCGGCTTGACCGCCCCCGGCAGGAGCTTGGAGGCCACAAACCCAGCCACCCTGAGGGCGGCCATCCGAATCAGCCGCCGGCGACGGACGCGGGACTCCCCGTCGGCGGCAGCCGTGTCGGAAGACGCCTCCACTGCCGTCGCCAGCGCCGGGTTGCGCAGCCTGAGGGCAGCAAAGAAGGAGGACTGGTCCACCTTCATCCGCTTATCAGCCACATACACAATGGCGGTGGTGAGGAGACGGCTCCAGCGCAACACCGTCCGCAGCGGGTGCTCGTGGCCGTCGCGGAGGAAGAAGACGATAAATACGGCGGCGAGGGCGTACAAGGCCGCCTGCTTGCGCAGCAGCGGCGCGTGGGAGGCCCACAGGTGGGAGCGGAGGGTGGGGGAAGTAGCCAGGAGCGTAAGCCCCGTCACCCCACAGGTCATGCCCTTGAGGAAACCCGCATAAAAGGCAGCGTGGGAGGGGTCCTTGAGGGTGGGCGACACTGATTCCTTAAAGGACTTGTACTCACGGGCCGCCGCCCCATCGGGGCCAGTGGCCACGGGGGTGACGCCGCCGTCGCCGCCACCGCCGCCGCTGCCGCCGCTGCCGCCGCCACCTCCCCCCGCCGCTGGCCGCCGCGTGGCAGACGCAGACGCCTTCAAAGCCGACGCCTTGGCGCGGAGCCCCGACGGCGCCATTGCCAAGTGAGGCAGGGACCACCTCAGACCACAGGAGGGTGGAGGCAGCACGGTGTGGGGCTGGGGGGGGGGGCTGCAGCCGACGCCACGGCAGTGACGGCGGGTAGCGCAGCGTCGGGCGAGGTCCAGGAGAGAAGTGGCCGTATGTAGGTATGTACTGTACATATGTAGCGGTTCGACGGGTTGATGCGTGTGGGGGGGATTGTGTAGGGTGTCCACGACAGGCACCACGGGCTCCTCACCACCCTGGTGGGACGATCGCTCCTCGATCGATCGTCAGCAGTCAAGTACGAGCGTATGGTTAATGGCTCTTATCGAATATGCTATTTATTCATTACGCCCCTTTCCGCTCGGACAGCATCAGACAGGCCGTGGCGAAGACGACCATCGCTTCCCTCTACGCCCCCCCCCCAATGCTCTTCCCCACGCGGCAGCTCACCTCTCTCTCAGGCTGGTGCTCAGCGGACCTCTGGAGGAATAGATGGTGGGTCGTCCGCGCTGTTCCACGGAACGTGGCGACCCACACGCCTGCTGCTGTCGCGGCCGCCGTCTGCCCATATGCATACGAACATGCTGGTCTTGCAGGGAAAACAAAGAGAAGTAGGGGCGAGCCCAATGTGGAGGAGGGGTGAAAGACAAATAGAACCACCACAATTCCCATAGCGCGGCCGCACCGCCCCTCTCTTCAGTAGTACTCGCCGTCCGACTCAAACGGGGGCCGGCCGCCCCGCGAGGGCGCAACGTCAGAGCTCCAACCCCCCCCCTGCCTCCCCCCACCCCCCCAACCTCCCCCCCCCACTGCCTCGTCGGCGTCCATTACCGCTGTCGTCGCCGCCACCTCCGCCTCTGCCGCCGCCACTGCGTCCCGCTGCGCCTTGCGCACAATCACCGCCCGGACGGTAGCCATCTCCGCGTCGTCGAGCGGCGCAAAGTCCCCCGGCGCGGGCACCCCCCCCAAGCCAATGCCCATAAAGCCCACCCGGTGGATGGCACGGACGGTATAGCCGCCGACGGCGGCGAGCATCTTGCGGATCTGGCGATTGCGGCCCTCTCGGAGGGTTACCCGCAGCCAGCACGCCGCCGCGGGGCCGCCGCGGCCGCCAGCGCCGGCGGGGCCCGGCGGCGGCGACGCCCGCTCCACCAGACAGGGGAGCGTCGGCGCCGCCAGCGGCGTCCGCCCCCGCGCGTACTGGGCCACCGTGCGGATGACGACCCCGCGGCGGAGGGCGTCGACGTGCTCTTCGGTCACGGGCGCATCGGTGCGGACGAGGTACACCTTCTCACACGCCGACCCCGCGCCGAGCGCCGCGTTGACCAGTGACCCGTCTGACGTGAGGAGGATGACCCCCGAGGTGGCCTCGTCCAGCCGGCCAACGGGGAAAACGCGGTCACGGCCGGCGTGGCCCGCGCCGGCCAGGCACGCCAGGATGTTGTTAGGTACCGCCGCAGACGTGGTGGTGACCACGTCGACCGGCTTGTGGAGCTTGAGGTACGTAAACCGGCTCGTGTCGCCGACGCCGCCCGCCGCCGCCGCCGCCGACAGCGCCGCGTCCGCATCCGCGTCCCCCCCCCCCGGGGCGGCTTCCGGCGCGGCGGCGCTGTCGACAGTGGCGGCAGCGGCGGTGGCGGCGGCGGCGGCGGCTGCCGCCGCAGACGCCTCTGCCGCCGCCGCCGCGACGGCGGCGGCGTCAACGACCACGGGCGCGGCGAGGCGCTCCCACGCCACCTCCACCCCGTCGAGGGTGACCACATCCCCCGGGTGGAGGCGGTCCCCCGCGTACGCGCGGACGCCATTAATCGCCACCCGCCCCGCGTCGACGAGCGCGTCCGCCTCCCGCCGGGAGTGCCGCTCCTTAAACGCCTTGTTCACCCGCACTCCCGCCGTGCCCGTCGAGGGGGGGGGCGCCCCGGCGGGCCGCCGCACCGACGACGGCCGCCGCGTGCGGTACGCCGCGGTGGCGGGCAGCCGTGCCGGTGCGGTGCGGGGGGGGGGGGGGGGCGGTGCAGCCGGCCAGGGGGTGCCGCCCCCGCCGCCGCTGTCGCCGCCGCCCCCGCGGGGGCGCCCGGGCGGCCGCCGCACACGCCAGCAGTAGCGCCCGCCCACGGTTGGGCGGGGCGGAGGAGGGGGCACCCGGGTACCAGCGCGGGACAGCCCCGCGGCGGGGCGCCGCCGCCGCCGCCGTCGCCGCTGGGGCGGCGGCGGCTCACGTCGGGCGCCATGACGGCGACCACCGCCTGTCCCCCACCCCACCCCGAGCACCACCCGGCCGGGCGCGTCGACGCGGGGGCGCGGCGGCCGCGCAGAGGAAGGGTGGCACAAACCGTGCGCGCACCTGCCAACGGGGGTGAGATAGGCGGGGTGGGAGGGGGGAGGAGCGGAGAAGGGGCAGAGGAGGAGCGGGGGAGCTGGGACAGGGAGTCACCACAGCCTGGCCCCGCGAGCAGTTGCACTGCGCGTCAGGGGGAGGAAGGGGAGGGTGGGGGGGGGGTGCGTCGTCGTCCGAGGAGCGGCGAGGAGGGGGACGTGCGAGGTGGACGTGACGGGGGGGCGAGCTGCCACGGTGGTCGCCTGGTTCACCGCCGGTGGGATCTATTTTGGACCCCCACCAATCCAGGGCCGACGGCGGCACCGACGTTGGGGTCCGGCCAACCCCGCGTCCTCCCCCCCTCACCGCCGCCGCTGCCGGCCCGCAGCCACCCCGGCTGCCCCTTCCCCCCGCTCCCCGTTTTCCACGGCCCTCCCCCTTCCGCCCCGCCCCGCGCCTTCACCCCCCCCCCCACCCGTTGCCCCTCCGCCCCCCCCCTCTACTCCGGGTTCCCTCGGCCGCTTCCACCATGTCCCCCCGCGCCTCCCTGGCTGGCGGCGGCGGCGGCTACTCCCCCCCCCGCGGGCGCCACCACCCCACCCACCCCCCTATGGCAGCGTCGGCGGCAGCGGCGGTGGCGTTTGCCAGTGCCTTTGGTGGGGGTGGGCGGCTGGCCGCCGCGGCCGCCGCCCGGCGGGCGCTGCTGCCGCCCCCCGCGGCCGTGTCTGTGGGGGCCGCCGCGGCGGTGGCGGCGGGCCGCTGGGGGGCGGCCCCGCGGCCACGGCCGTCCCGGCGGTGTGGGGGGGTGGCGGGGGTGCCAGGCGGTGGGGTGAGGGGCGTGTCGATGGGCGCCCCGCTGCGCGGTGACGGTGGCGGCCGGGACGGGGGCGGCGGCGGTGGCGGCGGTGGCGGCGGTGGCCGCGGGGGGGGTCCAGGGGGGGGGGGTCGCAAGCAGCCCCGCCAGACGGGACGGCGGCCGCCGGCGGGCTCAACGGCGGCTGGGAGGGCCCCCCGCGATGGCGCCCCCCCCACCCCCCCCACCCCCACCGCCACGCTGCCCACCGCCGCGCCGGCGGTGCGGATCCGGCCCAAGCAGTCGCTCGGCCAAAACTTCCTCCGCGACGAGGCCGTCTCGGCGGCGATTGTGCGGGCGTTTGTCGCGGCCGTGCGGGAGGTGGCGCCGGCTGGCGCCAACGAGGACGCATCATCGGGCGTGCACGTGGTCGAGGTGGGCGCCGGCACCGGCGCCCTCACCCGCCGGCTGGTGGACCCTTTCCCCCGCATGACCGCGGTAGAGATTGACAGCCGCGCCGTGGCGGCGCTGCGGGCGGCGTTGCCGGGCCTCCGCGTCGTGCAGGCAGACGTGCTGGCGCTCGACTGGGCGTCGTCGGTCGCGTCGCTGGCGGCCACCACCGCTGCAGACAGGGACGTCGACGGCGGCGCGGGCGGCCGGCCGCTGGCGGTTGTTGGCAACCTGCCGTACAACATTGTGTCGCAGATCCTGTTGGCCCTCCTCGAGACCCCCGCCGACGTGGTCGCCACCGCGGTGGTGATGGTTCAAAAGGAGGTGGCGGACCGCCTCGTTGCCCCGCCGCGCTGCAAGGCCTATGGCATCCTGTCGGTTGTCGCGCAGCTGTACGCGGAGCCGACCATCCTGTTTGAGGTGCCCCCCACCGCCTTTTACCCTGTCCCGGACGTGCAGTCGGCAATGGTGCGGCTGGACGTGCGGCCCGTGCCGGGGGGTGTGGCCGGCGTTGTGCACGACCGCCCTGCAGTGCGGCGGGTGGTGCGCGCCGCGTTCCAGCAACGCCGCAAGACGCTTCGCAACAGCCTCAAGGGGCTGACCGGTGGCGCTCCACTGGGTGACCGCTGGGCGTCACGGCGGCCCGAGGAGCTGACGCCCCCCGAGTTTGTGGAGCTCGCCGCGGAGGTGTACGGCGAGGGGGGGGTTGCCGCCGCCGCCATGGCTGACCAGGCCACTGCTGCCGCCGCCGCCCCACCGTCCCCGGCCACGGGGAATAGCCGGCAACGGCGGCGGCAGAGTCCCGAGGCGGAGGCGACCGCAGTCGGGGCGGTCGGTGACGATAGCGACGGTGTGGGCGGGGATGATGGAAGCGGGCGTGGCGGCGGCGACGGTGGAAGCGGGTCGGACGGCCCGGTCGCTGCCTCCCGCGTGTGGCGCCCTGTTAAGGGCCGGCCGGTGGACCTGTGGGCACCAGGCGTGGACCACCCCGCACCAGCCGACAAAGAGGACAAGGATGGCGCCATTGCGCGGGACGCGACGGCAGCGTCAAGGCAACCCGCTGCGTAGGTGTTCTGGCTCTCGATCTTTAATCAATCCGCTCTTAACCGGGCGGGTTCGGAAACAATTACTCTTTCTTCTTTTCTATTTCTTTTGTGTGTATTGCAAATTCCCGTTCTGGAGCCCTGTCGAGAGGGGCTTAAAAGTACTCTGTTCACCACGTGACCACCAGTGCGGCCCTTGCGGCTGCCTGAATTTGGCTCTGCCCTCACGGCCTCTGGACGTGGCAAGCCGGGCGCGCACCGAGGAGGGGCCCTCGGCCGCGGTCAGAGGTACTTACTGTCAGCAGGCGTGGACCACTTCCACAGCCGCTCTCCGCCGCTTCGCTGACAGCCATGCGGCAGCGGGCCTGTCCATCATTGGCCGTTCGGTCCTTTTCGAACGCGAGGGGAGGGGCGTTGGTCGGGCATCGGCCTTTCTGGTGGCAGCGACCGAGGGGGCCAGCTGTCGTTGCGCCCCGGCCGGAGCCGCCTCGGCGGCCCCGGCCGTTGAGGCCGTGCCTGGACACGGACTGGGAACGGCGGCGGACGCTCGCCGACCCTCCTCCGCGCCTGGCCTGGGCGCGCGAGCGGCTGGGACGCCCGCCCCAGCCGCCACCACGCGTGTGCCGCCGCGGGCGTCGGGCACTCTGCCGCTGCCACGACTGCTGCTGCCGCCATCGTCGCCTTGCGGCACGGCAACGCGAAGCTACTAGGCCGGCCGGCGGCGACACACCTGTCTGCCGTGTGTTTGCTGTGTGTCGTCGCGCCGCGCGCTGCCGCTTGGGTGGGGCGCATGCGCGTTGCCTGGGGGGGGGCAGTGGTGTATCTCTCTGGCGACGGCGCATCTGCTTCCGCCGTCAGCCTGACGCCCTCCCTACGTGTCCCGTAGTGGCGCGGCTGTGCGCAACCTTCCCCGTCCCCCTCACCCTTCCCACACCTTGCCCTTTCACGGAGCGTCTTGGCCTTCCGTGGTGACCCCTTGCCTTGCCCCTGACCGCCCGGTGGCGCCATCATGGCGTCCAAGGCGGACGCGGATGGGCCTCCCCAACCGACGGCATCGGTGGCGGCGGCAGCGACGCTTGCCAAGGACATGTCCAACATTTTTTGGGCGGTGGGCTTTTACTGGGTCATCTCCATCTCGATGGTGTTTGTCAACAAGACGCTCTTGTCGTCGCCGACGGGCAAGATTGATGCGCCTTTTTTCATCACCTGGTACCAGTGCCTCGTCACTGTCATTGCTGTCTACGCTATGGGCCAGGCTGGGATTGCGAGCGTGCCCAAGTTTGAGCTCCGCCCTTCTGTCGTGCGGCAGATGGTGTCCCTGTCGGTGGTTTTCACCTGCATGATTGTGTTCAACAACCTCTGCCTGAAGTATGTCGAAGTGAGCTTCTACCAGGTCGCTCGCTCTCTCACCATTGTCTTCAACGTTGTCTTTGACTTCGTCGTGTTGGGGCAGGTCACCTCCCTCCCTGCGATTGGCTGCTGTGCGTTGGTCGTGTCGGGCTTCTTGTTGGGCAACGACCAGGAGCTGCGCTGGTCGCTGCAGGGCGTAGTCTTTGGCGTGGCGTCCTCCTTCTTCGTCGCCATGAACTCTATCATGGTCAAGAAGAAGTTCCGCCTGGTTGACAACGACCCGTGGAAGCTGACGCTGTACAACAACGTCAACGCGACTATCCTCTTCCTGCCGCTTATCGTCTTGTCGGGGGAGCTCAACGTAGTGGCCACCGCCGCCAACGTGCGCACACCCCAGTTTTGGGGACTGATGACTGTCGGCGGCTTCTTGGGCGTGGCCATTTCGTTTGCCACAGCAGCACAGATCAAGTACACTAGCCCGCTCACACACAATGTGTCGGCGACGGCGAAGGCAGCGGCGCAGACGGTACTGGCGCTCGGTATCTATCGCAACCCCATCACTGCACTGGGGGGGCTGAGCGTGGCGGTCGTGCTCGCTGGCAGTCTCAGCTACACGCTCGTCAGGCGGGCGGAAATGAAGAGCAAGGCGGCGGCGGAGGAGGCGGCACGGGTGGCAGCGGCCGCGGAGGACAATGTCAGGCCGCTTGTTATAAACGAGGCGACGCGCACATAGGCTGCTTGTTTCTCTTATTCTTGTTTCTCTTATCTGCTGCTTTTGGGGATGCGATTTACTTCTGTGTCGGTCTGTGTCCTTCCTTTGTTGTGTTTGTTTTGAGTGAGTAGCCGCCGTTTCGCTACTCTGTTTGGGTAAGATGGGCACGGTTGGCCATCCCTGGGACCCTTATCCTTCCAGGAAGGCGGCCAGCACAGAGTGTGCAAAGATCGGCCGTAGTTGTAGGTACCATCCCAAGCTCGCTCCCGTCCTCATTCTGGTTCGCGTTGTGAGAGCTTTGGTCATGTGTGAGTTGCTGCGTACATATATATCCGCTTTGCTCGACTCCCAAGGTGTGCCCTACGGTTTCTCTTGCGGCATGTGCGACGTCACGGGCAAGTCTTTCGCTCCATCTCGGCTGCACCATGTTGAGCGTCGTGGCGGCGACGCTGGCCAATGGGGGCAATTGCCCGACGACCGATGACCGGGTCTACATACGTGTTGTGATTCTCCCTGTTTTGGCCGATGTGGACATGAACAACCACGTGGCTGCACAACACTCCATTGGCTGGGTTGCGGTATCCGGCTCAATCAATGACTGAGACACTCCTGGATCGCACTGTTGCTCTCGTTCACATATGTATCTATGGCCAAAATTGGGACAACACCAATAAATACTGCACTTAGATACATATGTGGCGGCTGACGTTAGAAGACTCATTCTTTTCCAGGACCCCGACCAGAGATACGGGCCTGGAAGATTGCCAGCTCTATAGCACTCAGGACCAGAGTATTTAGCCTCCATCACCAACGAGGCGAATACCGCCTGCGATGCGATCTAGCCTTTCTGGGCAAGTTAGACGCCCTCGCTCGACAGAAAACTCCAGTACTGGGAACGGCACAATACAAGGCGTCCGATCGAAAGCGCCGTGGCCCCAGCTGGCGTACAAAATTGTACACTGACGCCCTTTCCAAGCCCCACTTATGTTCGTGTACGTGTACGTGTATCCTCGCGTACGAGGCTCCCGTTGGGCGCCCATGTGACGGCGCAGCGTACACGTGAAGACTTCCGAGAGGGCCCGCTCTATGTCTAATCGAGGCATACATCGGCGTGCATCGACACTATATAACAGAACTTACAACGCATTTATCTGTCGTATTACAAAGTGGCCTCTCTCAGGGTCAGACTGCCCTGCTACCGGCGCCGGCAACCAGTCTCTACATACACTTGCACCTCGCTGCGCCCCGTCGACCTCCCCCCTTTACCGACCATCCCTCTGGCCGACTACCCTCTCCCCCGACCGTCCCTCGTGCCCTCCGCCGCAAAGGCTACGCGCCCCCTGTGCCGCCCGCCTGTGGTATCGCCAACACCATTGGGACGTCGCGTATTGGGAGTAGCTTTGCATCTAAGGACGCGGTACGCCAGCGTGATACGGAAACTGCTCGGCATGTCCTTAACAAGCCCGTCACATGATACAGTACCGATACACGAAGCAAATGGAACTTGGAAAGGGCATGATGCGTACGGCGCGCTTGCCGGTACCGCGAATTCAACTACTAAATACTGTCAGCAACCAGATTCTCATCAGAATCTCTTTAGACTATGATAAACCCCGGCCACGTGGGTACGTCATAGCGACATTTCGCAGGGAGACGTCCGTTACCTGGCCGTTTTTGGCCGCTTTATCATCCAGGATGTTCATGTAACAAATACATACTGTGACGCCAAGTGGGCGAATTCGACACCAATGATGTGCCCTCGGTTAGGGTTGGATCGGGCGCCCAGGGCGCTTGTTATGAGCGCTTAGTGGGCGCGTTTAAGGTGCTCATAGGGCGCGCAAGCGCCCCGCGCCCAGCCGAAGTGGGCGCCCACAGGGCGCGTTTACGTTTTTCCTTCTTCCAGGGGTCCACTTCTTCTACTTCACGAGCCGAGAAAAGTGGTTCAAAACAAGCTGGTACAGGAGTTACCAACACGGCGGCGCCGCGAACAAAACAGAATTCGACGAGACGATGATACGTAGGCTCTCAGATGACCCAGTCATACACAAGTCTCGTGACTTTTCGTGAATGAGCCACATACATTCATAGTTCAAATTCATTATTCTCTTAAAAAAGGAGGCCACGAGCGTATTGGTTAGGGTGCTACTTGAGAACGCTCAAGGCGCTCAGGGCGCGCATAGGCGCTCATAGGTAGGGTTGTGCAACACGCCCATTTTTGCCAGGCGTGTCGGCGTGACACGCTACAACACGGTACAACACGCCTTTTCGCGCCGACAACGCCCAACACGCCCGAAGTGACCCCCCTACATTAGCCAAACTACCTCCATTTAATGTCACGTTTGCTGGTTCGGCGAATCAAATAGAGCCTCAGGCGACCCAGAGTGACAACTCTAGCCAAGTCTGGCGCCTATCATCCCTCACACGCCCCGAACACGCCCTTCCTATTGGCGGGCGTGTCGGCGTGACACGCCTAACACACGACTTAAACTCGCCTGGGGTGTACACCCCCCAGGCGTGTTCCGCAACCCTGCTCATAGGCAGGGTTGTTAAAAAATGAATCATTTTTTGTCGCGGCGTTCATTAATGCGTTCATTAAATGTCTTCATTTTTCATTTTGTCATTAATCGTTCACTTTATTAGTGCAGGTAAATACACAATGCAAGTCGTGCAGAGGAGTGCTGTTCTGCCGCTGCTTGCTGCTCACGGCGTCGCCGAGCATGCTCTGTTGCACCCCGTGGGACACATCTGCTTCGTGTCTGTGGGGCCTGTCGCAACTCGGCCCACCCTCTCCCAAGAAGGCCCCGCGCGGTCTCCTTCACGCGTGAGCATTCTGTACGCATTTCTTTATGAGGTGCCGCATGATGGACTCTCGGACAGCTCCTGCGGTCGGCGCCGGCGCACGAGCTTTTAACGAGATTGGATGTTGCGGTTTGATCGACACGTTGGCGAAGGCTGCGGCTGGAGAAGGTTCTACAGTGGGGGTCAGAGAGACTGAGGATGACGATGCTGGAGGCGCAGCGGTCCTTTTTTTTTCTTTCCACGCGTCCCAGCATTGGCCCAGGCCGCAGCGCGAGTGACACTAGGCAGAGACTTAATTTGCTGCATGGAGTCGAGGCCGTGCGTCGCCATTGTAACAAGCTGGTGAAGGACAAGCAGCTGAACGGGATTCTGCTGGCAAGGCATCTCTACATCTGCGGCAAGTGTCCGCTCAGGGTACGGCAGGTGGCCTGCAGATCAAGCACTACTTTGTAGAAGACAAGTCCTCGACCGATAGACCGACCCAGCCTGATCAACTATGATCCTTGTTCAAGTTGTCCATGGTTGTTAGTATAAGTGGTCACGTGAGTAAGCTTTCAATGAATGGTCGGTCGCTCGAGCCCTTTCATTAATGTACTCCTTATTGAAACGTTAAATGAATTCATTGAACCCCGCAGCAACCCTGCTCATAGGGCGCTTTTAGGCGCCTTTAGACACGGCGCCTTGAGAAATGGGGCACCCAATTCATTCCTTCCCTCGGTGCAGCTACCGGGCTGTTTAAAACGGCGCGGACTGCATTTTGGCGAGTGGTGCTCCTGTCACCTCAGGGCCTCGCCTATCTTCGTGCCACAGTCAAGCCAGTGGCAGGCGCGTCACCTGCCGACAGAAGGAGGGGGATGGAACGGCAGCAGCGGTGGGCGCGTCACTCACGACGAAGAGGAGGGAGGTGGGATGGGTACAGCAGCAGGCGCGTCACCGGCAGGGAGCGGGATGAGAGGGGAGCGGCAGCGGCGGCACGCGCGTCAACCGCGGGGAGAGGAAGGCGGGGGAAACGGCAGCGGCGACGGGTGTGTTATGGCCAGGGGGGGGGGGAGGGGCGGAGTGGTATCAGCGATTGGAGCACCACTTGCGGGCGGGGGAGGGTTGGGGGGGAGGGTGATGACCCGGAAAGGGAAAGAAGGGGGGGGGGCGACGAACCAGACAGCGCAGAGGTGTATGGAGGCCGGGGGGAAGGCAAAGCAATACTCAGGCAGAGGAATAAGAGGCTACACGGTGGAGGTGCGAGAAGGACAAGCTGGAGACTGGTGGCTGGCGTCAGTGGGGGATGAAGGTGGCGTTAGAGGTCGGGACGTGCCCATCATTGTGGACAGCGACACAGCGACAGCGCATTGGAGATGATGGGCACGGCAGCCGGCAAGAGCGTGCGGTGGGGTGCGTTGTACGTGTGGCAGTATTGACCCCCAGGTAGGGGGGCAACACGTGCCATGCAAAGGGCGGCAGGCCACTAGCCTGATCCGTTCCTCCCCCTGCATTTGGGTCCATATTCCCTAAGTTTGGGATAGTTAGCTTAGTAGTAAATCCAACTTGGATTTGAGGGTTTTCTGCATTTATCGTCTTGAATTTTCGTGTGGCCCGGTGGGCAGGTGCTGGGGTGGGAGATTCTGAGTGGCGAGATTCTGAGGGGACCCTGGGGGGACAAGGGGAGGGACAGCGGGGCTTGTCCCTGCTTCCCCGTCCCGACCAAGAAACTGTTGGACCACACACCATCTTCTTGTTTGTCAGTCGGGGGATTGCCCCACAACAGGGATAGAGTGTGTGCGACTTGCACTTCTTCCGGTTCCCCCGACACGGGAGGCAGCCCTTGTACACCGCCCCTACTTGAGTGTCGCGTGTGCGAGAGGTTATTGCCACAGTACGCCCCGTATAGGGTGGCGTCGGTGTGGGAGATTGGGCCGGAATTCGGTACCAATACTTTGGAGATTCGGGTCAAGTGAACCTGACCGGAAGTCGAAATTCACCCGACACACGATGGTGAAACTTCTGACTTCTGGACGGAAATTCGGCTAGGACTTCCGACATACTAGAGCAGGGTAATGCTGCTGGTATTTGTTTCTTGGGATTTTTGCACGGGAGCCAGACGGATTTCTACGTTTTGAGTGCTTTGCGTGTGGCGTGATCTGATTGGTTTGTTTGAGTGTTCATTTTCTGAGTGTTTTGAGGGGTTGCGTGAGCGTGTGAGGAGGGTTGATAAGGAGGGACAGCAAGGCGGGGAGGGCCCACCTTGGCTGGACAAGCAAGTAAACACCGTCTGGCTCCGACACATCTTGGTCGTGCCTTGGTGAGCTGACCCGCTCACCACACGCAAGTTCCGTGTTCGGCTGTGTGGAGGTGCTTGCTTCCGGTGTCCCAAGTTGGGATATCGGCAATACTCATCTTCCTTCCCTGACTCGGGGTTGGTGGTTGGGAGTACTGCTACAGTCGGCGGTGCTGACAAAGAAGAGCAGTGGAGAAAGCCCACACCGACCTTCAGTGAGGAGCGTACTCTTTCGAACCGAACGGGCCGCGGGAGACTGCAGTCAGATAATTACGAGAACATCATAATCTTGATCGCTGAAAGTCACATCTGCGGTCAAAGGACACGCCAGGACCGTGCCTCTTTAACGAATTAGATAAGAGAATCCTCGATGAGATAGGTCGTTGCTGAAAGTCTCTATTGTCCTGGGAAATAGCCTTCCAGAAACCTAGAGTACTCGACACTTTCCTCGCGTCCGTTGGAACCTACGAGACAGTTATTTTTCTCCACAGAAACTGCAGTGAGAGACAACCAAGACGAGGAGGTGGAGAGCAAGGAGCATGAGCAGCAAGAGCTCGTCAAGCTGCATAGACTGTTACAAGAATATGAGAAACTTGGTTGCGTCCAAAAATGAGTCTTCTATAGCAAACCGCCACATATATAAGCCTTACCAGATATCTGGGTAGTAGAGGCTTTCAGCAACGCGAACTCCCACGCGTAGATATGTACACACATAATAGTATGTTACTCTAATCGGCCCAGTCTTGCAGACTGCATGTTGGCGCCCAATGGGTTCTTAGCCAGAGCCCACCACACCAGCTCACGGGAGCGCCAGCCTTCGTGCCACCACCTGCTGCGCCTCCGTACCCTCCTAGCCCCCCCGACCATCACGCGCTTTTCCTCTCTCTCGCCTTCACCTGTGCTCATCAGCTTCATCCCCCCCTTCGCCCCTCTTTCCCTTCGTCGCTCTTTTCAATCCTCGCTCTCCGTTCTTCTTGTCACCGCTCTGCCACCCGCCTGTCCAACTGTGGTGACCTCCTCTTCCCCCTTTCAGGAGCGCAGCACGATGGAGGCTGGGGAGGTAGGACGAGCAGAAACGAGTAGGGGCCGAGAGCTGCGGATGTGGTGAAGTGACGGCCGTGGTAGCAATTAGGGCAGCAACAGCGGCGCCATTGATGTAACTGGCGTGCCCGCCGGCGAGGCGGGTGACGAGGGAGAGATGGGCGTGGGGTATGTGGGCCAACTCATATTCGGGGCCATAGGTGCGTGACTTAGGGCAGCAAGGACCAGGTGGCGTAGGTGTGCTCACATCCAGCAGGATGCACGGCCATGCAACAAGAAAAAACCCGAGAAGGTAGCCTCATTGAGTCAGTCAAATATCGGAGTAACATAAAATTGTTAGCTGGAAGTCATACCCCGACGCCATGTGTCTGCCTCGTCGGCGGCACTTTTACCTGTGTACACCGTACGGGAGTACCCGATGGAGTACCGCGGTGCTGAAGGTCTGTTCAAGACTCGATCTTTTCCAGTTGCCCGACCAAACGATGCTCTGAGACTACGTTCAAGGAACACAGTGGAAGCCCACACCAGAACTAAAGTTAAGTAAGAACTTCTATGCAGCCGGGATGGTCAACGTAGAAAGATATGAGAATAGTCATGAGACACTGTCTGAGACTTTTCCTAAATTTTTGACCATTGGCACGTCTCTCCCACTGTCCAAGACATTTTTTGTAGCACGCGTAGGATGTGTTGTTTCCAATTGGCCACGCGGGCAATATCCCAAATCGGTTGTACAACTCGTCGATCTATGGTAGATAGTGTGAAAAAGAAGAGAGCCATGTGTGCTTTCCATGCCATCATACGCACGCGGTTCCAGTGCTGTTTTCGCACGTCTTTGTTGGGAAGTTTTGTTTCTATCGGTTATTGACGGATTAGACGATTGGACGAGCCCTGTGGCACCGTCTGAGTTAGGAGGCGCTTCACCAATTGGGCTAGAGCTCGACTATTGTCTGAGCTCCTAACTCTCAACGCCGTCTGATCCTCTCAGAACTATTCCAAGGATTATCCCCAATAATCGCTTTCTGGCTATTCGCGGCATAATACGCAGCGTGGCCAATAAGACGCACCTCTGTCACTTTTCCGAGGTCGCTTGCACTTGCATCGCCTGAGTTTCTCGAAACGTTCCACTGATAGTATTGCTGCTTACTGAATTCTGTCCTTGTGGCCCCAGACCGAGTCATAGAGTCAGTTTCTGAACATTACGGGCACCGCATTGGCTGGACAGCGCTATCAGCTGCTTGAAGACCCAATCATGTGGTCGTATGGCGGCCCAGAAGGGCCGGAACTGTTTCTCAATTTTTCATCTCATAAGTTTGAGATCTTCTACTGTCAGAAGCACTTTGCCGGGAGATCTTGGCAGGACCATGTGTTTCCCCGGAAAGACAAGTGGATGCGATTCCAGTATGTGGGGGCTCATCGGCCTGGGAGTCGGTCTCAGCGGCGTACCTGATTGGCTAAGAGCCCGTCTGAGAGAGTAAGTCTCGATCCACTAGGACAGAAGTCAGAAATCAGCAATGCGAAAACTCTCTCAAGTTTTATACGATGTCGATTGGTTGAACAATGTTCAGGGCAACCCTAGACTGCTTGTTGCTTCATTTGTCAATAACGCAGTGACAATCACAGTGGAAATAGTAAGGGTTGTCACCGGAGATGATTGAAAAACGTTTCTCAGGCGATTCCAGGGTGAGCCTGGGAGCTCGACACCTTCCCTCGTCTAAAACGCCAGTACTGGGAACATGGCAATCGAAGGCGTCTTATCAAGAGCCCCGTAGCCCCAGCTGGCGGAAAAATGTGGAGAATGATATCGATGGCGCGCCCTCTAATACAGTGAGTCACACCACTGCCCTTAGAAGTAGTCCTTCTGAACCTTTCCTCATGACATGAGCGTATACTCTAAACGACATTGACAACGTTGTCCATTAAAACGCAAGTGTGGCGCCTTTCAATCAATAGAAACCTTATCTGTTTTAAGCCCCCGCCAGCCGAGAGAGCGAGCTTTGAGAATTGTCCAGTCTAAACTACCCAGGAGCACACAGCGGAAATGACTTGGGGTTTCGCGACACCGTCTTGAGCCACACAGTGCCGTTAGTCGCGTCGTCCCGCCGGGAAGAAAGCAAAAGTACAACAATTTACTTACACAGGAGCATGCTTTATGAATTTTACGCACTTTGAAAGAAAACACGTGCAAACGATGCGTCTCGTTGCCACAAATGTGTTGATGTCAGAAAATGGAAATGTAAAAAGCCAACAATAACCGGGTTTCTGTCGTCAGGCGCCACACGTGACCATTATAACTCCACAGCATTCGAGTCATGTTGGTATTTTTAAATAATCTGGCCGCAACATCCGTTATGTGGTTTGAAGAAAGAGAAAGGTATCATCTCTATTTGTCAAGGACGCCCTACGATTTGTTCGAGCCTCGCCGAGGGCGTTGAAGATAAGAATGTTTCACTGTCAGGACGGGCGTGTCGTAAAGGAAGTGTTGATGCTTCTATCCTCGGACTGCGCGATGATCTGCGTATCCATGAACGTGAGCGCTGCACCAACTGTCGTGAGCTTTGAATTTATTATGCAATTCACATACATGGCGCGGATCGCGCGTAGATGAAAGCCGTTGTCTCTTCCGCTCGCCCATCTATCCTGTTGAGAGCTCGAACACCAGGAGTCAAAAGGTCGGGAAGGAAGGGGGACGGGGGGGGGGGCAACATCTTCGTCATCACGAATACTGTTTGTAAATTGATAATAGATGACAATGCTAGGACAGTGTGGCTGCGTTAGTGCTCCACATCAGAAGTTTCCTAGCTTCGTGCAAATGCGCTGGGAAAGCCTTCAAGTGCCTGGTACGAAAAAGCGTACATTGTCCAGGAAAACAAGCGTTGAAGGATCCTCGTCGAGCACACTGTCACCATGTATTGCTGATTTCTGAATTCTGTCACGGGGGACAGAGACTGACTTTCTCAGACGAGCTCTCAGCCAATCAGATACGCGGCTGAGACCGACTCCCGGGCCGAAGGGCCCCCTCAGCCTGGAATCGCCTCTGCTCTTTTGCACGTCTCGGGGGAAACAATTGATTCTGCCAAGATCTCCCAGGAAAGTGCTTCTGACAGCAGAAAACACCAAGCATCTGAGAAGAAATCGTGGGAAGCAGTTGCGGCCCCTTCTGGCCAAGCATACGACCATATGAATGGGTTGTCAAACAGCCAGTAGCGCTGTCCAGCCAATGAGGTCCCTGATTTCAAAAAAAACATGGACTCGATGTCTCGGTCTCCGGCCACCAGTGCAGAACTCGGCCAGCAGCAATACGTCGTTGATAAAGACGACACTGCTATTTCGTGTAATTTTGTTCAAGAGGAAGCATTTCGGGTGAGCTGATGTAAATATGAAGAGTAAAAACTATCGGAGGGCTTGTCGTGAGCACTTGCTGTGACCCTCTTGCCGAAAAGTACGCTTGAGGCACGATGTTTACATCTGCTTTCAAAGAACGCTGGCCATATCTCCTGAAGAAATCCTCGCCACAATATTATGCTTTCGAGGTCCGGTCTGTTATCAGGCCGGAAAAAGTAGGTGGGGGGGGGTTACACCAATTTTACATCCCCTGTTTAGAGTGACAGTATGAGCGCTCGACAATAAGAACGTCTGGACATACCCTCCAGGACTGTCTAAGCCAAGGCCAAGTCATCTTTTATCATAACTTCCAGAAACGAAAACCTGTACGAGGTGGGCTTCTTCACTCTTTTATGGTACTAGGGTACTGCCGCAAGTTCGACCGACATGTTTCGGAGATTAATATAGTTGCCCATTGGTTGCGATTTGACCACAATCGATTTAGTCAAGCCTCATCACTTTATTCTTTCCCCTTGGAGTAGTGTCTCGGAAGCGGCAGTCTTGCGCACATTCACAATACTTCGAGGCGCCGCCTCAAGAACTGACATGGTATTTCATCACTTTTCTCTCGCATGACAGTGGTTTGAGATGATAAGAGTATTGGAGAGTATGACACCTGGGGATTGTGAAACATTGTTTCTGCAGATTTGATTTCGAATCGTGAGCGATGGTTCACCTGAGATTCACTTGTGGCTATAGATTCTGAGAAGCTCAGATCTGTTGACTCTTTCGGAGAAGGCTATCCTGCAGGGCCTCGCGAACAATAGTGCCGTGTCGGGCAACGCTGCACAGACGTGAGGGCTGTCGAAGTATCTAACAGGATTTACCCTTTTATGACGCAGCCTCCGTCGCATTTAACAATCTTCACGTCCGTTCTTGCATTCTCTGGCTATTACAGCAGAGACCTTGGTACAGAAGCATCTCTGAAATGTAAAAACAAAACTGGTTGTGTCACCAACTAGATACATCAGCTGCGTCCACTTTTACTTTGACCCCGCTGAAAGGGCTGTTCAAATGGACGCGCGGCGTTCCAAACTTCGGCACCAGCCCGATACAATAGAGTCCTCAATTGCATTCCGTGGAGTTCATCAACCTTGCCACTGGATTCGGTAACACGAACCGCTGCAACCTCATTAAAAGGGACCCCGCTTTCTGTGGGGCACTGCTGGCTCTGCATGTTGAGTGCCTGCGAGAAACTGCGGTTTTTCGCCTTTAATTCTTCATGCTGCCTGGTGCTCTTTCAATTCTGTTGTTCTTACAGCCAGGGCTTTCAGTAATCATACTTGTTTCCGAAAGCAATGCAAGCTTCTTCGGGAAGAACAATTGAGAAGAAACATTTACTGTCAAAAGAGTCGTAACAGCGAATGCGTTCAATACATGAAATATGTGATCTTGTTGTTTCGTCGACAGTCTCACTTGCGCTGATTAGCTGTGGTGTTCTGGCGCATGCGTGACGGCGAGAGTAGTGTACAGTCGACACTGTGGACCCGTACAAGAGCGGCGAAGTCGCGGCGTCTTGCAAGGCTTTCAGCTTAGATGCTGTAGACAGTTGTGCTTAGAAAGCACGCCGATAGACGTTGCCGAGGCCGCTGACGCTGACCTGAACATGTGGAGAAGCATCTCTCAGACATAGACACGACTACAAATGTGGCGCATAGCAATGGAAGATTCATTTTTTTGAGCCCACTCGAGCCGAGATAGCAGGCTTTAAATAACGTGCAGTCTACAGTCCCAGGGAGCACTCAGCGACATTGTGCTGGGGTACTGCAACACCGACATCAGCAACGTGGCTCCCATCGGTCGCGTCGTCCCGCTGCCAAGAATGTCCTTCTGAATGGGTTACAGAGGCCGCGTCAAATGTGAAGAAAAAAGTGCAAAGATTTCTCACACTGCGGAATGCTTTCGGGATTTCACGCACGAAAGAAAAAAACATGTGCAGGCGACGCGTTTCGTTGGGGCGACTTAGTTGACTTGATAAACAAAAGTGCAAAAATCCACTTGCAACGATACTTCTATCGTCGTGGGCTACAAATCATGCGGAGCATATCCGCTGCTGCAGTGTTCAAATTTGGGGTCATCGGACGGTTTCCACGGTGTTTCAATTTAGAGGAGATATGGACGTGCGAAGCACCCAGGGCGTGTATTGGAACACGCCTTTCATGCGTTGTTGAGGCGCGTAAGCGGCGAGAAGCGCCAGAATTCGCCCCGGCTATTAATGCCCGATTTCAAAACAAATGAGCATTCCAGAACGACGTGGAAAAGACCTGTATGATTTTATGTCCGCAGAGTCAAGGAGGGACCATGATGCGATCAGGAACCGCGAATCACTGAAAAATCCCAATGCTCAAGGAGACTACCATTGCTTATAGTGTCCGAAAATTGAAGTTCCGTGAGGCTATGACTGTCTGTACGTATTTGCGGCTAATCTGGTACCAATCGCTGCATGGTTGAAGCGCTGTCGTTTTCTCATACAATCTTGATGGCGTTCCCCCACTCTCGGCCCGATCTACTGAAGCACAGCGGGAGACGTCGCAACTTGTGCCCGTTGATGCATACTCCCTTTTCGATACTGTCAGACATCGCAAAACATGTATCAGATCGCACGGAAATGCGGAGCAGTCATTCGTAAGAAGTGGTCCATCAGAGGCCTGCCGCTTGTCTGATCTTGCATTTGTCTCTATTATGCAAAACTCAGGGAATGGCAATTTGATGCTGCTTACAATTTTTGACTTATTCTTGTCCAAAAGCCCAACGAGAGATTTATGTCCTGGACGACTGTCACAGATAAAGTTCTCGGGACCAGAGTAGCCACAGTCAGCAGCGAAGGATTACCGTGCGCGATGCGATCTTGTCTTCCTGGCGAAGTTCGACACCCTTGCTCGACTAGAAACTCCATAATTGGGAACACCACCATCCAACGTGTCCAATCAAAAGCCCCGTGGCGCCCGCTGGCGTAGAGATTGGTAGACTCCTGTCGATGGCGCGCGCTCCAGTTCCGTGAATCAAACCATTGCCTGCGGATGTACCCCCTCCCGGCTCCCTCCTGAACCCTATCGTTCTCGGCACAGTCCTCCTTATGTGCTTTAGGTCGTCCGTGACATTGATTTATCCACAAAAGCGGCAAGGAGAGGCAGCCTCGACGAGAAAGTGGGGAACAAGTATCTAGCATGGCGCTTTTCGTACGCTGTTGGCGCCTGTTTCAAGACTACTCCGGAGCAGACACCAGAGAAAAGAGCACGCTTGAAATTACGGTCTCCTGGCAGATATTAATAATGTCGCTTGTTCCCATCCGCTGATGTGCCGATACGCGGACGCTTTTCTCGAAAAGTGCTAAAGTATAGTTCGCTCGGTAAAAAGTGGTACGCTGGACAACCTCTGGTTGAGAGGTCACAATTTTTGCATCGGAAATAACAAATGAAGTGTTAGAAAAGAATAACGTTCGGGAAAAAAAGGACCAAAGTTATCGTCGGCTTCCACGTGCCACCCCACGTAGCGCGCACGAGACACAATCCGACAGCGCTAGGGGTATGCAGTGTCGTCACTGGCAGGGTTGGGCTGCACGCTGGCGGCGTGGCACACGGCGTGCTCTAACGGCGTGTTTTTCGACTTATTTATCGACTTAGGATGGCATGGACAGCGGACAGGTGCTGGCATGTTCCGCAATAGCGCCAAGGCAACCTAATTGGGCGGTGCTAAACAACTTAGTCCATCTCGGGCTTGTGTCTAGTCTACCGACCGGCTCATTCGAGCCGCTTCGGCTCGTTTGAGCCACTCTTTCGGGTCCTTTTTTTCGTACTTCTCGTGATCTCCTGCTTATTTTGACCACAGAAACGGACTCAGCGCAGGCTGTTTACTCTTGGGAGATCTCGGGAGCGTCCCAGCTCAGGGAAGAGCGCGTATGGAACGGGAGACGTGCAGGATGGGGTGGGGTGGGGTGGGCAGGCTCCGAGGGGGACGAGGATGTGCGACAACGGATGAAGGTGACAGGCGGCTCACCGGCGCAGCTCAAGTGTGACGGCGGCGACGCGAAGGCACGGGGTCGAACAGTGCCTCCAGGGGTCAGAATCGACGATTTTCGTGAGGCTCATTTGAGCCTCAGGACCGGCTCATTTGAGCATTTTTTCCGGTAGACTAGCTAGACATTAGACGGCTGTCAAACTGGGCTGGATGGCCGACACCATCGCACGGGGCCTCTGACGTGTCTAGTGTCTATTCTACCGGGCCTGGGCATCAAATGATGCCCGGCCATCAAATGATGCCCGGCCGGGCATCAAATGATGCCCGAGATCCGCGACCTCGAAATCGCCCATTCCAGCGCGCCTGCATAGATAAATCGTTGTCTCGGTGCCTACGGATGAAGCGTTTTTTGCCTTTCTGTCCTCTTGCAAGCGTATGCGGCACTTTCACCAAGCGCTCGCTGACGGTCCAGTTTCCTTGCACCTCTCGGAAGGTCCTTGGGGAGTTTATTTTCTGCTGGGGGTGTTCTGGTCTCGTGGATGGGGGCCTACAAAGAGGCCCTCACAGCGTCACGGATCCCAGTGAGAGCACAACCAACCGCTCCGCCCCCACGCCCGGACACCTGTTCGGGACTTTTTTTTGTCCTACGACGACGCCACGGCCGTCTCGACTTCGGGCGGACTCTCGATAGCCTACAATCTATGCAGAGCGGCCTCGTTCCGTGCCCACCCACCGCCCGCCGAGCGGCGGCGTGGCGCGCCAAATGCACGCCTACTCCGGAAAAAGGCGCGCGTCACCACAACCCAGCACTCCCCGCGTCCCCCCAGGCCTACTGCCGGACGTACGCACACGCGCACAAGCCCCCAAGCTCCACCTCTTCTTCCGTCAGAATCGCCCGTCCGTCCCGCTCCCCACCCAACCTCCGTACGCCACTAGTACTGCCACCCGCCCTTTGCACCCCCGTCCCCTTCTCCCCCCCCCCAGTACTCGACGGAAGCCCCGCATCCAACCTGAGGCGGGCCCGCAGGCAGGCAGCGTGCTCGGCGGAACACATGAGCCATCCCACTCGCGACGAGGAACGCGGCACAGGGCCCCTCCGATGGCGCTCATCAGCCAGCAGTCAGTGCAAGGGGCTGTTTTGGCCTCCACCCACACTCACCAGGGTGGCGTGAGCGGCAGAAAAGGTGGTTCCCTTGCTTGCCCAGGATGCTCCCAAGCCTCTCGCGTACAGACAGAGGCCAAGCGTGCTGTGGTTGGGGCCCTCCTCGAGAGAGTGCTGAAGAAGGCACCTGGAGCGCGGGCGCGCGCGGGAAAACCCGTGCCACTCGAGTCAGCCCCAGGCTTGGATGCACATGAGTTACCCCAAGGACAAACACGCCGCGCTGAGTCCGAATCTGCAGTCAAAACTGGCCGCAGAGGTCGGGAACATACCGTAAACACAAGTTGAAAATGGGTATCAAATGATGCCCAGGGCATCCAATGATGCCCACGGTAGAATAGACACTAGGGGGCTGTGCTTTGTGAGGGAAGCCAGAGATGCCCTTTCGTGTGCCGCAGCGTTTGCCTACGGGAGACTGACGCGCCCGTTCCCCTCCCTGCCCTGCAGGAAATTGAAGACCAGATATCCTGTCAAAACAATTGCCTGGAGATCCGGTCATCGCACGACAGGATATCTGGTCTTCGGCCGATTGCTGACACCCCGATCTATGAGACTACGATAGGCTTAGAATGCTTCTCAGATCGAGAATGACGTGATATCCTGACGCTCATGACAGGATCTCCGGGCAGTTCAGGAATCGCGTGTCAAGAGATCCCGACCGTCTTCGTCATGATATCCTGTTCAGCACGACAACTGCTTGACCAGATATCCTGACAGGAACCTGAAGGTCAGGGCAGTCACATTTTGTGGCGATGAATGGTTATTTACACGCCTAAACAGTGCGACGTGGTCTTTTCGTATACAGTTTATGTTAATCGCTTTATACTATCACTACGCAAGTGATCTGAAAAAGTCTTCTTCCGAGGGCGGGACGGCGGCGCTCGCGGGTGCAGGTGGCAATGCACACCCCACCGAAGGCACCGGCGCGTTGACCATGGGCGACGTGCCAGCGGCCAGAGCCGCTGTTGATGGCAGAAGTGCGCCATCTGGCGGCGCCCCCGCCGGCGTCGTCGGATGAAGACAGGAGAGCGGTAGGATGTCAACAGGAGCAGCGGCGGAGGGCAGGGATGCGGGCGGTGCCGGATGGCTGGCAGAAGACAAGCCGCCGCTGTGAGCGCCACTGACCTCACCCGGCAGCGGGTCGGATGACCGGATGTTGCTCAGCTTCCTTGATAGTAGGGCACACGCACCCCAGCTGTCGATGCACACCAGCAGCTTAATGTTGGCCGCTTCGACCGCCTCCACCGCGTTCTTGATGGCCGCGCTGCCGTTCGAAGTAAACGGTCGAACCGGCAAGTGGTTGGCTACCGCCGCGGCCACGAGAGGAACGAGGAGCTTTTTCTCCTCCACCGAAAGCCTCAATGACACATCCTTGTAAACATTGATCTTGTTTATTGTTGACTTAGGCGCAGGAAGAGTTCTTGGTATTCTGCTCTCCCCACCCAATCGGAAGCCGCCGCGCCCGTTGGTATGGCGACGCACTCGCCGAGGGGCCCCAGGAGTCCTTGACGCCCTCGGCAGCACCACCCGTCTTGGCCCGCCCCCACCCTCTGATGCGAGGGGGCTGGCTGCAGGCTGAGCAGCCGGCGACGGGGCAGCCGGGGGGGGTGTCGCCGGGAGAGGTGGTGCCGGTCGGGGTGGGGTCGACAGGGGTGGTGCCAGACACGGTGCCGCCGGCGAGGGCGGTGCCTGTGTGAGCGGTAGTGGCGAGGGTGATACCGGCGAGGGTGGTGCCGGCGAGGGTGGTGCCGACGAGGCGGGTGCTGGTGAGGGTGGTGCCGAAGAGGAGGGTGCAGGCGAGGGTGGTGCCGACGAGGGGGGTGTTGGCGAGGGAATAGCTGGCGAGAGGGAGAAGTGAAAACAACCACAAGAACCAAAGAGGGAATGAAAACAAGAACCAAGAACTGCGCACATACCCTGTCAGGACCCATAGCGCAGATAAGCGGCACACTACTGACGGCACGCACGCACGGCGACTAAAGAGAGCGCTGACACGAGGCGCACAGAAACAATTGCGAAACATACCGGGTGAGGCCGCGCCGTCGCGTAGTGCGCTTGCTGCGGCAGCTGCCGCGTGCAGCGATAACTCGTCTGCCAATCACACAACATGGAAGCACAAGAGCAACAAGCACTCGTGAACAAACAGTCAACACCCTGATCAAAAACCCAGATGCGCAAGAAAGCGGATGACACTGCACTGGCCATACACGGTTGGAAGGAAAAAGACAAGGCTGCGGTGAACATACCTCGCGATGGATACCCGCCGACAGATGATGGTGTGCTTCCTGCTCGGCGACGAGAAGAGGGCTGCCGATCGGGAGGTGGTGCGGCGGCCGGGGCTGGAAGAGACAAGCGGCCAGACCTCCGTAAAGACATGATGACCCGACGACATCGACGACGGTCTTCCACAATCTGCCTGCAACGGGCGGCCGGCGGTCAGCCATGACGAGATCTGCGTGCCGTCGTCTAATAGGCAACAAGACTCACTGGGACGAGGTGAAGTGCAAAGCGAAAAACGTTTTGTAAGTTTGACGATGCAATAGGGAATTGGACTGGTTAGTCCAATGTGAGTGCAACCTGATTCCTCTCCAAGAAGCTTAGAGAATTTGTTACGAATGACACGAGCGCTGTGAATTGAATGTGAATGACAACATGTACACGGGCGACAGCTCTGCTACCCAATCGCAACTGTTTACCAGTTTCGTCACGACTCCTTCAAGAAAGAACTGAAGAGATTACCGGTTCAATTCCTCCTGTCAAAGGTGAGGGGCATGCACAAGAATTACGATCGATTGTCACAAAGTTCTGAATTCGAGCATCCGCAACCTTCGGAACCGGGCAGGATAATTTTCCTCTTCCAAGCCAATGGCTTTAGCACTTCCCATCCAGGCGTTTCGAACCCGCGTCGGCATGACCGCGGCGGGCTGGGGCGTTTCCTACTGAGCCACACGCTCATCTTGAAAGGTGAGAAAATAGTTGCACTATAGATCTCCCGATTTCTTTTTTCCCCATCTTTCTCCTCTACAGGCGGCCCCTAGCCGTCCCCCCCATCCAAATGCCTTTCTCTTCTGGTGGACGCCCGTTGACACGAGACGCCAGGACTCATACCTTACCCCCACTTGTGCTTGCTAGACCACGTCAAGCCGGGCCGCGCCGCTAGAGCATGGCAGCGACAGACAGCAGCTGCGGCAGGCCGCCTCTCGCCCAGCGATCGGAGCAGCTCAGCGTCCTGCGAGGGGAGTTGGTGGACACCATCAGCGCGCGCTGGTCTCCACCAGCGTCGTCATTGTCGTCGCTGGGGCCAACTCCCACCCACTGCCCATTAGGAGACCCATTTTCCAGGGGGGGGGGGGCGTTGCTGCCGCCCAAGTCTCTACCGGAAACGTGCTGGCTCCAGCCAGTGGGGCCCTCCGCAGAGACCATCGCGGCCGAATGGCCTGCGCTGTTGACGCAGGCTTCCCGCGGCGGCTGAGCATCTGCGGTCGGGCGTCCCAGCGGCCACCGGTGACGCCTGGTGCTGCCGTCTACAGCGGGCCGGCGGCTATGGAGAAGCAACTATCACCGGAATGGAAGGGTTTTGAGAGACATTGGCGGTCGCCTCCGACTTTTTCATTGCTGAAAAAACAGGTGGTGCCCTCCAACACGAGACCATTCGCGACTGGTGGAAGGTGTGACAAGACCAATGAGGGGGAAATGACATCAGCAAAGATTGTATTACTAATAAGAAAAGGACTCCCTGTTACAAAGAATGAAATGCTTCCCGCGGGAGAAAAGGGTACCTATCACGGCGTCAATGGCACTCACAGATACGTAGCGTCGCCGTCCCCCAAAGCTCGAGAAGCAAGGCAAGCCGTGCCGTTCTTCAGGAAAGCCGTACTTTCCGAGACGGTCTTTGGAAGAGCGAATGCACTCGATGAAGGCAAACGCCATGGGGGTGCCGTTGATGAAAACGGCCACGTAGTGGTGCACCAGCCCATAAGCCAGCACGCCAACAGGGGCAACTTGTCCATCCGCACCTTCCGACAGCTCCGTTGACTGCACACGCACAAAGTTGGAGCGCCGCCGGCGGTGCGGGTCATCAGACCCTGCGGATTGGGACCCAGCCACTGCACCGTTGCCCAAGCGCACCCGAAAGTACTTCTTGCCTCGAATTTGGAAAGGAACTGGACTGACCCCTTCAGAGCCAAGCACAGCCCGCATGCAGTCAAGCTCCGCATCGGCCAACAGCGCTGGTTGCCAGGTTGGTGCCAGAAAAAAGAAGTCCGGGTCATCGGCATTCGGGAATGGGTCGGCTCGGATGCCCGTCGACCGTGGCTGCCCAGTGGCTGAAATCCAGTCGTCGGCAAGGTACGTCTCGCCAAACGTCGTAATCATCTCGCACTTGTAGCGGCGAGATATGGAGTTGACGAGGCTGGCGTGCGGGTTGGACCGGGAGCTGATGAGCTTTGGTAAAGTACCAATGACCCGCTCCATAGTGAACTGCCAAAAAGCCCAGATAGGCCCACAGCTGCGAATGGTGGACACAATATCAAGCAGCGCCGCAATCACCGACCGACAAAAAGGAAGTCTGGACTGCTCGCCACGAAAAACCAAGGTGTAGTAGGCCTCGCAGAACGCTTTGACGTCCTCGTCCACAGCGTCCAGCTCAGCATCGGTCAGTCCTCGGGGACGGAAGAGCAGCCGACACGCTCATACAAGGGTCATGAGCATCTCGTAGTACGCCGCAGGTAGGCGCCCAGCAAAGACAACCTCGCAGAAAATCAGAAAAAGACGAGCCACTCCACAGCTTTGTAGGACCGGAACTTGGTGGCCAGGTTGCGCAGTGACCGTGCTTGGGCACTGGGAACGGTAGGTCGCGCATTGCGAATCTCGCGCCCAATCTCCGCCACTGCAGCGGGGGGCAAAATAAAGTCGTCATCTTCAGCTCCTTGACTCGTCATCTGACCCGAAAACAGCAACCACAGCATCGGTGTCACATTGCACAGCAGCAAATGCATGCAATCGTAAGGGGCCACAGCTGGACCCAAATCCCAAAGGTACTTGAGATGGGGGTATTGGGATCGATCGGTTGGACTTGGAGAGCAGCAGAGCGAGTAACCTTTGAAGCCACACAGCTTGCTCAGCTCTCGGACGTGGGCCTGAGGTCTGGCGTCCAGTCGGGCCTGCTCAACCATCAGCACCTGCGGTCCGCCGTGGGGTCGCGCAGTCGCGAATGGCAAACAGGGACTCCTTGGTGATGGGGTTGGTAGGAGGGTAGTAGGTGTGGTTTTTGTAGTAGACGCCGCTGAACGCTCGGAAGCGATTGGGTTGGTGACCGTTGTGCCCAGTGGCATTGAGTAGCTTGTCACCTGCTGGCATGTCAGCCGTGAATTGGGTCACGAACGCCCGCAGCGTGCGGCTCCCCGGTTCGCCAGCCACCGCGACTTCGTCAACACCAGTCGCCAAGATGTTCAATTCCTGCATGATTGGGTGCAGGAAGGACTCCAAGTCCGTCGGTTGATCTGGTCCAGGAGTTACGCACAACAGTAGTTGATTGACCACCCTTGCTCGACATTCCGGATCGAAGTTCAAAATTGTAGCGATGATTGGCCAGGCCTGGAAGCCATTCTGGCGCCACGGGTCGAACCCGTCGGTCGACAAACTCAGCGCCACGTCTGTATCAGCTGAGAAGTAGCCTCGCTGGACAGAATCTCGGAAATTTGACCCGTCATACCAGTCGGAGAAGCCATTCTGCGGCTCCGTGGCGCGCTCGCGGGCTTTCCGCATTCCCGCCGTCAGCTGCACGCTGAGCACTGGGTCTGCCAGCATCCCCGTGAGCCATGGGGTCAGAGGCCAGTACGTAACCTGGTAGCGGGCGGCTGTGGAGCCCCTCTGATACCGCGGCTCGCCGCAATAGTCGCAGACCGTGCTGCTCTGCCGCTTTGCCGTAAAGGCCACACACCCATTGATGCAAGCGTCGACCTTGAGCTCGTGCAACTTCACGGAAGCGTCAACCGCTCTCTGCAGCTTGTAGGGAGTACGATACTGCAAGCGCGTGCTACGGGCACGCAGTAGGTCAGTCACCGCAGGGCGGGTGAGGTGATGGTCCACAGACATACAGTACATCCATAGATCTCCAATAATCTCCCGGAACTGCTCAACGGGAAGCAAGACCTGATTCGTGGCGGCACCGTGCCCAGGCAAGGGCGCCAAAATCTCCACCTCGGCGGGAGCGCTCACAGCAGCAGGAACCATAGGTCCATCGTCGTCGCTTGCTGCATCGTCTACAAACAGCTCGTCATTGGAGTCATCGTCGCTGGAGTCCCACGTGGCACCCGCCGCACCACTGCCAGCACCCCCCACGAGGGGGAGAAGGGGGCCACCGCCGTCCATGTTCCCCACAGGAAGACGCAGAACGCCCCCGTCGGTGGCGATGAAGGGGGGCATTGGCAGGCCCCCTTCAGCAGCTGCCCCGGGGTCGTGGCCGACAGGGAGCAAGACCGCGTCCCCGGTAGCCGCCCCGCCTCCATCCACCTCGGGGGTCCCCATTGGCTGCGCACCGCCCCGCACGCCGCCAGCATAGAGGTTGGCGTCTGCTTCGACGGAGGGCAGCAGCCCAGGTCCCGCGACGCCATTGACCCCACCGTCCTCAGGCACATCACCCCCCCCATCCCCCAACGCGCCGCTGGCACCGCCATGGCTGAGTCGTAGCGGCCCGGCACCGCTACCACTGCCGCGATGGGGCAAGGGCACTGCCAGGCCTGGACTGGCACCACCGCCTTCCCCTGGTTGTGCTACCTCCTCCCCCCCCCTTGCCGCCGCGCAACCGCCACCGACGCCACCATGCTGGGCCGCACCCCCCCCCCCAGCCTTGTCCGTGCGGCGGCGCTTGGGGTCGTTGTGCCGGTAGTAAGTTGATTTACTTACGATACTGCCTCCTCCATCGTTAGTGCCCGCACACCGCCAGCAGCCGCACAGGCGGTTGGCTGCGCCACCAGTCATGGGCGGCACGGGTACAGGTGCCGAGTGCTAAAACTGCGTACTAGTCAGTGGCTTGATCTCTGTGCGAGAATGGATTGGGTAAGGTGCGAGTAACTGAGCACCTTTATGGCAGCTGAGCATCTTTGTAGCAGAGCCTGTCAGACTAGTACGCTAAATCGGATGCTTGCATGTGCCGACATGAATTTGATTTATCGTTTATGCGACGATCGGGTGTCAAGAGATCCGGTCGCGTCAGCGTCAGGATCTCTGGCTTCTGATCCGATGCTCGGCAGCTGGCGTCCCCCAGTCCGCGGGGGTCCGCCTCATTGGTCAATGAGAGTATTCAGCAGGAGATCCTGACGTCTGTAAAGAAATGCCGTCGGCGCGCCAGGATATCCTGCAAGAATTTCCTGTAGGGCTGGCTACCGCACCGCGCCTCGGTTCTGCCATCGCTCTCTGTTGTTATTCGGCCTCTCGGCCCCCGGGCGCGACGGCGACCCCCCCTGGCTGCTTCGGCGCGGACTGTAGTGAGAAGAGCATCACTTCTGCTTTCTAGGAAATTGTTGAAGTGCTCCGAGGCAGTCTGTACGAGAAACTGGTGGTTGATCGAGCTGCTCATGGCAGTGTTAGCCAGCAGCACTACAATGAGCAAGTGAAAGTTTATTGTACGAGTGATGCTGTGCTTTACATACATGAGCTGTACAGTGCGGTTCAACGTGCCTTGCCCGCCGCCTCCGTCGCCCGTGCGCCACACACTATTGTTAGTGTGACGCCCCGTCGACCTCCCTGCCCCCGTCAGAGCCCGCAGCCGACACACCCGCAGTCAGCCGGTCGGCAAGCGCCTCCTCCACGGCCTCACGCTCCTCCCTACTGCGAAACAGGCTAGGCGGCACGACAAGCGATAGAACCACGGGGGTGAAGAGGAAGCCAAAGCCCACACCGATCGTCGTGATACTGATGAGCACCTTGAAGAGAACTTGGAACACAAAGCTCTTGGAGATCGACAGCACGAGAATTGCCAAGAAGGTGCTCGTTGATGCGTGGAAGACAGGCGGTCCAAGTGCGCCAAGCGCGCTGGCGGCACGCTCCCGGCGGGTGCCAGTTTGCTCCATGGCAGATCGAACGATGTGAGCCGAGTAGTCGACCGACAGCCCAACGGCGAGCGCCAGGGAGATGACACTGACACTGTTGATGTGGATGTCGGCAAAGCTCACAATACCAAGCACGCACGTAACAGCGCCTCCCACAGACACCAGGGTGATGACTGACGCAAGCGGGTGGCCAATGAGGATCAGCGTGACAAATAGCACGAAGACCAGTGAGAGCCCCACCGTCAAGGCCGCCTCCCTCAGCAACACCGCCTGCTGCTCCACGAAGGTAAACGCAAAGGTGTAGGCAAACACGTCATCAAGGGAGGAGCGGTCCAGCAAGGAGCGCAACGACTCCATGGACTCTACTTCCTCCTCGTTCGTCGGAAAGTAGCGCTGTTGTGCGGTAAAGCGTGCCAGGGAGATGGTGTTGTCGGCTGCAAAATTCACATCCGAGTTGAAGCGCGCGCCATCGACCGAGCTCAAGAACGTCCGCAAGGCAGGATAAAAGGCGTCGCCTGTCAGGGCTGGCACACCGCCGGTGGTTGCATCGACGAGGCTGGCGTACCAGCAGTCAACTGACACGGTCTCAACAAAGGGGTTGGTTGCAACCGCACCCGTAGTGGGCGCGCACAAGCGGAGAAGTTCCGCTTGCACGTCTGCGTTAGGGTAGTCGAGCGCCCCTGTGTAGACGCCAAAGTTGTCTCCAGTCGGAAAGTAAGCCAGCCGCTGCTCTTCGTGTGCGGCCGGCGTCGAGTCGATGGGGAAGAAGTCAGCAAACCGGGAGCGCAGCGTCAACTGCGAGGCACCATAGGCCATGGTGCCAAAGAAGCCGAAGAATGCAGCGAGGACCCCCAATCGCACGTACTTGTTGAGGAGCACCCGTGCAAAGGGCCCAGACAAAAAGCGGGAGAGGAAGCCCAGGCGGACACCGCACACGTTCGTTTCCTTTTCGGCCTTGCTCGGGCGAGCGCGAACGCACGGCAGACAGTCACGCCGACCGGCTTGCATCCGCCTCTCGTCAAACAACAAGTACGGGACCAGGAAGGTGATGGTGTACAGGAAGTCGAAGAAGACACCCATTGCGGCCCACCACGAGAAGTGACGCAGGGCGGGGAGCTTGGTCGTCGAGCTAATGAGGAACACCGCAAGGTTGGTAATGCTCGTCACAAAGATGGCGCTGCCAGAGTTGCTCAGCGCCAATGCGATGCGCTCTCTCGGTGTCTTGGTTGCAAACCGTGGGTTGGCGCGCACGTCGTCAAGCGCTTGGACGACCACAAAACCGTCGTCAGCGCCAACACCGAGAAGAAGAAGCGGTAGGATCTGGTGGACGGGACCATAGAACGAGCCAACGAGTGAGGCCAGCCCATAGGACGAACCAATCGCCAGGCCAACATTAATCAGCGTGATGATGCCCGCAAAGAAGCGTGAGCGGACGGCGTGGAACTCGCCGAGGAAGAGGATGACGTACACAAACAGCAGCGCAAAACCCACGATAAAGAGCGTCACGTCGCCCGACACAGCCCCAGAAAACGCCTCCTCCTGCGCCCACGCAGAGTTGCCTGTGTAGTCAAGCGCCTCGGCGCCGGACACTTCAGGGCTGTTCTCCAACAGCAGCCGGCGGGTCCATGCCTCCTCCCATGCGTCAGCGCGGACGTCTACCTCCTCTCCGTCCTTGACAACTTGTTCGTTACGGAGGAGGAGGCCGAGGTACATGGCTTGAGCGGTGAAAGAAGATCCCTCCCCGGCTGTACCGCCAAGCACCACCGACCGCTGGACGTCACCGCCATCAAACGCAGGGACAACATCTCCATTGCCGGCCAGGCGCTGCTTAATCTCAGCGTCGCTGAGACCATCGAGGCCCGCCGCCACGGTGGCCACAAAGTCCACCCCGCCGTCGGCGCGCTTGACAGCTGCGGTTGCGTTATAGAAGATGCCGAGCACGCTGGTCGTCGCGCAAATCGAGTTGTTGACCGAGTCCGACTGGCGGTGACACAGCTTGTCATAGGTAATAACCTCCCCGTCCAGCGTCGTTTGCACTCCTTCTGTCACCCGCTGCAGCGCAAGAAGACCCTGGAGCCCCGCGCCCGTCGCCAAGTCACCCCCCCCGCTGCTGGATGTGGCAATCATCTGGACTGAGCGGACAAACTGTCCAAACTCCGCCTCGACGCGCGCCTGGTCCCGCAGCGCCTCAGTACCCTGCGGGATCCACAGCTTGTTGCCCCGCGACTCGGTGCGAAGCCGCAACACCCCCGCCGTGAGGCCCGCAGTCAGCACGATAGAGCCAATGATGAACCACAGGGGCCGGCCGGCAACGAGGTAGCCGACGCGGAAGAAAAAGGAGCGGAGGGCGCCGTCAATGGCGCCCGTGACGCGGCCAAGAAGGCCCGTCTGGCCCACACCGGGCGGCATTCCGTCCGCTGGTGCCTTGGCCGCCGCGCCTACGACATCTGACGAGGTGCTACCCCCGCCTCCGTCGTCAGTGGTGTTTTCTGCTGGGACCAGCACGGGCGGGTCGTCGCCGACCACCATCGTCGCCATGCCCAAGGAGGAGGAGGGGCCTGTGGGCACGAGTGGATGACCAGCACGTGTGGAGACCGGTGCTCACGAAGCTGACAACCCCGGCGGAGGCAGCGGCCCACAGCTGCGCAAAGGGAGTGCTTGGGAAGGGGGTGGTGCGTCGGCGGCACGTCGCTGGCCTCTCTGACCCTCCCCCCTCAACTCGGATTGCGGGACGGGCCTTTAAGCCCACTCGAGGGATGTGTCTGGGAGAGGGGAGGCATCGTTTTGCGGCACGTGAGGACGCGTCGCAGCCGCACAGGGGCATGTGGGGAGACGTGCCGGCGTCCAGCCAACTTCACCCCCTCTGACACATCCGTTTAGCCAAGATCCGCACTCCCGCTGTCGTGAGCGGCTTGCGTCTCGAGCTATGGCAAAGCCACATCCCGCCGCACGCCGCGACGCCACCCAACGAAAATAGACCATTGACCAATGGGGGACTAGCCGACATGCCGCCAGTGACGTGTGCATGCAGCACACTCAATAATGGGATTGCTGACACAGTCCCTTCTGTACCGCACACACTATTCCGAAAATTTTCCTCGTAGAAACATGCATTCAGGACACAATCAGAAGTACTCAAATCATGTATGAAGTATTTATCCCATTCTGTAACGGCACAAGTCCGCAGCCACTCACCGAAACAGCCTCGAGCCTACCGTCGTACGGGCTCGGGCGGAGCAGCTCCCATGCCCACGACGCGACCTAAGTGCAGTGAACGTGCGTCGTGAAGAAGATGACGCTACTTACGAAGGTTGCCCACGATGTCAAAAGCTGGCTTCAGCCTAGAGAGCATGTGACTCGCAGCCTGCAGAGAACGACTGCAATGCGGAGGCACATTCGCAGGGCTTCTAAACATGACGGGCTGTTCCCGACGTCCCAGAGGAATGACGCCAATGTACTACATTCGCGCCATGGCGCAGGATTTCTGTAGTATTAGTGGGGAAGCACTCACGCAGAGCTGGTCACCGTCCCGCTGGGCAGCTGGTGCAATTCTGGCCGAGTCTTGCAGCGAAGTACTTACCTGGGCCAATGATAACTGTGACTCTTTGGGATCCGCTTTGTCCTTGAGCTTTGGAAGAAAGTTGGACGATTGTGTCTGGATCATCCGTGGAAGTGAATACCTCTCGCAAAAGCTCTTTTCTTATGTCCCGTGCCATCGACAGACCCCGTGTGCGACCAGTTTATGGCGCACCATAGCCAGGGCGCCAGGATGACCCGCGGAAGTAAGAAGTAGCCTCGTGCATGTCCCAGCCACCTGGCGCCACGCCACACTGGCAACCAGCCATGGTCACGTCACGGTGGGCGGGCCGGCACGGGGCGAGTGTTCCGCAGGGGACCACATCGGTACATATGTACACGTATGTACTGTACATATCGTACGCGCGCCGCCGTCATGCCCCGCTCCTCGCCCTCTTTGAGCAGAGTCAATTGGGGGCACCCCCGCGTGTGCGCTGTCGCCGCGCCATCGCTGGCCCCCATTGTGTTCCGTTAATGGGGCCCAGTCGGCGGTGGGCGGGCGTTCCACTGCGCTCCTTGGGTGAACATGGGATAGAGCCACGGTTGGCTCTGCTCGTTTTCCCACCCATCAAGTGTTGCGCTGCGGGTGGCCCACGTGAGAAGACGGGGGGGTGCGGTGGAGGTGCCAGGCGAGCTGTAGCTGGCGATGGGCGCGCGGTGGTACAAGTCAGGAAAACAGATGTGTACGTAAATGAGAAGTGAAAAACGCATGTTGCCGCCTAGACCCGCTCCGCTGCCCGCACTGCACAAAGTATATCACTGACAATGCATGCGGCCGCGTCGAGCCCCTCGCCGAATGAAAAGAGAATCCGTGGCGAGTAGGTTGCTACACGCCCCGCTGGCTCCGCGCCGCGAACGGCGTCCAACGCGGTCGTCCAAAGTGCCAACGGGAAGATATTAGGGGTGCTGAGCGGCAGGGGCCCATTGCCTCCCGCACCACTGCCCCTTGCCAGACGTCCGGGCCAGCAGAGGGCCTGCAGCGCCTCTGCCGGGTTCCCGCTTGCGGGATGCGGGAGTCGGGAGCCTGGGGTGGCCGAATGAGTAGGTGGAGAGCGGCTCTGGGCGCTGCCGAGCCAGCGAGCGGACAGTGCTGCGGCATCCACCGCTCCCCATACGGGAGAGGGATGGATGAACACAACACTCCCGCGACGCCGTGGCTAAGAGAGGGAGCCTGCTGAAGCCACCCACGTCGCCGGCCGCCGTTGCCGCCACCACCATCCACCTGCACACCAGTGGGCGGACGGCGCTGTGCATTGTCGCCACGTCCTCAGGTGGCACCGACAGGTGCCAGGGGTGACAGTGGGACGTCGTTGGTCGCCAAGGCACGGTGCTGGCACTCTCTGCACGCGAGCGGGGGGGCTGCTGTTTCGTCCAGAGGGGGTGTCCTCCTTAGCGGCTCCCCAAGGCCGAGGCCAAGGAGGGTGCCTCCCCGCAGCCGAGGCTGGTGACGCGACGGGCCACAGCAACGTCGACACAGTATCCAGGGGCGATCTCTTTAACGGGGGCGGGGACAATGGGACGCCGTGGGATGGCGTGCACGAGACCCTCCCCGGGCGGGACCTACCCCCCAGCCCCCCCACTCCATGGCCTGTATGTGTCTTGTGTTTGTGTGGTAAGGGGTTACGGACGCTGGCCAGCGGGTGGCTGGCCCGCCGTGGTTCTCTCTGGACTGGCGCGTATTTGATTTGTGGGAGTGAGGGGACTGTGGCATGATGTATCCGACCCCCACCAGGCCACCTGTCCCCTTGGGGGGATAGGAAGGGTGTGCGCGGGACGGAACCGCCGGCCGTCCGTGGCCGGCACGTTCGTTTGCCCTCTCGCCCCGCCCGCCGTCCCGGCTTCGCCCTGGGCGCTGCCTAGGGCGCGCCTGTATCTCATCTTCTTTTTCTCTCTGCTTGCCTCCGCCTGCAGATTGCACGCTGTTTTCCCTCTTTTGTGGGGCGCGGGCACTTTCCCGCGCCCCGGGGCCTGCCGTGTTGCCGGTGGCGACCTCTGGGCACACCGGGCGGCATGACCCCTTCTAAATGTATCAACTGGCACACCCGCGTAGGAGGCAAGGAGTAACCAGCCGAACTTTCTACTATTCACCCCCTTTTCACCCATTGCCTCCACCTCCCTCCCCCATCTATTCGCCTCCCGAAGAGCTCAGGAGGCGGCGGCAGCTGCCGCTAGCTGCAGCTAAATGTAGGCAGCAGGGCTATCACCGCGCCGTCTCTGCCTGTTGGCAGCCCCTGCATGGGCCCCCAGAGGCGCTCGGCCTCCTCCCGTCAAGTTTTTTTTCCTTCATGGGGTGCCGCTGTTCCTGGCGGGGCGTCGCAACGTCCCTCGTCTGAAGCCCATCCCCTGCCGATAGCGTCACGCCGCCTCTCCATGGTTTGGGTGTGGGGGGAGCTGCTGCCCCGCGCTCCCCGTTTCTTAGTGCGGGTGCTGCTGGCCGAGTACCGCATCCGCCCCGTCTACTACTTGACTCTCTGCACCGCCAAGCTCGATGCGGCCGCCTAGCTTGGCGCCGCCTCGTTCGGGAGGAACCCATGACAGCCGCCCAGTCCCTTTCGACGTGCCTGTGCCAGGCAGTGGGGCGCCTAAACAACGTCGCGTGCCGCGAACAGGTACCGAGGGGGTGTCGCACTGCCGGCACTGCAGGCAGCAGAAGCGCTGGGACAGAGGGGTGGCGTCATCGTGCTGGTGTCACATCCCGCCGACAAGTCAGGAGCGAGAGGGCGCCGCCGCTGCCTCGCCGGCCGCAGGCGCCGCCGATGAGGGAGAGCGGAGGGATAAACAAGACAACGCCGTGGCGCCGGGGCGGCGACGACGTCGGAGCTGCCCCCCCCCCCCATCGTTAACCGCGCGACGGCGGCGTCTTTGGGCGGGGACTCGCTGGCGGCGCACTTCCCCCACCCCGACAGCCACCCTGCCGCCCACTTCTGCCGCTGTCGGATAAGCCGACGCGGCCGCCGCCACCGCAGCGCAGCACTGCTTATCGCCTGTCAAAAGTTTCTTGCTGTTTTAGGAAATTCTCGAGCAAAAACCAGCATAAAACCTGCATCGACCCCCCCTCAAGGCATCGTAGACACCGCTCTTACCCCCGTTTCTTGCTTTCTGCCTATAACAGCTCGTGCGATTGGTGGTCGCCACCTCCCTTGGTATAACCGGAGGCGCACGGGGCAGGAGAGCACTCTCGTGCAGCGCAAAAAAGCGACCGACCATCGCTACGCTTGGGAGCAATGTTTATACAAGCGCGTTAAAAAACCGCGCAATCTCTCCCACTGGTTAATCAAAAACGTGCACAACGACAGCTTTCGAGGGTCTGCCCAGAAAAATCTCTCCGCCTTGCTGAATATTTACATCGTCAATTCTGACCAATGAAACGCTCCGTCCAGCAAACAGCAGCGCCACCGCTGTTGTCATTGGTTGACAGAACACCGACAGCGGCCGTCGTGTCGATCATCCTGGGGGAGATCTTTGGCCTCAGCCCATCCCCTCGATCAGAAAAGCAAAATTCTGCTCGAGCCGTTCATTTTCGTGCTCGAGCAGGGCAAGAATTCGCACAACGAAGCAAGAGATCTGGCCAAAATCGGGCTTGTATCCGTCTGACACCAGTTTTTCCTAACTCGCATATGAGAGAGGGTTCCCAGGCTGCGTTTTTCTCGGAAAATATATTAGCGGACTCGGCAGCACCTCAGGAGTCCGACTGTACTGTCCGTTTCTGCGGGCGATGCCTGGTTGCTGAGTAAAAAATGCACCCTCGTTTGGGGGGGTACACCAGTTTTTCACAACTCTCGTTTACATATCAGGGCAGCCATCTTGGGCACTTCTTACAGAGATACAGCAGAAAAATCTTGATTGTATTTGTCGTCGTGGAGCATCTTTTCACGTCCGTCGACCAATGAGAGCTGAAGCAGCATGGCCCCTACGCGACGGTGACGTTCGGCATCACAGCCCGTGAGCTCCAAAAAGCATCGCCCCCTCCTCCGGGGTGGTGACGTCCCCCCCCCCCGCCCCCCAACAACGACAGAGCTCGCTGGTACTTGCGGCTGGTAGAGATGCTCGCCTGCTCCACGGGTAGCACTTTGCGTCTGAAAGAACGCGGGAGCAGATTCTCTTTTCGCACTTGAATGAGCCCGATGATAGCTCCTCCCTTGCCCCTCGCTGACTGCGATGCGTCCGTGATGGGGGGTGGACGTGCTGGGTAAAGCGTGGGGCAGACTATTGTTGTGCAGCGGTGTGGGGCGCGCCTGCTGGCTCCCGCCAACACCCTATCGAGAACAGCCGGGGGGTTTAAGGGGGGATGGTGGGGTGGGTGAGGGCACGCGGGAAGAGGCGCTTGCGCCACCGTCAGCCCACTCCAGCAAAGAGAGAGGTACTGATAGGCCGGGACAGGCTCACAGACGTGTTCTGCTCTTCTGGTGACTCTGCCAAGGTGCTCAAACCAGGGATAGGAGGAGGAAGAGGGCAGCGGGGCACAGGTGGGGCGAGCGGACGCACGGATGCGTTGCCAAGAAGTCGGATTCGGGCCAACAATCAGTCAGATGAGCGTTCCGGGGCGGTAATTAGAACCAATTTGACCTCTGCAGGAGCGCTCTCTTTTCCGCCCGTGGGGCTACGGTCGCGCACCTGTGCTCCTATTATTTTCTTCTTTATATCGTCGAAGAGCCTGTGAGCTGGCGCACCCAACGGTGCGACTCACGTACACCCCCTCGCACTGGATCATATTTTAGTACGAGTTGCCTTGCGGCTGCCGCCGACTTCTGCGGCCGTTCGGAAGGGGTTCTCGTATGTGAACACTGTGGGTTTTCTATGTAAGCCGAAGTTGTGAAAAACTGGTGTCACTTGTGAAAAACTGAAAAACTGGTGTCAGGCGGATATCTTGACAGGGGATAAGCAGTGCTGCGCTGGGAGTCGGCGCGCGGTGCCCGGCAGCGACTGGGCGGCGACTGTGTACTGTAGATAGGCGGCAACGGCGTAGCGGCGCGGTCGATGTCGGTGGTGATGGGGTTGTTTTGTTCGTGAACGGGGTGGGGCAATCCTTCTGTGACAGCCCCCTGTCGACGCCAGGACCGCCGCCGCCAACCCCTACGGCTGCGGAGGGGCGGACCGCGGCGGGAACGCGCCGGTTGCAGCGGAGAAGCCCGGAGGCAGCGGAACGGCCGCGGCGACGACCGGCGGCGTCGCGGCCGCAGTGGCGGCCAGCCGCGTGCCGGGCGCGGCGGGCTGTGTCCGCTGGTGGTATCGGTGGTGGCGGTGGCGGTGTCGTAGGTGGTGCGGGGGCGGTGCTTGGCGGCGGCGGGTGGCTATCCCCTCCCGTTCCCCCCCCGACGCTCCCTGCCGCCGGCGTAGTGCCCAACTCTGTCTCCAAGGCCACAAGGGACTGCGGCGTGGCGGTGTGGACAGCGTCAATTGGTGACGCCGCGGCGCCGGCGCCGGCGGCGACGGAGTCGGGCCGGCGGGGGAGGGCGGGGGAAGAATGGGACTTGCTCGTCGGCGCCACGGACGACGGAACGATGGGCGCCCACGTTGACGCCGTATCCCCCCTCTGCCCACCCGTCGGCGGCGGCGTCAGCGGCAGCGGCAGAGGCGGAAATGACTGCGGGGACGTGGCCCGCACCCTTGCCGACCTCGCGGCGGCGCTGACCCCCCCAGCCAAGGAGCTTGGCGCGGCGGTGGCGGCGGTCACCGCCACCACGCCGCCACCTTTTCTCGGCGACGAGGCCGCTGGTAGTGGCGGCTCCGCCGCTGTCTGCGATCGCAGCGACGGCGGCCGCGACTGCGGTGGCGTCGACGGCGACGGCGACGGCGACGGCGGCGGCACCCCTGCTCGCCTGGTCGTGGCGCTGGTGCAGGCGGCAGCGACGGGCTGCCTGCCGGCGGCGGCTGCCTACCTCCCGCTCCTCTGCCTGTGCCCGCGGGTCGGCCGGCAACGGCGGGCTTGGGGCGCCGCCGCCGCCGCTGCTGACGCCGCCGCCGCCGCCGCCGGCCTCCCACCCCGCGTCGGCGTGCAAGACGTGGGGCGCGCGTATCTGCGCGCCACCGCCCTGTCGTCGGACGACCGGGCCGTGCGGCTGACCGTCGATGCGCTGGTGGCGGCGGCGCGTTGGCCGGGGGGAGGGGCGGTGGTCGACCGGCTGGCCGCCGCGCTCGTACAGGCACACCTCGCCGGGGGCGGTCGCGGTGGTGGGGGTGGGGGTAGGGGCGTCGGAAAGGCCAAACATTTCTACGCCGAAGATTTAGTCTCGACTGTTGGGAGCAGCGTGCTCCTGACGGGTGTACAGCAAGGTGGTGCTTGGGGAACTACCTGCTGTACGGCTGTACTGTCCCCAACACGAGCCACTCTGTGATTGCTTTAGCCTGGCGCATGCCAGCAGTTTCTGTCTTACAGTGGCGTCGAAGTCGTGGTTGTTCACGCTGTCCACGAGACCGCGCACCCCCATCTGCAGCAGCACGGCGGAAGTGGCCCGGTCCAGTTGGGCTCGGGCGGGGTGCCTTCCTGCCCTCCTTGCGTGCGGCACCTGCCATCGCGGGTGCGCGGGTTGGCTCGTGCGTGTGCGCCACCGTATCTGCGTCTCGCTTGCCGCGCGCGCCGAGGTATAGCTGGTCGGGAGCGCACCACCCCGGCTGCGGCGCAGTAGAGGTGCCCCTCTGTGGCGGCGGCGGCTTTCCCCCCCTGCGCACCTGCCGTTCACCCCACGCGTTGCCGCCGGTCAGTCGTGCCACACGCTCTTTGTCCCCTCCACCGCTCGCCCGCTTGGCTGCGCGCGTCGCTCGGCGGGCGGCTGAAGCGGCTGCGGTGGCTGCGGCGGGCAGGCCTGTGCCTCACACCTCTCACCCTTTTGTCCACCTTTCGTGTTCTGTTCTTTCCCGGCTTCTGCTAGGAGCGGGCGCCATGAACACGGTCGCGCTGCGGTATCTGCAGCATGCATCCGTGCGGCGGTGGCTGTTGGACCCAGTGCCGGTCAAGTCGGTGAGCGTCACGCACCTCGAGGCGTCTTTTGTGTACAGCCTGGTGCTGGGCAAGGACGTGCCCGACCGGGCGGCACCGGTAGTGGGTGCCGATGGAGGACCCCTGGCGCCGATGGACGTGGAGGACCTCCTCGTCGTCCACACCACCGTCGACGACATTGTGCTCGGCAGCATCTTTGGCCTCCGCGCGGGCCACGTCTTTGCTGCAACGCCCCTCATGGGCGGTCGTTCCCCCTTGTGCCGACGATTCGCTGTGGACTTGTCGCGGCAAGATGCTTTGGAGTTTGTTGAGTTTTCGTGGTTTGATGATGGTAGGCTCCTCGTGATGAACCGGGCGTTTATGCACGCCGAGGGGGGGGCGCTGCCGGTTGCGGCTGAGGCGGTGGTCGTTTCCGCAGCCGTGCCGGGGGACGTGCTGGCGTCGGCGGCAGCCATCCTCAGCGCCATTGACGCGGACTGCGACGCAGCGGCGGGGAGTCTACGGTCTTCCCCCGTCGGGGAAGCGGGCGCGACGATAGGGGGCAACAGCGGCGGCCAAGCGGAGCCGCACAGCCTGTTTCGAGACAGCGGACCCAATTTGGTGGGCCTGGGTCTCACGGTGGTAATCAAAGCGACGCTGTTTGAGTCAGCTGACTGTGCCTCGTGCGCTTCGTTGGGTGTGGCCTGCCGGTGCGACATTGACAGGCGGCTCATGGGGCTGACCAAGCGTGAGGTGATCACCAGCTCGTGGCAGCATTACGTGGCCCAGTTCATGCAAAAGAACCGCTACGGACTGGTTCATGTCGAGTACTTTGCGCTGCTGCCGGCGGGTGGGGCGGACGGCGTTTTCAGGATGCAGGACGTGGCGGACCGTCAGACTGAGATTCTGAACATTCTTGTTTCCGGGATTAGCCGATGCGCTTACATCCAGCACGTGTGGCGGACAGCCATTGACCGCTACGGCCTGGTGGTGGACAACTTCTCCGTGGACCTGCCGTTGCCGTGGGTTGGAGTTGGCGTGTCGCCGTCTCTGTTGCCATGTCTAGGTGCCCGAGATGAGAAGGGTGTGTTGCCGGTACCGAACGCACCGTTGCGGCACAAGGCCGTCCGCTTTCGCGAGGACATGGCGTCGGCTGGTGGGACATTGGTGTCCGAAGGCGCGCACGCGTCCCATCGACCACTGCCAGCGCTGAGCATTTGTGACCGATCGACCGGTCTGGCTGCTCAGAGCGACGGGTCTCAACTTGGCGGTGCACCCGGCCGTGAATGCGCGATTGCGGCCGAGGAGAAGCACGCCCTGGAGCTGCTGGAGCTGTTTGAAGGCCCTACTCCAACCGTGCTGACCCCTCCGTCGACTGTGCCGGCGCCACTACACAAGAGGTCACGCGCTCCCGCGCCCGCGCGGCCAGAGCCTGTGCCTGACATGGGCAGTGCGTCGTTGTTGTCGGGCCTATCAACGGTCGTCCCGTCGGAGGAGGTGGGTAGCCTAGCTCTGCAGGACGGTTCGATGGCGCGCCTAGACGCCAATGGGCGAGTGGTGCGCCAGGCGCGCCCGACGGGACACTCGACTGCGCGGGCCACCAGCCGTTTGGCCCTGTCGACGGGGCTGTCGCCCATGGTGCTGCCGGACACGATACTGCCAATGCCGTCCCCGCTCACGGTGGTGCCGGCGCGCGCAGGGGCGGCGTGCTCGGCGGTAACTTCCCCCGGTGCTGAGTCGCTTCATGGGGTGCCCGCCGCATACGGTGGCGCTGCGGACACTTACACGCACTCGGGCGACCCCGGTGGCAGCACTTTCGGCAATGGCACGGGCTACGCGCCACGGCTCTCTCCGGTCGTGAGTCACGCGCCTTTGCCGCCGCCTCTGCCAGCTGGTATGGGGAGCCTCGGAGCCGCAGCTGAGCGGCAGCCGTCGCAAGATGGCACGGAGTCGGCCGAGTCTGTGCTGGATGAGCTGCTCAACGCGCGCGATGACGAGGTGCTCAGGCTGCTTCCGTCGTACAGGCCGCCCACGGCCAGCGGCAACTCATCTGGGATGCCCTCTCCGGGTAGGCACGCACCATTGTCACCGCCTCCGCCGCCGCAAGGGCCGCCGTCGCCTTCGGATGTTGCTGCGGTTACGGCCACGGCTGGGGAGTCGGGAGCGGCAGGGCTTGAGTTGGACCTGGCACGTGAGACAGGGTCGACGGACGCGCGCCCCTTTGGGTGCTCCATATGCACAGCCACTTTCAAGGCCAAGGGTGACATGCAGCGCCATGTGGTTTCCATCCACGAGCAGCGCCGCCCCCATGCCTGCACCCAGTGCGCGAAATCCTTCTCTCACCGGGGCCACCTGAACCGCCATGTGCAGACTGTGCACTTGAGGCAGCGCAAGTACGGTTGCGAGCACTGTGATCTGCGCTTCCTTCAGCAGGCCCACCTCACAACTCATGTGCGGATGGTGCATGAGCGCCTCCGCCCGCACACATGCACCGAGTGCGACCTGTCCGTGACCACGTCGTCGGCGTTGCGCAAGCACCAGCGTACCAAGCACCCACACCTAACTGCGCTGCTATCGCTGGTGGATGATCCGGTGGAGCGGGTCGCGGAGAGGGACGTTGCGGGCGACAGGTCGCCTGACGTTCGTGGCAGGGGGGAGGCGCGCCTGTCGGCGGGAGATGGAGGCCCTGGCGCGGCGGGCGGCTTTCTTCCCAGCCCGAGGGCAGATTTGTGTGGCCAAGCCGCGTCGCCACTGCTGGCCGCCCGTCTACCGTCACCGATCACAAGGCGGGCCGCCTGAAGTCGCCGCCCACACTGCGTGTATTTATCGTCTTCGACCTTCGCGCGTGCCCTGTGTGGATGGGATGTACATATGCTCTTGTAATCTCTATTGATGGCACATGCATCATGGTCGGTACACTACAACCCGCACGGCCGGACCATCGATGCGCCGCGGAGGGGTGCGCCCAGTTACATATCTCGGTGGGTGGGCTGTGCAACCGGCGTTCCCGCGCTTAGATGCGAGGAGACAGTCGTGATTCGCGCGGGCGGTGCAACCAGAGGCCCCGGGGTTAGTCAGGGAAAACCGTCATGATGCCGGCGGGCAGGTGTGGCGCGGGAGCGCATGTGTGGCTCGGGAGGCACGTGTGGCGCGGGAGGGCACATGTGGCGCGGGACGGGCAGGTGTGCTGTGAGGCGCTGGCGGCTAGGGTGGCCAGGCGGGGCACAGCTGGCAGTAGTGTCCGCGTGGGGTCGGCGCTTTGCTTCGCGAGGCGGGCGTCCCCTCTCCCCCCCCCCCCCTCCGTGAGCCTGGAGCTGCCACGGCGAGAGCGGCTGCCACCTCGCGGCGACAGGGGCCAAGCCAAAGGCTGCGGTGACCCCCCTACGAACCCGTGTCGACCCTACGTTGGCACGCCGCAGGGCCACGAAAACGAGGCGCAACGGAGGCAACGCCGTGCCCTACAGCTACACGCAGCTGCGCGTCCGGGCGCCCCGCCCGCGACCAGCCGGCATCCCTCGTGGGGGGCGGCCGCGGCCGTGGCCTCGGGCATGAAAACGAGCTTGCGGTTGTCGACGCCCGGTGACCCATTTTGCCCAGTCAACGAATGGTTCTTAGAGCCGTATGTTGTCCCCCAACGGCCCCTCCAGCGCAGCCCCCCCCCAACGCCCCCCCCCCCCCCCCCCCCCCCCCCGCCCTCTAATCCTTGCCGCGCCAAAACTGGCCGTACCCCTCCCCCAGCGCAAAGCCACAGTTGGGGCACCGGTGGACCACCCGGGAGGCGCAGTCAAACATGTGGGGGATGAAGACGCAAAAGAGCCCCGTCACGCTAAAGAGGAGCCAGTTTTGCCACGTGCACTCGTTGGTCGCCACCTTGGACGACACGGCCGCGGCGCAGCCGGGGCAGGTGACCGCCTCGGGGCGGTCCCCCCAGACGCGCGGCAGGGCAGCGGGGGGGGCACCACCGCCGCCAGCGGCAGGCGGCTGCCCGTCCTTGCCCAGCAGGGGGGCGGCCTCCCCGGCGGGCCGGGGCGCGGAGCGCATGGCCATGAGTGTGAGGGGGGGCGGGGGATGGGAGGGGGGGCAGGGAGTGGGGCACCGGGAGAGAGCTGGCGCGGTGGTGGCAGGCCAACAACGGGGGAAGGAATGAGCCAACGGGGGAAGGAGGGGGCGCGCACAAGGGGGGCGGCGAAAGGGATGAGCGAGAGCGGGAGAAGGGGATAGGCGAGAGAGAGGAAAGCGGGGATACGCAAGTAGGGCAAGAGAAGAGGGGCAAAAGAGGCAAAAGAAGCGCAAGGGAGGAGGAAGGGCCCTTTGAGAGAGAGGAGGGCAGCGCGTGGCACCAGCCAGAGACGGTACGCGGCCGGGCCTGCTGCCGCTCCGCAAGGCCATGTTATGTACTGTATACCTGCTGTACTCATCCCCTCCCTCGCTGCCTTGCTGTCCCTGCACCCTCTGCAGTGGGTTGCGTACAGCAAGGCCTGCCATAGGCCTGCACGACACGAACCGCCGGTGGGTAGCGTACCCATATCACCCAGAAAAAACATATCGCATACAGACATCTCTGGGGCAAGGTGGCTTGGGAAATTCTTTCCCAGCGGTGGACGCCTCGCTCGTCTCCCCTCCCCACCCCCCTCCCCCCCCGGCGCTCTGTACCTACGGTGTACCCGCGGACCGCCCGCGCCCACGTTGGTTGGGTGGGGGGTGGGGGGAGCCTCCCCCCTAAGGCGGGGGGGGGGGGTGTGGGGGAGGGGATGGAGGTCGGCTCCCTCCAGGGCACCCGCATGCCGCATGAAGGGCGTGGACGCGTCCCGGCTCGGCGGGTCGGCCGGCGCGGGGCAGCCACAGCAGGGCGACGGGGCCGCCGCCACGGTCGTGCAGGCGGAGGGGGGGGGGGGGGGGCGCCCGGGCGCCCGGGCGGCGCGGCGCGCGGCTCCCCCTCCGTCCCTCCATGAGCTACGTCCTGGCTGTGCCCAAACCCCTGCCCCCCCCCCCCCCCCCCCCCCCCCACCCCGCTTGGCACGGTCGGGATGCCACGCGGCGCACCCCCCCGCTTGCGCTGGGGCCGACGCCCGCCGGCCAGCGGTGGCGCTGCAGGAGCGCGCGGGACGACGGAAGCACCACCCCCCCCCCCCCCCCCCGCCGTCGTGGGAGCGGGGCGGGGCCGGTTTGGGGGGTTGCCCCCTGCGGGAAGGGGGGGGGGGGGGGGAGGGCGCGCCGTGGCCGCGGCGGCCTCGGCCACCGCCCCCCGTGCCCGCCCGCCGACGCACCGCCGCGGCCGCCTGTGTGGCGGCGGCCACGTCGGTGCACCGCGCGGGGCGGCCACGCCGCGGCCGGCGTCGGCGGCGGGCGGGCGGGGTGTTGGGGGTTGTGGCAAGGCCGCCGCCACCCCCCCCCCCCCCCCCCCCCCCCCCCTCGGCGCCCCCCTTGCACGAGCACTTTTCCATTCCTTTGCCTCTCTGGTTCTTGTCGCCGCCTGTCGCCCCGCTGCTGCTGCGTGGCTTTCCCCCCCCGACGGTGCGCCTGGCCGTAGGGGGGTGGCTGCCAGCGCCCGTGACGGCGGCGGTTTTCCCCCCGTTGGCCGCCGCTGCCGCCGCGGCTGCTGCCGCCGCCGCCGCCGCCGCTGGCTGTTGTGTGCTCGGACGCCGGGGAGGGGGGGGGGGGGGCGGAGGGGGGGGGGGGACCCCCCCCGCGGCGGCGGCCGCGGCGGCGCTTTCCCCCTTTTGCACTCCCCCATCCGTCCCCCCTCTGGTGTGGCAGGCGGGTGCCGCGCCGCCGCCCGCCGGTGCTTGCTCTTTGGCGGCGGAGGAGGAGCTGGGGGGGTGACCCCTCCCGCCGCCGCCCCGCGCCGCCCCCAGCTGCCTGCCGGCCGCTCCGCCCCGCGAGCGTGGTGTGTGCGTCAAGTGCCGACGCGGTGGGTGCTTGCCGTCCCTCGCCAAGCACCCCTTCCCCCCCCACCACCCTGGTCAGTCTCCCCTGCGGCTGCGCCACAGAGTGCGCCGCGGCAGGCGAGCCACTTGCCGTTGACGCTGCCGCCCGAGCAGACGCCTGGGGGTAAGTCGGCGGACGCCGGCGCGGCCACCGCCGCCGCCGCCGGCGCGGCCACCGCCGCCGCCGCCGGCGCGGCCACCGCCGCCGCCGACGCCGCCATCACCGCCACCGTTGCCGCCGTCGTCGCCACCACCGCTACCGTCGCCGCCGTCGCAGCCGCCGTTGCCGCCGTCGCAGCCGCCGTCGCCGCCGTCGCAGCCGCCGTCGCCGCCACTCACGCCGCTGCCACCGCCGTTGCCACCAAGACACCCGACGCCGACGCCGCCGCCCGCTCACGCCACTTTCTATTTCGTTTTGCCGCCCCCGCCGCCATTGCCACCGGTGGCCTTGCCGCCGCGACAGCCGACTCGTGTCTGGAACCCCCCTGGGGTTGTGCGTCTGCCACGCTCTTGGGTGGTGGCATCTGGTGCGGCTGCGTGAGTGGTGGGCGGCTGTGGGCAGGGCGAGCGCCCCCCCGCTCCACCCCTCTTACCGTGTCGGCGGCAACGCGCCTTTTCCGGTAGGGGGGGGAGACAGGGAGGGGGCGGGCGGTGGGGGGGTCTGCCATGCGGCGCCTCCCGCGCCAGCAGCTCCGGCTGCCAGTGCTGGCGGTCAGTGTGGCCGCCGCTGTGGCCTTTGGCGGCCTGCTGGGCGCCGTCTGCGCTGTCGGGGGCGTGTCGGTCTTGCCCGCTGCGGTGCGGCGGCAGAGACAGGCCGCGCTGACGGGCAGCGCCGTCGTCGACGGCGGGGGCAGCCCACCAAGTTGGCCCACGGGCGCCCTTGTCGCTGCGGGTGGCGGTGGGCGTGATGGCGGCGGCGGCGGGGCGGCCAACGGGACGGCCACCCGTCTGGACGTGCTGGACTCGGCGGCCCCCTGCCTGTACGATGTGCTCCTGCCAGGAACGCACGACTCCTCCTCCTACACCATGACGACGGAGGTGGTGCCCCGTGGGGCGCACCCGCTGCTCCAGCGCCCGTGGATCCGCCGCCTCCTGTCGGCGCCGCTGGCGGCCATGAGCGTCACGCAGGGCGCGCGGGTGCTGACGCAGCTCCGCGCGGGCGCCCGCTACCTGGACCTCCGCGTCGGCAAGGTGGCGGGCGACCGGTCCACCTGGTGGATGATCCACGGCATGGTGGCGTGCGCGCCCTTTGCCGAGGCGGTGGCGGACATCAACGCCTTTCACCGCGAAGGCGGCGGCACCGTCGTGTGGGTCATCCGGGAGGAGCGTTTTGCGCCGGGCGAGTCGGCGGCGCTCGCCGCCTACCTACGGGCCACCGTGGAGGGGACCATATACGACGGGGACCAGGCGGGCCTGCGGCGGACGCCATTCCGGGGCCTCCCCCCCAATGTCATTTTTGGGGTGGCCGCCCTCACCCCCATCCCCGCGCTGCTCGCCGTGGACGAGTGGGTCAACACGTACAGCTCGCGGGTCAAGATCCCGGTGCTCCTCTCCCAAATGTCCGCCGCGTCGACGCGGCACGCGCGGGACACGCTGATGGTCATTGGCTGGACGCTCACCCCGCAGCCGGTGGACATTGCGCTGCGGGTGCTGACCTTCAACGTTGGCCGCCCGTCCATCCGCGAGGCCGCCGCCGCCATGAACCGGCAGGTCTACCCCTTCCTGCGGGACCACCGGGGGCTGACCCTCCGCGTGGCCAATGTCATCTTTTTTGACTGGATGGGCGCCGCCGAGGCCGAAGCGGTCCTCGCCATGAACCGGGGGGTGTTTGTGGACGAGGTGCCCCGCCCGCCAACGCCCGCGCCCGTGCCGCCGTTGGTGGCGGTGGGGTGGGGGGTGGGGGCGCCGCCGCTGCCGACGCTGCCAGCCAGTCCCACGCCGCCGCCCCTGGGGGGGGCGACCGCCCAGCCGCTGCCGTCGCCGCCGTCGCCGTCCTCGTCGCCGCCGCCGTCGCCGCCGCCGTCGCCGTCCTTTTCGCGGCCACCGTCGCCGTCGCCGTCGCCGTCGCTGTCGCCGCCGCCGACGGGCGCTCGTGCATCGCCGTCGTTGCAGACACAACCGCCTGCAGCTGCCACTGCCGGAAGCCGGCAGGCAGCCGCCCTCCCTGCCGACTGACCCACCGCTGGGCTGATGGAGGGGGGGGAGGAGGGGGGGTGGAGCTGAGCATTTGTCAGACAGGGGGAGGGGGGGGGGGGAGGGAGGGGGTTGGGCGCGCGCCCGCGGCGACCTCCCGCGTCCGCCGCTTCGCGGCGGCGGCCGGCACGTTGCCTCACACCGCTTGAGGGTGGGTCAGGCTTGGGCCCGCCACGGCACCCGCCGCGCAGTGCCGTGCCGACGGCGTGGCAGTTGCGGCAGGGGAGTGGCCGCCGCAACGACGTGGCCCCTCGTGCTTGGGGTGGGACCTCCGGGTTAGTGGAACGGTGGGCAGTGGGGGAAGGTGGGAGGTTGGCAGGCGCTTCCGCTCGCACGGGGGCGCGTACTGTCCCCCCCGGCCCCCCCGCGCCCGCCCGACCGCCTGGCCAAGAGTGTCGAGGGGTCTCGCCGCCGCGCCGGCAGACTGTTCCGCTCGAAGGGTGACCGGGCACGGTGCTGTACGGACACGCAACTTTTCCTGGTTGGGGCACCTCACATGGACTTTCGGCGGGCGCCCGCTGCTATCTTTTTGTATGTACTGTACTGTACAGTACTCGCTCCCCTACTGTTGAGTCTGCTGCGAGTTTGTATGACATACATTGCCACTTTGACCTGGGAGAGGCTCCATCCCACGCCGAGCCTCCCCCGACCCGACGGAGATGCGAGCTCCACGACAGGCGGTCGGATCTGTAGGCAACTCCGATTCCATGGGAATCTCCACCCCCGCATCACCCCCCCCCCCCCTTGATCCCTCCCCCCATGCACATGTACTGTACGTACACATGTGCATTGTAGGCGTCCTCAGGATGATGCCTCCACACGTGGGGAGGTGGTGGTGGGGAACCACGCAGCGGGCTGGCGCCAAGGCCGCGTTACATCCCCCCCGCAGATGCCGCTCCTCGCCCGGCGGCCAGCCGTCGCCCGCGGTCCTGCTCCCCGAAGGCCCACCGCCACGTGCGCACGGCGCTGGCGCGCGCGCTGCGCGCGTCCATCGGATGGTTGGTGGCCGCCCGCCGCCGGTGCGCCCCCCCCAGCGGCGGGGCGCGGGGAGACGGGCGGCAGGCGGCGACGGGCGGGGCCGGCCAGCCCGTAGCCGCATCCCCGCCGCCGCCGCGGCCGCCCATGGTGGGTGTGGGTGCGGGCGCGCGGCAGCGGAATCGTGCCCCGTGTGCGGGCAGGGAGAGTATAGGGGGGGGTTCTCGAGGGGTGCGGCAGGTGCCTGTCGTGGGAGGGCGGGGGGGGTTGGTGAGCGCCTGCTATGCGTGGAGGGGTGGTGGAGGGATGGTCTTTTTTTTTTGCACGAGTGAGGCTTGGGCGAGGGGTCGTAGCGGGGGGGGTGCGTGAACGGCAGGCCTGGATTGGATTGGCCGGTGGCCGACGCGCTGACCAGGCGTGTGGGGAGGGGATGGGGGGATGGTGGCGGCGGGCGGTGGCTGGGGTGATGGCGGAGGATGCGCTTGCCCTGACGGCGGAAGCTGGGGCCGGGGTGCCGTGACTGGCCAAGATTCCCGTGCATCGGTGCAGCAGACGCGGGGGGGGGGCGGGCCCACGGGCGGGCAGGCGGGTGGCGCAGCGGCAGGTGAAGCCAGGCAAGGGCGCAGGGCGGCGGCCTGAGTCGACCACGGCTGGGACATGTCCCCGACGGGGAGTGCGGTTACCCCCCTGCGATATGCTCCCCGAGCTATGTGGTTGCGGCCGCGGCGGGCGACACGCCGCCGCTGCCCGCCCTCCGCCCGCTGCCCCGCCAGCCATTGGCCGCGGGCGCTGCCCATGGCCCCCGTCGGCCACGCCTGTCAGGCCGCCACACGGCCGCGCGCGCGCGCGTGATGCGCTCCCCCCCGCCCCCTCTCTTACCTCGCCGCCCTCCTGACCACGTTGGGGGCGAGCTGTGGCGGGTGGACGCCGCGCGGCGGCGCGGTGCCGATCCCACCGTGTGGGGAGGCGATGTTCCCCGGGGGGGAATCCGTTTGGACGGCGGGTGCCGGGCGGGGATGCACGTGCCTCAGTGGAGGGGGGTGGCACCGGCGGCCAAGATTCCGCCACACCTCTGCGGGTAAGGCTCGGTGGGGGTGAGGGCGGCGGCGGCGGCCGTCACGGCAGCATTGCTGTGCGTCGGTGACTCGGCGGCAGGGTGGTGTGCCTTTGACTGGCACTTCCCCCCTCCTCGACCGGCGCGGGCTGTGCCGCTGGCGGTCTGTGCTGAGTGGCCACACGGGGGCGGCCGCCCGCAGCCGCTGCCCGCTGCCCCTGCCGCCGTGGCGGCAGCGCCCGCTCGCGGTGGGCGGCGCACTGCCATTGCCGCTTTGACACGCGGGAGGCCCCTTGTTCCGCCTCCCCAACCCCCTGCCTCCCTCCCCTCCCTTCTCCGCTCCTCTATTGACAACGGCTGCAGGGGGGGGGGGCTGGGGGGGAGCATCGCTTGAGGCAGCAGCGGTGGCGTGTGGGGCGTGCCTCACAAGGCTGGCGTGGGGGGTGGGCGGCGGCGGTGCGGCGGCGGCGGTGGCGGCGGCGGTGACGGCAGCAGTGGGGGCGTGCGGGGGGGAGGTGGGGCGCATTTAACCCGTGCTTGTTGGGGACGGCCGCGTCCCTTGCGGTGGATCGGTAGCCTGTGTGCTGCCCGCTGAGTTGTCAGCTGCCCCCCCCGCTGGCAGTGTGTATCTCCATGCGCTCCCCCTTCCCCCCGCCCCGTACCACTACGCCGGCCATGTCGGTCACCATGGGGCCTGTCTGCCGCGGCCTGGTTGCCGCCGCCGCCGTCGCCTTCGCTGTCATTGTGGCCGCCGCGGTTGCGCCAGCGTTGGCGTTGCAAAAGCCCGAGCGCCACTTTGGGTGCCCCCTCGGAAAGAATGTGTGCATCTACCCTGTCGACACGGTGGCGCTGCAGTGCGAGTCGCTCTTTGACTTTCAGGTCGAACTACACGTGCTAGCCAATCAGTCTGTGGCCACACCCGTCACGAAGGAGCTGGCCATCACCCTCACGCTGCCGTCTGGGAAGGCCATCACTCCCGCCAAGCTCTGGGGGGGCACCCCCGAGTACCGCACGTGGTCACTGCAGGCGTTTAAGGACATGTCGGATGAGAACCCGACGGGCTATGACGCTTATGCAGCGACGTGGCGCAACGTGTTCGTGCCTCGGGCGGCAGGCAAGGGCTCTTTCACCGTCCGTGTGCATGCGCGGGGGGTGACCACGACGGTGGCGTACGACATCCGCGAGCCAACGCGACGACAAGCCAAGAACGTGGTCCTGTTGATTGGGGACGGCATGAGCCTCCCGCTGATGACGGCGGCGCGACTGGTGTCCCGCGGTATGTACCAGGGAAAATACAAGGACACGCTTCATATGCAGGCTCTTGACCACGTGGCTCTCATGTCGACGAGTGGCATTGACTCGATCATCACCGACTCTGCCAATAGCGCCAGTACTTTTATGACCGGCCACAAGTCATCGGTCAGTGCGCTGGGGGTCTACGCCGACAGCGGGGACGATGTTTTTGCCCACCCGAAGCAGGAGCTGATCACAGAGTATGTTAAGAAGCGGATGGGCATGAGCGTCGGCGTCGTCACGACTGCCGAGGTGCAAGATGCCACCCCCGCGTCTGCGTGGGCGCATGTGCGGCAGCGGGCGGAGAAGGCGGCCATCACAGCGCAGGCCATCAACGGGTGCCTCAACTGCGTGAAGGCCGTGGTGCCGGACGTGCTGATGGGTGGCGGCGGCATGTTCTTCCTCCCCAACAACTCGGTCGATGGCAGCAATATGTACGAAAACTACACTACCAAGGGCTACACGGTGACGCACACCAAGGACCAGATGATAGCGGCGGCCAAGGACCCGGCAACCAAGAGATTGCTCACCATCACACACGCGGCAAACATGGAGGTTTGGCTGGACCGTAATAGGTACAAGGACAACATGGACGTTCCGGAGAACGACCCATTGGGCGGTGGCGTTGCGCCAACGGAGCAGCCCAACCTGGACGAGATGACGATGGCTGCCATTGACGTGCTGTCTCGAAATGACGAGGGCTTCTTCTTACTGGTGGAGGCGGCAAGCATTGACAAGAGCGCCCACCCCCTGGATATACCGCGAGCGCTTAGCGACCTGTTGGAGCTTGATAACACTGTGGCCAAGGTGATCGCGTGGGCCACGGCCCACGGCGACAACACGCTGGTGATGGCGACGGCTGACCACGCCCACGGTTTTGACGTGTTTGGCACCGTCGACACCCATCTGTGGGGCGACGCCGTGGCCGCCTCCCCGTCCAAGCCCGTGCGCGACCAGGACAACTACTGTGCGGCGGTGACAGACAACGAGGGCAGGGAGTTTCCGTCTTCCTTTGCGGCCGGCAACACGAGCGCCCGGGCGGCCAATGTGGCGCGCCGCGGCGCGATTGGCACCTATGCTAAGGCGGGTTACCCCGACTATGCCGACTCCGACGGCGACGGCTTCCCCGACACGTGGGACGTGCGCACGACGCTCGCATCGGGGATGAACAACTTTCCCGACCACACCACCAGCTACACCGTGTCGAGGTCGCTCAAGGTGCCCGCCACCGCCGTTGACGAGGTGTTTGTCAATACGGACGACGACGACCCCAACGGGCTCTTCCAGTCTGGTAATCTGCCGCCGTCCGGCTCCACAGGCGTTCACACGCTGCAGGATGTGGGCGTCTTCGCGTCGGGGCCGGGCTCGGAGCGGGTGCGCGGCATTCTCGACAACACGGCCGTGTACCACATTATGGCGAGTGCCCTGGGCTTGGGCATGGACGGGGAGGATCGGTAATGAGGGACGACAACGGGAGTGGGGAAGGGGGGGAGGGGCGCGCTTTGCTGTGGGGGCCGGCTGGGAGCTCGCGGCAGGTTGTCTCCGTGACTTTTAACTCGGTTCATCCTGGTCTTACCGTCTTTCCGTCGCTCCCGCCGCCTTCCCGTCGAGGCACGTGACGCGCAGCCGCGGCGGTACTCCCGTCCTTCGCCGCTTTGTGGCAGTGGCGGCGTCTGCCCTCCTTCCCCCCGCCCAGCCACTCGGTTGTCCCCCACCGGCGCGCTCACCCATCGCGGTCGCAGCTGCTGGGCGGGAGCGGAGGGGGTCGTGTGGACGCTATACGCCTTAGGAAGGCCCCGTCCACGCCACGAAATCGACAGCGGCCGTCCACGGTCGTCCCTCCCCTCGTCCCTGGCCCTCCCCCGCAACACGATCCGACGCCGCTCCCCCGCCAACCTCCCGCTGCCACCCGTCGCACGACTCGGCTACCGCCGCGGCGTCCGCCGCAAATGCGCGGCACGGAGAGCCCTGGGCGCACGCCAAATCCGCCGCAGCCATCGTTTCTCTTCCTGGTCCGTCGCCCTGCTCGCTACCCGCCGTCGGCGCGCCCCTCTTCTCACCACCACCGCTACTGGAATCCGGCCGGCACCCTCCACTGCTTGGCCACCGCCCCCACCGCCCCACCGCCCTGGTGTCCGCCGCCGACGGCACCGACGGCACCGCTGCGCCGGTGTGTTTGACGCGTACCTGGGGCGGCCGCCCGAGCCGCCGTCCATCGCCGCGGCGCCCGTGGTCGCCGCAGTGAGCCGTGGCGCAGGTGTGCCCTGTCCAAGCCGCGGCCTCCGCCGCTGGCGTCAACACCCTTTGGTCAAAGAGCGGGGCATTCTGGTTGTCGGGCGGGGGGGGAGCCCAGCAGCGGGTGGGCAATCAGTTGGGTGGTGGTGGTGCGCGCGCCCGTCGGTCCTGCTGAATCCAAAAACAGTCAACTGAACGTGCTGCGACGTTTTGTCACTGTCCTGCTGAGACAAGCTGGAAAGCGTCCGCCCCCAGGCCGCGTGCGCGCGATCCTGGGCGGTGATTCTCGACGCTTTTTTGCCGACACGACAGCGGCGACTGACAGCGTGTGCGGCATCATCCCGACCCTACTCTGCCGGCAAAGCTTGACCAGCGTCGCCCCCGGTCCAATGTGGATCGTGGTGGGCAACCCCCCCCCCCAGCTGGGCCACCCCTCCGTAGAGAGAGAGCAGTCGTTGCCTAACACACCCTCCAAAAGCACCCGTCCATGTAGGTAGAGCATTGACTCATTGGAATCGTGAAGCGCTCTCGAACTGATTCGATTCTGTGAGCAGCCCCATTAAGGCACGTGCATCAAATCGCAGATCTGAGCTTCGAATCGCATGCGAGATTACCGCCTGTACCCCCCCCCCGTCTTGTCCTGTGACGCCACTGCCCAGCACACAGTGCGCCCCACGCCACGAGCGGCACACGGTTGTGCTCCCCGCAGCTTGGGCTCCATGTCCATGTGTTTTTTGTGGAAAAAGATTGAAAATCGGCCATCTGCTGCCGTCATCCGTACAGTACCAAAGCGTGCCCACCCGTTCGTCACTCACCCCATGATGCCAACATCACCAGGCACCGAAGAGCGACACCGCGCACGAAAGTGGCTTCCTCTACCCGTCCTGCTTCTAGTACGCCAAAAAACGCGGTGTGTACCTTTGCATGTTGCCCAGGATAGAGCTTGGTCAAAAAAGAAAGCAGGAGAAAACAGCTGTCATTGAGCCCCTCCTCCCATCGCCAAGAGAAGTATAGCAACCGGGCACCACCGTGGCCCTAACTATACCTCTGAGTCCCTGTGAGCTTGCTGGCACATGAAAATCCCACTGCTACTCAAACATGCTCCAAGGAACAGCTGTTTGCACACACTCAGACCCTCCGTTCCCAGCGTATGGTTGCAGAAAAGAAGCGGATTCGTACAGAAAGGAACCACTCTTGCTAGCTCAGCGTCTCGCTGGAAGTCCTGAAGATGCTTTGGGACGCAAAGGCTCATGTGTGGTGCGATTCATTTGTGAGAATACAGAACGTGCGCCCAACCATTGAGCGAGGTCGGCGATGCTCATACTTGAATACCTCCCTCCGTGTGGCATATGTACATACAGGGACATAACTCACATACATCCTTATTTCACATCATTGTCCCACAGCGCGTGCTAGTCTGTTTGTTTCATCGCGTGGCGTTGTAAGTAGCTCTTCACCTGGTCCTTGGCGTCACTGTTGCCGTGAGAGGGCTGTTACTGGGTGAAAGTGCCTCTTGTTGTTGTTCGGCGGCAGTTCGCAGGTGAGACACAGTTTAGCAGTGTCCCAGCAGGCAGCGCGCTCCACTGTATGTTCCTTCCCGGAGCTCTTTAGTGCACAGCGCTACTGGTCGACACGATTCCACTTCCTGGCGGGTGGAAGGGGGCATAGAGTTCCTTTGTACGCTAGCAAGCGCGTATGAGCACAAAAAACGGCTCCTACGTGCACGAGGAGCACATGTCTACATGTCTTGCTTCTCGGAAACGCGGTACGATGTCACTTGGACGATCCGAACATTGAAGCAGAGTACTCCAAGACACCACACCTCTTCTTTAAGACGCACACACTCGCAGGGACTTCCAGCGAGACGCTGAGCTAGCAAGAGTGGTTCCTTTCTGTACGAATCCGCTTCTTTTCTGCAACCATACGCTGGGAACGGAGGGTCTGAGTGTGTGCAAACAGCTGTTCCTTGGAGCATGTTTGAGTAGCAGTGGGATTTTCATGTGCCAGCAAGCTCACAGGGACTCAGAGGTATAGTTAGGGCCACGGTGGTGCCCGGTTGCTATACTTCTCTTGGCGATGGGAGGAGGGGCTCAATGACAGCTGTTTTCTCCTGCTTTCTTTTTTGACCAAGCTCTATCCTGGGCAACATGCAAAGGTACACACCGCGTTTTTTGGCGTACTAGAAGCAGGACGGGTAGAGGAAGCCACTTTCGTGCGCGGTGTCGCTCTTCGGTGCCTGGTGATGTTGGCATCATGGGGTGAGTGACGAACGGGTGGGCACGCTTTGGTACTGTACGGATGACGGCAGCAGATGGCCGATTTTCAATCTTTTTCCACAAAAAACACATGGACATGGAGCCCAAGCTGCGGGGAGCACAACCGTGTGCCGCTCGTGGCGTGGGGCGCACTGTGTGCTGGGCAGTGGCGTCACAGGACAAGACGGGGGGGGGGTGCAGGCGGTAATCTCGCATGCGATTCGAAGCTCAGATCTGCGATTCGATGCACGTGCCTCATTCCATGTCGAGAAATTCAATGGAGAAAAAGCAGGCGGGCTGGACTGATGTGCGCCCGCAATGGGAGAGTGCCTCCTCTAGCTGGACGCTCTTCCCGTGCTAAAAAAAAGCACAACCCAAGATCCCTCACAAGCTCTTCTGCCGAAGTGTCTCCCACTCGGCTCGCAACGCCTTGCCCCACCCCTCAGTTGGCAAACGGGATGCCCTTGAAGTCGAGGCTCCCCCCTTTGCACAGCGGCCGCCACAGTACGCATTCAAAACTACCTGCGTTCGGGCCGCATGACCAGTCGTCGGCGGACGCGGGCGTCCGCGAAATAAACAGCCGCGCGATGCGGCGGCGGGGGTCGGCAAACCACTGCAGGTCCAGGTCCTGAAAGATGCCACAGCTGAGCGACGGGCCCGCCCCAAAGCCCTCCACTCCCAGCCGTGGCTGCCCCTGGGTGTCATAGTAGCTATCCACCGTCACGTTACCGCCACCGGCAGTGTTGCACACAATGCCGTTCAAGCTCATTGCCGTTGGCGGAAAGGTCCAGTAGACCCGGCGGCTGTCGGGTGCGCCCTCCTCCCCCGTCTCTGGGTTCACCGTGCCGTGGTACGTCCACGCGCCGGCGGCCACAGACGCGGTCGCCGGACAGACGGTCAGCACCCCGTCCTTTAGCAGCGTCGGCCGCTTGCGCAGGTGCAGGTACTCCCCGCCAAAGAGGCCGCTGTCAGCCGCGCCGGGGCGTTGGCCGCCCGGATCGAGCGGCGACGGCGTCGACACGGGGGCCCGGTCGCGGCAGACGACTGACAGGGTGTCCTCGTCGATCCCATCGTCGGTCTGGTTCTTGCAGGTCGGGTCCTGCTCTAGCTGGCCCACCACCCCGCTGGCGGTGAGCAGCGCCAGTGCAGCAGCAGCGACCATCACACAAAAGAGGGCGGACCGAGTGCCGCCACCGCGGGGCATAGTGCGGGCGGGAGCGTGGGATGGGTGACAATGTCCGTGGATGGTGGCGGCAGGGAACGCTGACGGGGAATGGGGAAGGCGACGGAGCGTGTGGATAAGATGGATTTTCAGTCCTCTGCGGGCCGACGCGCAACGGGAGTATGTACCAGAAGCCGAGATGGCGACACGGCCCGCTTCCTCAAATACCCGCGCGTCGGCAGCGGGGGTGGCCGCCGTCCATTCCCGCAATCACAGGCTAGAGGGCTGTAGGGTAGCCCGCATCAATCGGGCGAGATTGGATTGCCAGCGCAGGGGTGTCAAGCGGCGCCCTCGTCAACCCCGTCGGCGTCGTCACAACCCAGGGCTCCCATGATGGGGTTGCAGCGCTCGATGCTGTGGGTGGGCGCCAACCTGATGGTATGTGCTGGGGGTGCGGGTCCGCGGGAGATGACAAATCTCACGCCGCGGCCAAGTCGTCCGCGCCTTGCCATTGGGGACCCATTGGGGATGGAGACGCAGAATGTACCTGCCACGCCTCCCCCTTTCTCGCCAGCCGCATAGCGCCGTCAGGGACCAGAGTCGCGGCCGCGCCGCCAGCACATACTTAGCAATCCCCGCTGCGGGGTCCAGCGGGGACTTCGCGGGGACGCGCGCACATCATGATCAGGGCAGCGTGGATCCTGCCCCCACGCTACGATGTACCCCACGGAGGGACCCCTCCCCCGGTCTGTGACCGCGCAATGCGTGGAGGGCTTTCAACGCCCTCTCGCAGTGTGCAACATTGCCTCGCAGCCGGCTGCTGCAGCCCTGCCCCCGAGCCGCGTCTGATCGTAATGGCTCGTGGCGACGACACCCTGCCGTGCCGAAGTATCTCTTTTTGTTTGCTCTGGTACGTCTTCTGAATGGCCTGGACCAATGGGACGCGCGCCAGACTTGATCTGGACGACCTTGCGTGGAAAGACAACGCCGCTGGAGCGGAGTGGAGGCGCGCAGGGCTCCTCCTCTTCCCTCCGCGCTCCCTCGCCCCGCCGAGCCCCCCACTCCCACGGCTACACGGTAGGCCTGCAGTAGGTACGTGGCATCCCCCTTTCCTTCTCGTTGGGGTACCCCCCCTTCTCAGCCTTATTCCCCCCCCCCCGCCCCTCCTCACCTGTCGTCTCTCTGACTATGACCCTCACCCCGCCATTCCCCATCACGCGGCTCGACCTCCGGCAGCTCTACCGCGCGCTGCTGCGCGCGCACGCGGCGGCGGCGCCGCCGAATCTGCCGGCCGTCTCCACCCTCGCCGCCTACCGCACCGCCTTATACGCTGGTGGGAGCAGACGTCGTCCGTTGTTTGGAGTATGGTTGGCGATGGTCGGGGGCGGGACGGGGTGAGGGGCGGGGGGCTAGAGTAGCGTCTGCCCTGAGCCCACCCGATGGCGAGCTGGTTCCTCTGCCGCGCTGGCCCGCTTTTGGTGCGTAGGGCTTGTGCGGCCCCTCTCCCTCTTCGTGATGCCCCCCTTTCATCTGAGCCTGCTCTTTTGCGCTCACGCCGCTCTCCCTTTTCCCTCTTCGCCTCTTTCCCGCCACCCTTCCCTTGTCCATATGTCGCTGGTCCTCTTGTCTGACGGCTACACGCCCCTGGTTTGCGCCGTTCTCCCCTCCCCCCCGAGATACCTGCAGGCGCGAGCGGGACCCTGCCGCCGCTCGCCCTCGCTACTACGACGGCCTCTAACAGCTGGGCGCCGCCAAGCGGCCGGCCGCTCTGGGCGCTCTGTTTGACCTCGCACTCTGTTTGACCTCGCCCCCGCCGTGGCGACGCCAGCCGCGGCGCTTCCCGACGGTGTTACGGCGAGGGGGGCGGGACAAAGTCGCACGAACGTTGCACGTGTGGAATGTAATGCAGTGTTCGCTCTAAACCCTAATGTCCGCCCTTAACTGGGGGATGGGACTCCTCCCCAGCTTGCAATTGAATCAGGTCGGCGGATGCGCCCAGAGACTTGTGGCTCAGGGAAGTCCTCAGTAGAGGTGTCCTCCAGGTGGCACCTAGAACGCCCGGGTGTTGGCAGGTCGTGCGGGCCCGCAGACGCACCGCCGCGCACCGTGTCTTTCGCTCGTGGCCGGATGACCCTCCTCCCGCCCACGACGTGACAGGTCGACCAGGTCCCTTTCCCACCCCACACGGTTGGCGGCACCACGCACTCTGCGGGAGGTGGCTGTCGCAAACGGTGCGAAATTCGTGCCGCCCGCCCCGGTCCCGCCCACGCCCCTCCTGCACATCACACCCGCCGAGGCTCGCCAAACGGAGCCCTTCGTTTGCAAGGGCTCTTTGTTTCTCCTTTTTGATGGCACGCGGTTTCCTGTGAGGCCCCGTTCCCCGGCCTGGACTGGCCAGTCGTGAAGGTGGCTGGTGTCAGTGCCTCGTGCCGCGCGAGGTGCAGTGCCCCTCAGTCCACGGACGGGCGGGGGGGCGGGCGGGTGGGCGGGCGGGGGGGCGGGTGGGCGGGAGGGGGGCCTGCCGCGGATCGGCGAGCTGCTCCTCTTTGTTTGAATCACCCTTGAGGGCGTCTCGGTTTCGTGGCGTGGGGCTCCCGATGGCAGCAGCCTCGTGGCGGTGGCCCGTGCCAAACACAGGTGGCAGTCGCGTCCCAGCTGGGCTGGGGGCGCTGCTTGGCGTGGCGTGGCGGCCCCGCCCCGCACCGTGCGGGGCGCAAGATGTCCGATTGACAGCGAGTGTGGGAGGTGGTGTAGCGCCAGCGTGCCCGGTGTGCCGCTCACCACGGCCAAGGGAGCGGCGGAAAGGGGCGGCGACGGGGACGACGGTGGCGCCACCCCCGCGTCTTGGACCAAGCGACGGTTCGGCGCGGCGGGCCGCACGACGGCGTCGACCGCGGCGGACGGCCCGCCGGCGGCACGGACCCGGTAGCACCAGCAGCGGCAGTGGCGGCAGGCCGCGGCAGCGCAGCGGGCGACGTGAACGCGCTTTCCTCTCCTTCCCCCTTCCCCTTCCCCCCCCCCCCCCCCCCCCCCCCCCCCCCTCTGCTTCCCCATACCTTGGGCGGCCATGTGCGGGGGGGACGGCGCCCCCCCCCCGCCCCCCCCCCCCCCTCGGTGGCGGCGGCTGTTTGGCTCGCCGTCGCGGCGGCTGTTTGGCTCGCTGTCACGGCGCGCGCATTCACCATCGCTGGTGGTAGTGGCGGTCCTCGCCGCCGCTGTGGGTGTCCTCACCCTCCTGCTGGGCGTCCAAACCGCCCGCCTGGCCGCGGCGGGCGTCGCCGCCGACGGCGCCGCGGCCGTTGCCGCCGTGACGGCGCACGCGGCAGACGCGCGGGTGGCGGCGGCGTCGGCGTCTGCGGCGTCGGCGGCCACAGCGGCAGCGGTGGGGGCGACGGCGTCGGGGGTGGCGTCGCGGTCGGTGGCGGTGGCTGGTGCGGCGGGGGCGGCGGCGGGGGCGGCGGCGGGGGCGGCGGCGCCGGCGGGGGGGGGCGGCGGCGCCGTTGACGAGGAGTGGCGGGGCATGCCCGGGTGTGCTGCCGCCGGCGAGCGGGCGTCCAACTTTTTGATGGTCTTTATGGGCCACTCGGGCAGCACCGCGATGATGACCGCCCTGCAGCCGCACTCGCAGGTGCACATTACAGGGTAGGGGGGGGGCGCTTGTAGGGTCGGGTTGCGGGGGGGGGTGGTGGGGGGTGAACCCAGAGAGGAGGACGGGGAGGGAGGGTTGGGGTGTAGGCCTGGTGCTGGGCCACCGCCGTTGTTCGGCATTGAATATTGGTGAGTAGGTGGTTGGGTGTGGGGGCGGGTGGGGGCAAGGGGAGGCGGTGGGAGGGGAGCGCTCGTGACGGTCGTCACTTGCTGGTCGACTCCACGCCCGCACCTGCCTGGTGTCTGCTTGCACATCCGTACTAATGTTGCCAGTCGGTTCTGTTGGCGTGTGTGCTGCTTGTCATTGACGGGAACGCTTCGCCCGCCTTGGTGGGCTTCCCCCTCTGATGAGCACCCCGTCTCTCGCTCTTTCAACTTCCCCACCCCTCCTCCACCCCTACTCTCTCGCTTCCTTCTCCCCTTCGCACCCCCCCCATCCTCGCCCCTCGCCCCGTGCACAGCTTTGAGCCCGTCGACCACTATGAGCGCGCGACCGACACGGCCGCCGCCCTTGCATACGCGCACGCCTTCTTCTCGGCCGCCGCCGCACGCAACCAGACGGGGGGCTTTAAGATTCGCCCGCGGCACATTCGCCGCGCGCCTTCTGCGTGGCGGGAGCTCGTCCGCCGCCACGGCGTGCGCGTCATCTGGCAGTACGTTATTCGTTGTTGTTTGGTTCCTTCTTGGTCCTGGTGGTGGGCGTTTTCTCTTGTTTCGCTTGTTTTTCCGGGACGCGCGAAGGAGGGGAGTCACCCGTGTGAAGGTGTGGGTGGTCCGCGGCCGCTTTGCATTTCTGGTTCGCGCCCGCCATCAGACCCATTGACGCTGTGTTGCGGATGCTGCTGATTTCGCTTGGCCGCTGCGGGCATGCGTCTCGCCCCGCCCTTCCTGCCCCCTCCCTCGTATTCTCCCCCTTCTGGATAGGTATCGGCAAAATATGCTGAAGCAGGCGGTCGGCACGTACACTATCGACGTTCTTGGCGACCGGACCGCGTACGAGGGGGTGGTGGTGCCTCCTCCGCCGTCCCAGTCCCCAACGGCTCGGTCGGCAGGCGGCGGCGGCGACGTCGCGGTGGTGGCACGCGGTGGAAGCCCCGGCGGTGACGGCGGCGGCGATAGTGATGCCAGTGGGGGTGATGGCAGCTATGTTCCCTCCCCTTCCCCCCGGGTGACCCGCTTCCGGGCCGACCCGCGCGTGCTCTACGATATCATGCGCAACCGGGTGCTGGGCGACCAGGAGGTGGCGGACGCAGTGCGGCTGCTGGGCGCCGACGGCTGTGTGCTGCCGGTTAGCTATGAAGAGTTCCACGCCGACCCGACGGGCACGATGCGGCGGGTGTCGGCGTTCCTCGGCCTCGACCCGGCCGAGGCCTACCCCCCGACGCGCGCCAAGGCCACCGCCGATGCGCTGTGCGAGGTGCTCACCAACTGGGCAGAGGTGTGCGCCGCGTTTTACCCGTGCCCGGAATTGCGTCCGCTGCTCGATGACTCCGTCTGCCGCTGCGCTGGTGCCCTCGCCGCGTCGGCGTTTGTGCCCGCCCGGTCGTCGCCGTACTGTCTGGTCAAACAGCCACGGCTGCTTGGCGAGCGCTCCCGGGACCGCTCGTCGCTGTACCGCAAGCCAAAACGGGCGTGACGCTCGATGGCCGGCAGTTGGAGCGCGTTTTTCCGGCGCCTAGAAGGAAGAGTGTATATAAATAGGATGCATGCAAAAAAAAGACCTCTTCCCCCCAATCCTCCTTCCCCCCCCCGGGTCATGTCCTGGTTCGCTGGCATCACCTCCACCTCCCGGGTCATGTCCTGGCTCGCTGGCATCACCTCCACCCCCCACCCCCACCAATCCCCTCAGTACAGCCGCGCCGCCGCGGCGTGAGTGCCCGCCGCGTCGACAACGACGACGTACCCCTCGACACCGTCCTCCCGCTCCCACTCGAGACCAAACTCAATCGCCTGCGCGCGGGAGAGGCTCCGCAGCCCCGCCACCTGCACAGCAACGCCCGCGAGAGTCAGCCGCACCAGCAGCGCCGCCTGCTCGTACGAAACCACCCCGACGATGTCCCACAGCACAAGCGCCACGACGAGCACCAGTAGCGGGGGGTGCGCGACACTGCCCGCCACCACCCAGCCGACAACGTCTAGTGCCACCGTCGCGACGGGGATGATCAAGTGGGACCACACGTAAAGGGGGGGGGGAGGGGCCGCTGCCGCCGCAGCCGCAGCCGTGGCCGACGAGGCCCCAACAGAGAGAGGCAGCAGTGCCGACACGACGGCCGCGGCGGCGGTGGCGCCCCCGCCCCTTCCTGCAAGGACCCCCCCCCGCCACGTGTGCTGCGTAGGCCGCCCACGCCGCGGCGTCAACTGCCAGGAGCAGCCGCAGCAGCCGCACCAGGCGGCCGATAAACGCCTCTTGGCGCGCCAGCACCGCCGCCTGGTGCTCCCCCATCGGCCGTAGGCCATCCATGTCGGGCCGCCAAAAGTACTGGCGAAAGGCATCCTCCCCGTTCCCGCCGTCGGTGGCAGTGGCGCCGGCAGACCAGCCGGGGGAGGGGTCGCCGGGGACAGGGGGGGTGTCAATCAGCACAGCCGTGTCCCCGCTACGGAGGGCGCTGCCGCCGCCGATGCGACCGTCGATAGTCGCGGCCACCCCGTCGGCGCTTTCATTGTGGGGGGGCGGCGGCAGGGAAGGCGGGCGGGGGCCACCCCCGAAGGAGGCCTCAAGGAGTGGCGACGCCCCCCCGACGACGGCTCCCGGGTCGAGGAGGGCCATCAGGTCGTGGACCTCGCCCGTCCCCCGCTCCAACGCCGCCGCCGCCGACTCGTGCGCGCGTTGCCGCCGCACGCCCGCGCGGGCGGCGACGGTGTCCACGCCCAGGTCTAGCCGCCCGTTGGGCTCCAGGAGAAGAAACTTGGTCGGCGCGCCCGGCCGCCGGCGCGGCCGGGAGGGGCGCTGCGGTGCGCCGCCACCAGCCCGGGGGCGAGGGAGCAGCAGCCCCGCCCGCTCGTCCCCGCCGTCGCCAAAGTCTTGGTCGTCATCAACGTGGAGGGCCGCAGTGGCGGCAGCCGCCGCAGCAGTAGTGGCAGCGGCCGGTAACGGCAGGGGCGGCGGCCCTCGGAATGGAACCGCAGCGGGAGGCAGCAGCCCCGCTGGCGGCGGGTCGCCCAGCCGACGTACCCCTCCCCCCCCTACCCCTTCTCCCGGCGGTGGCGGCGCGGGCGCGCGGGGTGGCCCGCCCGGCGGCGGCGGCACGGCGGCGGCCGCGTAGCCCGCGGCGGCGGCAAAGTCGTCGAGGCTCACCCCCACGCTGGATGCCGACGCCCACGGCGACATGGGCAGCCGCGCCGCGTCCGCGGCGACGCCCGGCCCGGCGGCGGGCCCGCCAGGCCCCGCTGCGTCGATGGCGGTCCAGATCTCGCCGTCGCCCGACGCGAGCCGCCGTCGCCGCCGCCGCCGGCGGGCGGCGGCTGCCTCGGCAGCCGCGGCAGAGGCAGTGGCGGCGGGGTGGGACGCGGCCGGCGGCAGCGGCAAAGCGCGGGTGGCCCCCGCGCCGGACACGGGCATCAAGGGGGGGAAGCCGCCGCCGCCACCCCCCGCGGGTGGCAGCCCGACCGCCGGAGAAAGGTCGACCGCGACGGGGTGGGCGCCGCCATCGTCGTCCCCCTGGCCCCCCCCCCCCCCCCGCCAGACGGTGGTCATCTCCACGCCCCCCCCTCCCCCCCCTAGGGGCGACGGCCACGCAGGGGAGTCAGACAAGCTGCGAGGCGACACGGACGACCCCCCTCCGCGGCCGTCGCCGCCACGCCGCAGCCGCCGCGACGATAGGCGGGCGGCGGCGGCGGCGGCAACGAGCGCACCCGCAACGAGGCGACGGGAGGAGCGGGGCAGCGCCAGCGCCGACGTGGAGGACGAGGGGGTTAGCGCGGCGGCCGCCGCGGCCGCCGCGCTGGCCAGTCGAGACCGCATCGCGGGGGAGGCAGGGGGGTGGGGGGTCGGTGTGTAGGGAAGCGACGGGCTCGACGCCCAGCCGGGCGGGGGCGCACTGGCCGGCACGCCCCGCCCGGCGCCGCCGCCGCCCTCACGCCAGCCGACAAGTGCGCCAGGGGGTGGCGACACGCCCAGCCCCGCCCCCCCCCAGCTCCGCCCCCCGGCGTCGGCGGCCCAGCTGAGGTGTGAGTGGAGGGTGGAGAGGGTGGCGGTGCTGGTTGCGCTGTGGAACTCGACGGTGGCGGCGGCGGGGGGGGGGGGCGGGGAAGCCGGGGGAGGGAGGGCGCCCCCACCCCTGCCCCCGCGCCCGCCCCCATCACCCCCATCCTCACCATCAGCGGGGGGGTGCGAGCGCGCAGCGGTAGGAGCAGCGGAGGTGCCGGGGACCCGCCCGCCGAGGTGGTGACGTCCAGGGCCGCCACCAGAGGGGAAGACCACTGCTGCCCCTGCGGCCCCCGTCGCCGTCGCGTCATCATCCCCATCGAGGTCGCTCTCCAGGTCCGAGTCGTCTGTAGCCAGGGCCGTCGCAACGCTGCCGCCATGGCGGGCGGCCGCCGGGAGGGGGAGCCGCCGCGGAGGGGACCGCGGCGGGAGTGGCACCATGGCGGGGCAACGCCAGCGGCGGCGGCGTTCAGTGTCGGCGGCGGTGGCGACAGCAGGGGACCGGTCGGGCAGGGAAGCCCAGTAGTGGGAAAGCGGGCGGGAGGGAAGAGGGCCGGCGTGTTGGCGTGGCGGCAAAAGCCCGCCAGTGGGAATTCCCAATCACGCTCAGTGCGAGCGGGGGCCAGGATCCTGGCTAGGAGGGGGGCGGAAGGAGTGGGTGGCGGCGTCGCGCCGGGTGAAGGCGGCCCTCCTAAGAAGGCCGGATACAAAGGGGGGCGGGCGCAGTGCGCGGAATGTACCTCGCCGTGGGCGGGGTCGCGCTGGCAGAAGGTGCAGCGGGATCGGTAGCAGCTATTTATGTACCTAAGCACGATCGGCAGCGCAGGGCGTCCCGACGGCGACCCTGCGAGAGGGCAGTGACGCAGGCATCCGTACTATTGTGCGTCCCGTAATAAGTGGACGTGCACGGGTCGTGCAATGTGGGTTTGATTGGTCCAGTGGCCGACATTTGACATGATCACGACACGAGCACGTTCACTTTTTACGGGACGCACTATACTATTCCGTAGCCATCCGTAGCACGAGGATCCTTGCACCCCATCAGTTCACGCCAGCCCGCCTTCCGAGACCGGTTGGCAGTATATTTGTAATTACGTATCTATGTCGTCAAGCGCTGGGATATTCATGGTAAATGCCAGACCAGTAAATTACAGTAAACAGTTGAGAGAGGAGCGACGCACAATCCGCGCGGGAGGATGGAGGCGGCCGCACCCGCCACGCACCGAGCAGACGGGCGGCGTCGTGGGGGTGGAGGCCCGCTTGCTCCCAACGCTACCGGTAGGGGGTGCGCGCACGCACGGCAGCATATACTTTATGAAACGTGGCATCACTTCTGAATTTTAAGCAACCAAGTGGACCAGCACTGCAAATCCGGCTACTGCCCGTACTGTGTCTCTCTCGCCCAACGAGACAGCGTGGATTCAGTTCATGGATTGCGACTGCGAGTCCTAGTGAGGAGCGACAAGGACCGCTTCGGTCTCCCAGACGGGCCTCTCCGGGAATGTGTGGAGAGAGAAGTTCCCGCAGTCTGTTGTCCGCACGACGCCCACCAACAAAGGAGACCCTCCAACACGCAGCATGGCGAGGAAGCCACGCAATTTGGATGCCAGTTATGAAGCCGAACCGCCCTCGCGCGAGTGTGCCTCGTACACACGCCACCGTGTGATCACAACCCGCCTTGCTCCCATTGGTTGACGGAGCTTCTGGGACCCCCGCGGTGGCCAGCAGAGCAGTTTCCGATACGGATGGAGGTAGCTGTTGTAATATCCACAACGACGCTTCCGCGACCCTCATGACGGTCATGTGGGATGCGCGATTGAGCCAATCCCCTGCTGGGCTCTCAACGCTTGTGGCAGCATGCCTCGCATCATTCTTTTAGGGGGCGCAGGGGCGCAGCTGCCTCAGCCGCGGAACCGGGGGGGTCACGCCACTCCCCACACCCCGATAAGCGGCGGACCGGCGCCCCGCTGGCGGCACGACAAGGCAGCGCGACAGGGCCAGGCGGGGGGAGGGAGGAGAGGGGAGGAACGGTGGTGTGGCCGTGGCCCGCGGCGGTGGCCCCACCGGCCGGCCTTCGCCACGTCCCGGGATGCTGGCCAGCGCGCGGTGCTGCGGAGGGGGGGGGGGTGGCTCGTCGAGTGACGCATGCCGCGGCCAGTAGCGTGACCAGCTCTTTGCTTCGTGTCGGGATCTTCTTGAAGCCGCACGGCGCGCGCTCCATGAGCAGCGCCGCGCCGACAGTGGGGGAACTGCGCGGGAGGTTCGGTCGAGAGGGGGGGGGAGGGGGGGGGAGCGGGGGAAGTGCGGCAGGTGGGTCTCTTCGCGCGGGCCGATGAATGAACCCTTCCCACGCTTGCGCCGGTTGGCCCCCTGACCAGTCAACCGCTGGATCGCGATGGGTGGGGATTCTTCTCCTTTGGCACTGCTGGCTCTTGAGACAGGGCCCCGGCTCGCCTGGGGTGGCTCCCAGTCCCGCAGGAGGTGTGCTCACGAACAGTCGTCCCCGCACGTGCCCCACTCGAAAGAGAAGATGCCAGGGCGGCAGCGGGTACAAGAGGGCTCGACACGGAGAGGGATGGGTTGGGCACTCTCCCTTCCGCTTCCGCCACCACCGCCCGTACCCTTGCCTCCCCTGACACCCCCAGGTGTCTTTAGCACTTCTTCAGCCTTCCCCCCCCTCCCTGCCCCCCATCCCATTCCTTCACCCAAGCCTTTCCCTTCTGGTGGGTGCGTGCTCCTTTCTCCCACTTCCCCCGCCACCATGAGGAACTCCGACGTGCCCGTCTCCTCGGTCGCCCCTATGCTGGAGGCCCGCCCCGCTCGCCGCCGCCGCCGCTCCCGAGTGGCGGCCGGCGCACGCCGCGCGGTGCCCAGCTTTTCCAAGGTCACCCTCCTGGGCAGCTCCCCGTGCACGTCGACCGATAGGCTCGGCAACCTCAACGGGGATGCCGGCACTGGCGCCCACGGCCAGCCGCCAGCCGCCAAGGCGCGGGTGGGGGCGACGGCGGCCGGCGGTTTGGTGGCAAGGGTGGCGAGCCACCGCTGGGCGCTGAGGGCTCGTGCCGAGCCAGCGGATGGCCAGCCCGCGGCTGGGGCGATAGCGCCCCCAGCTGGGAGGGCCCACCACAAGGCTGTCCCCGTCGAGGGAGCCCGCGTCCACGATCCCAGGGCCAAGGCCAAGGGGGAGCACCCGCTGCCGATTTCGGGTCGCCACCTGCCGCACCCGCGGCTGTTTCGGATGACCGACGCGACGCCTATTTCCTTGGCGGAAGACGAGGCGCTGGACTTGCTCGACGCGGCTGGCTGGCTGGCGGAGCCCCCGTCACCGGCCACGCTGGTGTGCGCCGCGTCTAGCGATGCAAGCCAAGATGGGGAGCTTGAGTTCTAGTCGGCGACGCGGACGCGGTGGGGGGGAGGGGGGGAGAAGAGGTATGGGCGCTTGTGCACGCATGCGTCTTCCTAGGAGGACGGTTGCGGATGCTCTTTGGGCAGCCACGGCGGCACAACCAGTGCTTTAGAAGGGGGCTGCGGGTGAGGGCAGCAGGGTGTGCACTCGATGTTTGCTTTGTACGTAGAAAAAGAAACGCCTTGACTAGCGTGCGTGTGCATGCCGTACCCGCCATTGCTCTGTCCATTGGGAGGTGTGGAAGGGCAGTCCAAACGGATGGCCACGTGACGGGGTCCCTGTCCGAGACACGGTCCCTCCAGCGTGAACGGGGAGCACGCCCCCCCTGTACCTCCATGGCCGTTCTCGTTGACCTTGACGATGGCCAGAGGGGGCAGGGTCGTACGGGTCGTCTCGGGCAGAGGGCTCCCCCTGCAAAGCCGCCCTCGGTAGACGGGACAAAGGCCCGATAGCGTACCTGGAAAAGGCTGAGGGAGGTACCACGGGGCCCCTCCTTGCACGAATCTGGCACGTGCACGCCACGGGCGGCGGCGTCACCAAGGCGGTCATGGTGCCGAAACGAGTCGGACCACGGTGCAGCCACCACAGGGGAGGCCCCCTTGCGCTTGCGCTGCCTAACAAAATATCTCAAGTGAGTGGACCTCATCTGCAGCAGGGGAGGATGAGCTGTCACGTGTGGACGCCCCGTCCTATCTACCTACGAGAAGCATGGCTCATGATGAACAGTCCCAGCGACGGGTGGGGAGGACGCCCAGACGCCAAAGGCGGACGGGTACAGTACAGCAGATGGAGTCTGTACCGCACCCTCAGAGGCAACCACTCCAACACAACTGCAAGTGCAAGTCCATGGTCAACTGCACACAGACTTTCAATCCCTGACTGCAGACACAAGAGGTACACGAGTGAGGGGCACGGACTCTGTGACGCGCGGGCGCCCCCCCCCCCCCCCCACCACCCACCCCCCCCCTCCCACGTTTCCCTCGCGGCCCGTTCCCTAGGTCAGCTGGGCCGCCGCTGTCGAGCTCCCCCCCCCCCCCGGACCCCCCCCCCTCTCTACAAGCCCCACAGAGGCGGGGCCGGCCGCGCAGAGAGACACGGGCACCACCGCCCCGCCCTCGACCCGCGGGCGCCGCCTGGATCCCAAGCTGGAGCGAAGGGGGGAGGCTGCGCCCGCGAGCGCCACCCGCAACGAGGGAGGCTGGCGCCCCCCCCCCCCCCCCCCCCACCCCTCTACACCCACTCGCCGCCGGGGGGGTTGGGTGGCCCGCTGGGGGTGGTGGGAGAGGAAACGAGGGGGAAAGAAACCCCACCCTCTTCCCCCCCCCCCCCCCCCCCCCACCCACCCCCACCTTCCTCCCCACTGAAGCGCTCTGCCCCACCTCCCACGTTGCATGCAAGAGGCCCGCTGGGGATCGTGCACCTGGAGTTGGCGCGGCGGCACCTGAGGTGGACGGCCGTTGGCGCGCCAATACGATCCCATCCATGGGCCCCGCAAGGCGGGGGGGTCAGGCGCAGCCACAGACGGGCGGCGGCGTGTTTGTCGCACGGCTATGTAGCATTGGCTTGCCGGTTTTTGGCCAGTGGCTTTGGGGGCGCCCCGGCCGGGACGCGCGCGCGCGTCGGCGAGTGGCACCCCGCCCATCCCCCCCCTGTGGGGGGACGGGGTGGGTGGTGGGTGGGGGGGGGGGGGGGGAAAAAGTCCCACCCCCAGGGGGGGTATATATCTTGTAGGGGGCGGAGGGCCCCCAACAGATCACGCCCCGCTGGCCTGCTCCCGCCTCCCCCCCCCCCTCCCCCCCCCCCGCCACACCGTGTGTGGATGGGGGGGCTCTGGTCGGCAATGATGGTCGACGGCCATCCCCCCCCCCCTCCCATGCATCATTGTCAGCGACCGTGTTGGTGGCTCCGTGGCGGCGACGCCCCATCGCCGGGGTGCTTGAGAGTAAGAGCCTGGAGGAGGGGAGTGGTGGGGCTCGGCCTGTCGTTGTTTTTTTCGTCTGTCCATCCCCCCCCCCCCCCCCCCCCCCCTCTGCCTGCAGTGGCTCTTTGAGCCCCTGTCGGCGGGGGGAGGGAGGGGGGGGGGCTGTCGCGACGGCGATGGACGCGGGTGAGCGGGGAAAAAGGGGAGACACGATGGCGATCCCCACCCCCCCCCCCCCCCCCCCCCCCCCCCGCCCTCTCCCCACGAGGGGTAGCCACCCCTCCGTTTTCTCTACGACCACCACCCCCAGCAACACCACCCCCCATTGCCCCGCCCCCTGGCTCCCCCATTCTTCTTCTCCACAGCCCCGCACCGCCCCCACCCCCCCCCCCCCCCCCCCCCCCCCTTACCCTACGGCTCACGCTCCTATGGTTGGACCACCAATCTACTGCGACAGTCTGTCTGCCCCCCCCCGCCCCGGCCCCCGCCCCCGCCCCCCACCCCCACCCCCCCCCCCCGGGCTACCCTCCCACTGCAACGGCGTGCGTGACGTGGGCGCGTGACGACGACGCCTGGGGGGGGGGGGGGGGATGTGGCCCGTGGGATCCCGCCGGTTGGGGGAGGGAGGGGGGGGGGGGGTGTGGGGGGGGGGCGCCCCCTGTGCCAGAGGGGCACCCCGGCGCCCCCAGCCCCGTCGTGCCGCCGACCCGCCGCCGCGGCGGCCGCGGGCGGTGGCGGCGGCCGCCCTCGCAAGCGCCCGTGGCGCCCCCCACCCGCCCCATCCGCCCCACCACTGGCACGCCCCGCCAGGGACAGGGGCCCCACCAGCACCACCCAGCACCACCGCCACCACCCCCACCACCCCACCCCCCCCCCGCTCACCACAGACAGACGGGACGGGGCCCGCGCCGGCGCAACGTCGGGGGGACACTGGACGGCAGCCGCCGCCACCACACGGCGGACGGGAGAGCGTCCGTCCCCCCCCCCTCCCCGCCCCCTGCCCGCCTTGCCCCGCGCGGCGGCCGTTCCAGACCGTGTGTGGCCGCGTACCGACCGCCGCCCCTCCACGGCCTTGCCGCCCGCCGGCCTGCAGCGGCGGCGGCGCACGCGCCGCACCCCCAACGGGCAGGCGCACCACCGTCGGTGACGGCGGTGGTCGTACCCGCTCCCCCCCCCCCCCCCCCCCCCCCCCCCCGCGTGTGCCGGTGGCGCAGACGCGACCCGCTCTCGAGCAGCAAGCCGCTGCTGCTCGCTGCTGCTCACTGCTGCTGCTGCTGCTGCTGCTGCTGCTGCTGCTGCTGCTGCTGCTGCTGCTGCTGCTGCTGCTGCTGCTGCTGCTGCTGCTGCTGCTCCCTGCAAGCGGCTGCCCCGCTCCCGACGCGCGCGCCGCCGCCGCCGCCGCCGCGCCCGTCACTGCTGCGCGGACCTTGCGGCGGGCGCCCGTCGGTGGCGCCCCCTTTCGCCGCGCCCCGTCCCCGTTCCGTTGGGCTGGTCCCGCTGCGCCCCGCCCGTGTCTTCCTCCCTACCGCGCCCCGCTCTCCCCCGCCCGGCTCGCGCCGCCAACGTGCCACTCCCCACGGGCGGTGGTGGTGCCCCCGTTGACCACACGCCACTTCCCCGGGGAGGGGGACTTTGCCGTCTCCCGCACCACCACCCTCCCCACCCCTCGCCTCCCCCCCCCCCTCCCCCGACCACCCCCTTCACACCATGGGCAGGCCACCACCCCCTCCCCACCCGCCCCATGCCCCTCCCCCCGCCCCCTCCCCTCCTCCCCACCCGCCCCCACCCCCCGTCCTCCCCCCCCCTCTTCCATCCCCCACCGTTCCACCCGTGACGCGGCGGCTGCCGCGGCAGTCACCGCCGGCACCCCCCCACCAGCAGCGACGTCATCCCTCCCCCTCGCCGACCCGTTTTCCGCGCCGTCTACGATGGAGGGTGGCGGCGACGGCAATGGTGGACGGGGGGGCGCCACCGACTCGGGCTCCTCTGGGGAAGGCCCCCGCACGCGGCTGCTGCTGTGGCCACGGCGGGCGAGCCGCGCGCCCCGCGGGGTGGCGGGCCTGCTGGGCGGGTCGGACGAGGAGGAGGGGGTGGGCGGGGGGGGCCGCGGGCGCACCGCCCGGCGCGGGGCGGAGGCGGGGTGGGGAACGACCAACGCCGCCCCGCCGCCCCCGCCGCCTGTACCGGTAGGGGCTGCGGGGGGGGCGGGGGGAGGCCGGGGGGGCAGCCGGAGGCGCACCCCATCCTCGCCGCCACCGCCGGCGACGGCGGCGACGGCGGCGCCAGTGGTGGCGGCGCCGCGGCGGCGGCCGTCTCGGCAGCCGCTGTCCCCCTCCTCCACCGCAACGGCGGGGGTGTCCCCCCCCCCGCCACTCCCGGTCGGCGGCGGCGTGGGTGCCGGGTCCCCCCCGCCTCCGCCCCCGCCCCCCCCGTCCCCATCGTGGGGGCCCCCCCCCGCCATGGCCGCCGTTGGCGTCAGCGCCGGCCGCCCCGCCGCCGCCGGCAGCGGCGGCGGCGCCACGTACAGCAGCGGAGGTGGTGGCGGGCGCAGCGCGCTGAGCGGCGGCGGCGGCAAGCGCCCCCGCCCGAGCGGGCGGCTGCGCTTTGAGGACGAGGCCGCCGCCGCCGCCGCCCGGGAGGCGGCGGCCGACCGCCACACAGCCGCCGCTGCCGCTGCCGCTGCCGCTGCCTTTGACGGTGCCGCCGACGGCGTCGACGGCGCCAAAGCCCCGTGCGGGGGGCCGCCATCGTCGCTGGCGCAGCGGGGGGGGACGGTGGCGGGGGGGGGGGGCGGGGAGGAGCGCCGGCGTGGCCGGGGCGTTGCGCCCACCGGCGGCGGCGGCGGTGGCGGTGACGGTGGCGGTGGCGGAGGCGTCGGGGGTGGTCACGGAGGCGGCGGTGATGCCGGGGGCGGCGGCGGCGGCGGCGGCGGGGGTGCCACCATGGGCCTTCTCCGCATTGGGCGGCCGGGTGGCGTCCGTCGGGGCGTGCGGATGGCGGGCGCGGACGGGGAGACGCCCGACCGGGTGGAGGCCGATGGCGGTGGGGCGGGGGTGGCGTCGGGGGGGGGGCGCGGTGGCGGTGGAGACACGTTGATGGCGGCGGGCGCCGCCCTTGGCGGCGCCCGCGGCCGGGGTGGTCGTGGCGGGCGGGGCCCGAGGGGCACCGGTGATGGTGGGGCTGCTGGCGGCGGTGGTGGTGGTGGCGGCGGCGGTGGTGGCGGCGGTGGGGTTGGGGGTGAGAGAGGCGGTGGTGGCGATGGTGGTGGCGGCGGTGGGGGGGGGGGCGGCGGCGGTGCTGCGGAGAGCACTTCGGACATGAGTGCCTTCTCCATGATGAGCATCCTCAGCGGCACCGCGGCGGGGGATGGAGACACGGGCGGCTGCCTGGTCGGGGGGGATGGACGCGGGGGGCTCCTCCGGGGGTTGGGGGGCTCCGCCCGCGGCTGCGCCCAGGAGGACGGTAGCGGCTTTGACGACGACGACTGCCACGGTCGGCGCGACGGGGAGGGTGGTGGCGGCGGCGGCGGCGGCGGCGGCGGCGGCGGCGGCGGCCGCCGCCGCATCGGCGGTGGTGGCGGTGGCGGCGGCGGGAGGGGCATGGGCGGCGGCGGTGGCGGCCGCCGGCTGGGCGGCGGTGAGGAGGAGGAGGCGGTGTCGCTGTCGCTGGCCACCCACGACTTTGTCAAGCTGGAGGTGATTAGCGCGCGGGAGATTACGCTGCTGATGCACTCCCTCAACGCGGCGGCGGCGTTTGGGTTGGCCTACACGCTCGCGATTGTGATCATGGCGAACACGGCGTTCCGGCGTGACGCGCCCTCCCCGGCGGGGGGCGGGGTCAACCTCCGCTTTGCGTTGCTCCCGCCGGCCATCAACTGGGGGCTGGCCGTGGCGAATGTGGTGACGTTTGTCTACGCCCTGACGCTGGGCGTCATCTTTACCGTCCGCATCGTGCGGCTGCCGGCACGGCGGCGGACGGATGAGCAGGTGTGGGTGGTGCTGCTCATGATCTTGATCACCGTCTACCTCAACCCGTACGAGGCGACGCTGCGGATGGTGCACCTGGGCAAGCACTCGGTCACCAACAGCAGCTGGTACCGGCCGGCCAATGGGGTGTACGACGTGATCCGGGACACCACCTGCGCGGGCTCCACCCTCGTGTACGTGTGGGCGGCGGTCGAGTCGTTTGGGGTGCTCGACGGGCGGCGGTTTGGGTGGCGGTTTTACGCGCCGAAGGGGGCCTTCCTGGTGGTCATGGCGGCGCTCAAGTTCACCGCCTGGGCGGCGTACAAGGTGTCCCTGAGCCGCATGCCGCTGGCGAGCTTGGCGTCCATGCTGACGCTCTACCTCAGCCCCGGCCTGACGTGGCACATGCCGGGGGTGGTGCTCGCGTCGCTCCTCACCGCCCTTGAGGTGGCCGTGCTGCTGTGGATTGTACGGCAGGTGCTGCTGTCCAAGGCGGCCCTCCGGTCGGCCGACTACATGCGACACCGGACCAAGCAGATTGGCTTTCGCTTCTTCCTCTACCACAACATCACCTTCTTTGTCATCTACTGGGCGTGCTTCATGGCCCTGCTGCTGCTCATGCCCACGGGCCCGCAGATGCTGGCCATGGGCTTCTTCCAAATCTCCTACTTTGAGATCCAAAACGTGCTGTTTGGGCCCAACGTGCTGCTGCTCGTCTACATCACCGTGCAGGCGTACGTTAACCTGCCGTCCGACGCGATTGGCCTTCGTGGATGGTTTAGCCCGCAGATGCCCGCCAGCCGGGGGGACCTGGTGCCCATCATGTACCGCGCGCGGGAGCGGCCGTCGCGGTCTCCCGCGGCCGTGTCCGAGACGGCCGTCAACACGTTTACCATGCAGACGCACGTGGCGATGCTCAACTTTGCGTGGATGGTCTACTACTACGGGACGGAAAAGATGGGGCAGCTGAAACGGGAGCACGACTTCCTCCGCCACCGCGTCGATGCGTTTATCCGGCACGACGACACAGACACGTCCGTGCTGCTGCTCGACGCGCCCGACCGGATTATCATTAGCTTCAAGGGCACCTCCTCCATCCGCAACCTGCGGACCGACGTCAAGGCGTTTCGGGTGCGGGCGGAGCGGGTGCTCCCGTCGGCACCGTCGGCGGCAGAGCTGGCGGCGGGGGTGACGGACAAGCCGTCCCCATCGGCGCAGGAGCACTGGCTCAACAACCCGGGCGTCCGCCGCGACGCGCTGCTGCACAAGGGCTTTGCCCAGGCCTACACCCACGTCGCGCCCGCGCTCATGACCTCCCTCCGGCGGCTGTACGGGCGGCGGCCGCGGCCCGTCTTTCTCACGGGCCACTCCCTGGGGGGCAGCCTCGCTACGCTGTGCAGCCTGGACATTGCCCTGCGGCTCGGCCTGGAGCGCCGCGACATCTTTGTGTCCACCTTTGGGGCGCCCCGGGTGGGCAACCGCGCCTTCCGGGACGCCTACAATGGCGTCGTGCCCGTCCACTGGCGGCTGATCCTAGCACCCGACGTGGTGGCCAAGCTCCCCCTCCCCAGCGTTGGCTACACCCACGTGGGCAAAAAGGTGCTCCTGACGTCCGCGTCAGACCTGTTCCTCGACCCCCACCTGCTGGAGCTGCGCCTCTGGCACGGCGACGCCGCGTCGATTGTGTACCACCGCAAGGCCAGCTACCTCACCGCCATTGTCAACTGGTGCGCGCGGCACCACGGGCCCGAGTACATCCCCGAGTTTTGGAACTGGCCGGTCGGGGGGTCGGCCCAGTTTGGGGGCGGCACCGCCTCGTCCGCGTCCACGTCGCCCAACAGCAGCCGCCGCCACGGCGCGTCGGGCGGGTCGGCCTCACCGGGGGAAGGGGAGTTCCGCCTGAGCATGGGCGACGGCGTGGAGCTAAACTCAGACGTGGACACGCTGTCCGAGGACGAGGACGAGGGCGGCGCCAGTGACGAAGGCGACGCGTCGTCCTCGTCGACGAGGCCGTTCACCACCACCACTACCACCACCGTCACGACCACCACCATCGTCATACCGCGGGGGCGGAGTCGCAGCCGCCGCGGCCGTCGCGGCGGCGGCGGCGGTGGCGGCGCCCGCTCCACCGCCGGCGGTGGCGGCGGCGGCACGACCGTCTCGGTGGGGGACTCGGTGGGCGACGAGGCGCTCACCCTCCCGTCCCGCACTCGCCGGCGGCTTGGCGCCGACGGCCGCCGCCCGCCCACCGACATTGACGACGACGCCGACGATGCCGACGTGGCGGGGGTGGGGCGCCTGGGATGTGGGTGGCGCGCCTGCTTCCTCGCCTCCCCGTCGAGGCCGCCGCCGCTGGCGCCCCCGCCGGGCGCCGCCGTGTCGGACCGCATTGGCGCGCGCGACGCGCTGGTCGACGCGCTCGGCAGTAACCGCCAGGGCGGGGGGGGGGTAGGGGGGGCGGCGGGGGTGGGGGGAGGGGGGGGGCGCGTTGAGGTGCTGTCGGGTGAGGAGGGGGGGGTAGAACTGTGGCGGTGACTGGGCGAGGGCGTCTCGGGGGGGTGAGGGGGGTGTGACTCGAGGGAAACCGCAGTGGGGAAGGACCCCGCGAGGGCCCGAGGGGGGAGGGGTTGGCGGCATGCCGAGGCCGCCCCCATTACTGGACAGCTGTTTGGGGACCTGCTCTACCAGGGCACCCCTTTTTACCACCCCTTGGGCCTCGCGCTAGATACCTCCTTATATGGGCCTCGCGCACCCGTCTACCTGCTGGAACGTCCACGGGCAGCCACACGCCGGTGCACCCACCTGCGACGCTCGCGCGCGCGCGGGTGGTCCCCGCCCCAGCCCGCCTGTGCTCACCCCCGTTACCGCCGCGCAGGCCACGCGCGGCGGTCAAGCCCAACAGCCCCACGGCGGCCGTAGCCAGGGATACCGCTGGCTACGAAATAGGAGTGGCGGCACCCGCCGCCCGGCATCGACGGGGGTGCCCCCCAAATAGAGTCGGAAACGGGTGACGGGCAAGGACAGGGGAGAGGGAAGCGGCGGCGGTGCCCACACCATCCTCACACGCGCGACGCACCTTGCCCCCCCGCTGGGCGGGATTGCCCAGCCGCGGCGGCCACCGGTCGCTAGGTACGATACATCCGCGCATCCCCCCCCCTGCCCCCCCTACTCCATGTGCGCGGGCCCAACGAGGCACGCATCATCTAGCCCAGCAGCGTGTACTTGAGCTCCAAATAGGGGTCGAGGCCCGGCAGACCGCCCTCGCGCCCCACCCCGCTGAGGCGGACGCCCCCAAAGGGCACCCGCGCGTCGCTGAGCGCGACACTGCCCACCCCCACCATGCCCGCCTGCAGGCGCGCCGCCAGCGCCCGCCCCGTCGCCGGGTCACCCGCGTAGACGTACGCGGCGAGGCCGACGGGCAGGCTGTTGGCGCGGCCAACCACCTCTTCGAGGGTGTCAAAGGGGGAGAGCGGGAAGACGGGCCCAAACGCCTCCTCCCGGAACAGCCGCATGCGGTCGGTGACGCCGGTGAGGAGGGCGGGCGTCACAACGTGGCCGGCGTCGCCGCCACTGTCGGCGGCCGGCACAACGGTGCCGCCCGTGACGAGCGTGGCGCCACCGTCCAGGGCGTCGCGAATCAGCGCCTGCACCTTGTGCACCGCGCCGCTGTGGATGAGCGGCCCGACGCGGGTGGCGCCGTCGGGAGGCTCCACCGCCGGGTCGCCCGGCGCGGCGGCCGCGGCAAGCCCTTCGGCGAGCGCAGACGTAAACGCGCCCACCACCGACCTGTGCACGTACACCCGCCCCGGCGAAATGCACGTCTGCCCCGAACACCGCAGGCGGGCGGCGAGCAGCCCGCCCACCGCCGCGGGCAGGTCCGCGTCGGCGGTAACGATAAACGGGGCGAGGCCCCCCAGCTCCAGCGACACCCGCTTGCCCGTTCCCGCCGCCGCCCGCGCCAGCCCCACCCCCACCCCCGTGCTGCCCGTAAACGTCACCTTGCGCACCGCCCCCGCCGCCATCCACGTGTCCCCGACGGCCGCCGCGTCGGCGGTGGCGACCACGTTGACCACCCCGGGGGGGAGGGGCGCCAGCCGCGCGAGCGCCAGCGCCGACAGGGGCGTCTCGGCGGCGGGCTTGGCAACGACCGTGCAGCCGGCAAGGACGGCGGGCGCCACCTTGCGGGCGAGCATGGCCAGCGGGAAGTTCCACGGCGTAATCGCCGCAACGACGCCGACGGGCTCCTTGGTCACCACCCCCGTGCCGCCACCGCCGTCGGACAGGTCAATGGGTGTCACCGCGTCCACGTGCGCCGCCGCCGCGGCGGTCGCGTAGTAGCGGAGGTAGCTGGTGGCGTAGGCCACCTCGGCGGCCGCGTCGGCGAGCGTCTTGCCGCCCTCGGCGACGAGGACGGCGGCCAGGTCGCCGGCCGCCGCGTCGAGGGCGTCGGCCCATCGGCCCACCGCCGCCGCCCGGTCGGCGGTGGGGGTGGCCGCCCAGGCGGCCGCCGCGCCCGCCGCCGCGGCCGTCGCGGCGGCCGCCGCGGGCGCGCCCCCATCCGACAGCGTCGCCACCCGACCGCCCGTGTAGGGGTTGTGCACGACCAGCGGGGCGGCGCCGGGCGCGCCCGGCTGGCCGCCGCCCCCAACGTAGGCGCCGGCGCCCGAGCGGGCCAGGGCGGCGACGCTGGCGGGTCCGTCGCTGCTGCGGCCGCGGGAAGCAGAGGTGACGCCGGTGGCTAGGTGCCGCCGCCAGCTGGCGGCGGCCCCCCACAGGCGGGGTGCGGCGCGCTGCATGGTGGGCAAACGACGGGGCGTCGGGGCGACGCGGTCCCCAGCGAGGTGGGGACATGGAAGCCAGCAGGAGGCTAGGACGAGGGAGTCCGATGTGGGCGTGATCCGCTACAACATCAAAGCACAACGTCCGTTGCGAGGTTGTGATTGTGCGTATGCAAACCCGACTCGCGCCTTTTGATCCTGTCGGCGCAGCAGGAAAAGCCCGCAAGGGATTGCTCTCTTTCCAGTCCGTCTGCCCGCTTACCCGCTCGGCTGGGTCACAACGTCAGCCCTTCCGGGTACCTGTCGGACGTGCCCGTCTTTGCCGTGCGCGTGGCGACGGCGGTCCAAGGTGGCGGCGGGGGGCGGGGGGGGGGACGACCTGGCGGCGGAGCCGCTGTCCCCACCGGCCCCCGCAGACGCCAGCGAGGCCATTACCGCGGAGGAGTCGAAGGAGCTACCGGCGCTGGCGGCGCTGATCCCCCTCGGGCGAGCTGCGGCGCGGGCTGGCGCTCGCGACGCTGGCGTACGCGCTCGCCTGGGGATCCCACCGGCTGGCCTCGTTTGGGACCGCCGCCCCCGGGCTCCACCCCCTGGATGGCGTGCAACTCTCCAGAGTGGGGCACCCGGCCGCCCACAGCACCATGTAGCTGGCTGGGGTGTCTGCTCGTGGAGACGTGGGAGCGGAGGGGTGGCCGTGTGGCCGTCGTTGGCCCCCACCGCCACGGTCGCGTGGCCCCGTGACGGCGGCGGTCGGGCCGGCGGCGGCATGCCCGTCGGCGGCTTTGTCCTCCACTTTTGGACGCCACCAGCGACCCCCACCCTGACGGCGGGTGGGTGCTGCGGTCGCCCCTCTGCGATGCCCATCTCGCGGTGGGGTGGGTGTGGCTGGGCCGCGTCGCGGCGCCGCTGCCGCTTGCCCTCATGGAGCCGGAAGCCGTGGGGGGCCCGCCAGGGGCCGCCGCTGCCGCTGGTACTGCCACCGCTGCATCCACTACCACCGTCACCACCGGTGGCATTGATGGGGTTGATGGGGTAGCAGTTGTGCTGGGGGAGCTGCTGTGCACGCGCGCGGGGGGGGGGGAGATGCCGCCGCCGCCCGTTGGCGGCGGCGACGGTGGCCGTCTTGGGTGCGGTTGGCCGAGTGTACCGGGAGGGGACGGCCTGCCCGCGCGGCTATCGCTGCGGCTGCCATCTGGCGTGTTGTCCTTCTCGGCCGGTTGACGCCTCTGGGCCACGGCGGGATGGAGGGAGATCACGTGGGTGGGGGCGTTCATTCGGCGGTCATTGTGAACGGCGCCGTGCGCGGCTGCGGCTGTATCGGACGGCGGTTGAGGGTCGTCCTGACCACGATGCTGCCCCGCTGGGTACTCAGTAGGGGGAGGTAGGGCGGGAGGGGGGCGGGCGATTGGACGCGTGCGACGCGCCCTCGCCCCCCTCCCTGATGAAGGGACCGCTGGCCGCGCCTACCGCTCTCCGCCTCCAACCCCGCGGGTAGACCTCGATGGAAGGGGGAGCGGGGAGGTGCAGGGCGGGAGCGACATCTTTTTAAGAGGCAGAGACGGGTGCGGGGCGCGGCTGCTGTGGCGCGGCTGTGCCCCAGCGGCGGCCGCTGCCGGCCGGTGGGCGCCGCGGCAGACGACGCGGCCGCGGGAGCTGCGCTTGCCGCTGCCCTCTTTTCCCGTCGCGGTGGCCAGGCCCGCGCCTACTTGGGTCCCGGCGGGGTCCGGCCGCCCCTGAGCGCGCGCCCCCGCGGCAGGGGTACCTCCCCCCAGCGCGTCGGCTGGGGGCGTCACCCCTGGCGTCGCGGTCGGTGTACCTCCTTTTGGCTGGCAAGCGCCCCCTTCTGTGGCAGCCGCGCGGTGGGAGGCGGCAACCAAGGATGCCGCGGTTGACCTTCCAGGGGAGGACCGGGCATTAGCGGCCCGCGTCGTTGGGGGCGTCACCCCTGGCGTCGCGGTCGGTGTACCTCCTTTTGGCTGGCGAGCGCCCCCTTCTGTGGCAGCCGCGCGGTGGGAGGCGGCAACCAAGGATGCCGCGGTTGACCTTCCACGGGAGGACCGGGCATTAGCGGCCCGCATCTCTGGTTAGACCTGGCGGAGGGTTGAGAACGAGAAAAAGAAAAAGAAAAAGACGGATTGCTCGGCCACCTGTACGAGCACAAGTGAATGGGTGAGTGGTCGCGTGCCTACCCGTCGCTCAATACCTTGGTGAACTGCCTACGATGACACCACGCACAAACGTCCACTCATATTCACCCGCAGTCAGCTGACGCAGCGCCTTCAGGTGCGGAGCTACCGCCGCCACCGTCGAGCACAGGGACCCCGCCCACTTGCCGCCACACAGGCATACCTTCTCGAGGGGGTGGCGGGTAGGCGACACTGCCAGCGCCGCCAGTAGCAGCGACCCCCAGATTGGGCATTCCGTGCCATCTCCAAGCAGGGTTAGGGCCTTCAGGCCGATCAAGGGTGGCCATGACACAACCGTGATCAGATTGTCCAGGTGGAGAGTCAGGCGGGTCAGCCCTGTCAGGCGCGGCAGCAACGACAGCGTCTTTGACAATACAGCATCCACATGCAGTGTCAACTCGCGCAGGGTCCACACGTCGGCGGGGCCATCCACCAATCGATTCAGCACAGCGAGGATACCACGCTTATGGCGAGTTCCACTGGCAAAGCAGGGGCGTCCTTGAGAAAGTCCGGACCAAATGGATAACCCCAACTAGCCAGGTGGGGCAAGATCAGTTGGCGTAGCCGACGACCACGAAGAATGAGAGAAAAGCCGCCTTCGTCGCGTGGCTCGTCGAAAACGACAAGCACCGAGAACACAAGCGACGACAGACAAGGGAGCGCCGTCGGGAGCTTCCAGCATTCCCACACCCTCCTGTCGAGTTCTTCATTGACATCCTCCAGCTTAGTGACTACAGTACCGGGCAAGCAGCTGCAACCGCATCAGCAACCCCAGAATTCATCCTGACGCTCAGCGTCAGGGAGGTCATATTTGGGATACTGACACCGGCCAGTAGAGACGAGGGACGCGGCGCTTCATCAGGATTCGCAAACCAAATGGCAGCGCGGTCAGTCCTAACCTCGAGGTTCTTGAGCGTCCGCTGGTGGCGCCCCACTACCGCCGCGGCCCCACGCACGTGGTCAAGGTGAGAGAAGTCTAAAAGCGACAGATTGAGCCGACGAAGCGATGGACACGCAGGAAGCAGACAAGATGGACGTGGAGGGTGGAGGCCCCACGAGCCCCCGTCAGGCGATGACTAACCTCGACCTGGCAGGGCAGCGGGTGGTGGTCCCTCGAGGCCGTCCTGTACAGCGACGAGCCGGACCGCTAACCGGGCAATCGTCGCCACGTTCTCCTGTGGTACGTCGCGGCTCTTGATGCTTCGCTACGAGCCTCCCACCGGGGGGGGCGGCTCCCATTGATATGTATATTGTACGGACGGTACAGCAGCAGGGGCATACAGCCCCACCGATGTGCGTGGATTTGCGTTGTCGCCGGAGTGACTGCAGTGTGTACTGATCTCTTCCTCTGCTCGTACTCTACGAATTGTGCCTAGCATGGTAGGCGCAGCAAACACTCAACCAGAATCATGGGTGCTACTGTTGACCACACACCTGCATACATACAGTTTTTCGTTTTGTCTTCGGTGGTCGTTTCGGGGTCGTCGAATCGGTGCGTTGGGTCGTGGACGCGGCCCTTGAGCGCGGCGCACCCCCCCCCCCCCCCACAGCGTATCTGCCACAGGCTCCGTCGGTCGAGGCCAATGTTGAAGTCCCCGCTGTGGTGCACCATATGCCCGCCCCCGCGCAAATGGCGGCCGCACAGTCGCCCACCACCACCACCTTCACCACGTCGCTGACCGCGGCGTACCGCAGCCACAGGCGGTTACGAGGCGTTGCCGTCCCCCCCGGCACGTTCGCAGTTGGCAACGCTGCGGCTGCCGCTGACGCTGCCGCTGCCGCTCCCGCTGCTGCTGCCAAGAAGACCGCGGCCGCTACCAAGGCCGCGGCTGCCGCGACGGCCGCGGCCGCTGCCACTGCCGCCGTTGCGGCTACGGCTGCCGCCGCCGCCGCCACGGCCGCCGCCGCTTCCGCGGCACGCGACCGGGGAGCGGGTGCGGCGCGGCGGCAGCCGCCGTCGGCCGCGGCACCCACGAAGTCGCCCCGGAGAGCTCGTCGTCGCCGCCGCTCCCACAGCGCTCCGAACGTCGGTGGCGGCGTCGACGACGGTGGCGCTGGTGCCAGTGCCGGCGCCGGTGCCGGTGGCGTAGGTGGTGGGGGTGGCGAGGGTTGGGGTGACGGTGGGGGTGGGGGTGGTGGGGTTGGCGGTGGGAGTCGTGGGGTTGGCAAAAGGGGTCGTGGGATTGGCGGAGGGGGTGAGGGCGGCGACGCCCAGCGAGGCGGTGGCGCCAGGGGTCTCCCCCGGCAGGCCGCCCCGGTCGACGACGAGGACCTCGCGGATAGTGCGCACGTCGCGCCGGGGGCACCCGCGGCGCTGGGGCGGCGGGGAAAGCGCAGTGTGTTGGCCTGTGTCTCGCCGTCGACGCCATCGGTGCCTGCCCGGGAGAGGAGCGGCAAGAGAAGACGCCGCTCCACCGCGGTCGGTGACGGCCCCGGCATAGTCGTCGTGGACGGCGCCGGCGACGGTGGCGACGGCGACGACGGCGGTGCTGGCGGCCGACAGACGCCCGCGTCCGCGCCATCCGCGATGACCACGCGGAAATTGCGGAGGTCGCGGCGGCCGCCCGCTCCCGCAGGTGGAGCTGGGGTGGCCGCCACCCAACTCTTCTCACCCACTCTGTCGGCGCAGGGTGGGGCTTCGGTGCCGGGGGTGGTCCCCGCACCCGTGGCTGCGGCTATGGGCGCGGGCACGCCGAAACAGCAGGCTCGGGGGCTCACCGCGGGCTCCCCGCCGCCGTCCCCGGGGTCCCAGGCGGCGGTGGATCGACACTTTTGGGACGAGCAAAACGCGAGGGAAGAGGAGCGCAAGCGGCGCTTTCAACTTGCCCCGGCAGCAGCGGCGGCGGCGGCGGCGGCAGCGGCGGCAGCGGCACCTGCGATGGTGGAGCCGTCGCACAAAGCGGCTCGTGCGGTGCGGGAAGCGTTCTTGGGAGCGCCCGGGGGTGACAGTGCCCCGTCGGCCAGGGCGTCGTCGGACGCATCCGTCGCTGCGGCGGCCACTGGCAAAGCGCTGCGGAAAAGCCATCGTAGGATCCGAGCTCGGGAGCGCGACGCGAAGGCAGCGCGGGAGCGGGAGCGGGAGCGGCCAAGCGCAAATGAGAAGGCTGCACCGGTGCTGGGAGTCGCCGTTGCGGGCGATCCCCCAGCGGCGGGCGAGGGCCCCGCTGTGATGGTGGTTGAGGAGGCCCCGCTTGTGGTGGCGGCGGGGAATGGCAACCCGGCGGCGCCGGGGAAGGCCGTGGCTGCAGCAGAGGCGGATATCCAGCAGGTGGCGGCGGATATCGCGAGGATAGGGGTGACGGGCAATGCCGAGTCGGCGTCGATGGCGGGCGACGTTGCACCATCGAGCCGGACCGCGGCGGACGAGGTCACGCCGCTGAATCCCGGTGCGGCGGGGGACGTCAAGCCCCGAAAGCCGGCTGCGGTGGTCGACTCGCCCGGCGCCCGCACTCGCTCCCGGGGAAGGTCTACTCGGCGGGGGACCCTCGCTGGCCCACCTGCCGTCGTTGACTTGACCGCTGACGGGAGCGATGAGGAGGCGCCACCGACTAGCGCCACCGTTGCCGTGGCGCCTCCACGGGTGGGGCGGCGTGGCTCCCGCGGCAAAACCCCTGCGACGCCGGGAAAGGCCGCCATTGAGGTCCCCGCCGGCGTGCACCCCCGCCTCGGCGGCTTTTCGTCTGCCCCGCTGAGCCCCGTGGAGGCGCTGTTTGTGGAGCAGCTCACCCGAGGTCGTGACGACGCCACCGTGGTTTGCTCCGTACCGGCGGCGCGCATCACCTTGTCGGTGGGAGACTTTCGGCGGCTGCGCGGCTCTCGATGGCTGAACGACGAGCTCCTCAACTCGTACGTGGCCATGATTAATGAACGGTCTCGGGCAGCAGTCGTAGGCGGCGGCGATGGCGACGGCGGCGGCGGCGGCGGCGGTCGCGGAGCTGGCGAGCTTCCGCTGGACGGCCGCAAGAGCACCGCCGTCAGCACCGCCCGCCGTGTCCCGCGTGGCAATCGGCGGCCACTGCGGACCTACTGCTTCAACACTTTCTTTCACACTCGCCTTGCACAGGGTGCTCGCGGCTATGACTATGCTGGCGTCGCTCGTTGGACGACCAAGGCGCGGGTTGACGTCCTGGCGCTCGAGTTGGTCCTCGTCCCCGTCAATCTGTCCCAGTACCACTGGGTGTTGGCGGCGGTGGACATGGCCCACCACCGCTTCCTCTACCTCGACTCCATGCACGGTGCGGACGGGGCGGACGTCATTCTGTCCCTCCGTCGGTGGCTTGTAGACGAGGTGGGCGCCAAGCACGGGGCGGCGGCGGTGGCGGCCCTGGGCGTAGACAATTGGCCGACCAAGGTCAACGAGGGGATTCCGCGTCAGCGGGACGGCGGCAGCTGCGGTGTGTTCACCGCCCTCTTTGCCGACTGGCTGGCGCTGGGGCTGGGGACGCCTATCAAGTTTGGGCAGGCAGACATGCCTGTCCTCCGTCGCCGCATGGCAATCGACTTGTTCTTTGCCACGCTGGGGTAGTGGCTCTCTGGGCGAGAGGGTGAAAGGGCGAGAGGGGGCGGCGACGCCGCACAAGAGGGTGGGCACACAGGGCGTGCAGAGGTGGGAGCGGCGGGGTTGGCGCAACCCCAACTCCAGCCCGGCACGGCGATGGGGCTTAGCCCGCGGTTGGCGGGCGGAGCCTGGCGGAGCACCCCCAGTTCACCGCCCACGTGGTTGTGCGGTGCGCGGTCGATGCGTCGCTTCCTCGTCCCACGACCATCTCCAAGAAGAAAGCCTTGCGACCATTCGCTCACCCCTCCCTCTTTTTGTCCAAGGGAATGGGCCATCACCACTTCCATCCCCTCCCCTTTCCCCTCCTCTCTTCCTCCCCCACATGGGCGTGGCGGGACCGGAGGCTGCGGCGGGGGGTGATTGGGATGGGCAGCGGCCGTCGGCGTTCCGTCCACCATAACCTCTGCACTTGTAACTGTGGCGGCCTTGGCGCACCAGCACGGCCCATAGGCCACCGCGGAGCTCGCAGGGACTTGCATGAAGAGTCGCTCCTCCATAACCCCTCCATAGACGAATGTTGCGCTTCTTTTTTTTCTCGCTGGCCGGCGCTCCATGGGCTGGGCCCAGCTGGTCCAGCTGGCCAGCTGGAGGAGCGTTCGCCACGCACGCAAGCTGCAGCCAGCCGGTGCTCTCCACGTGGCTCCAAATTTCCTTTTCTCTGTGTCTTGCTACACACGTGGAAGCATCGGTCGGCTTTCTGCGGGATACAATCGGCGTCGGCGGCAGCTGCCGTGCTCCCGCGCTCCCGCGCGACCCCTTCCCCCCGACAACCGCCGCTCGCGCCACCCGCCCCGCCCGGCCGTGCACGCGTAGCTCGGCGGTGACCAAGGCGGGGTGGCCCGTTTGCGAGCAGGCGTCACGTGTGCCCACGCCCCCGCGCTCCCTGGGGCCCCGTGCCCGTCGGCAGTGTCGTCGACGCGCCCGCGTCCGGCGCTCCACCGCAAGTCGAGGCCGCCGGGAGTCGGCGGCACGTCGGTCGTCGGCCGTGAACAGCTGCCGTATCGTCCGCGGGGCCCTGGCTGGAGGCCGCTGGCGCTTTCTTTCCCTCACTCCCCCCTTCCCCCCCGCCTCCTGCCTCCGTCCTGTGGCCACCCTCTCTTCTCGCTTCTCCTGCCTCACTGCCCACTTTTTTTGCGACGACGCTTGGGGCTCTGCCGTGATGGCTCTCGGCAGCCGGCGGCGAGCCACCGGCGGCGCACCGCTGGTGGCCCTCCGCGGCGCCAGCCGGCGGCTGCGCGCCGGCCGCGTCGGCGGCGCCGGCGTTCGTGCCGGCGCCGGCGCTCCCGCCACCCACCCGTCCCCCGCCGCCGCCCACACAGCGGCCGGCGCTGCCAGTAACAGCCGCGCCCCCCCCCCCCCGACGACCGTGTCGGCCCGCCGTGATGCGCGCGAACGGCAGTTGGCGTCCTTTTTCGCGGGCGGCTTTGCGGGCACCTTCTCCGCGGCGGTCACCTGCCCGATGGAGGTGGTCAAGACGCGGCTGCAGCAGCACTCGTCGGTCCGCCCGCTGGGCGTCATCCGCTCTATCGCGGCGGCGGAAGGGCCCCGCGGCTTCTTTACCGGCCTCCCCGCCACGCTCGTTGGCATCCTCCCCGCCCGGGCCGTCTACTTTTGGGCGTACGCGACAGTCAAGGCGGCGGCCGCGCGGGTGGCGGGGGAGGACTCACCGCTGGTGCACGTGGCCGCCGCCGCGTCGGCGGGGGTGGCGTCCAACACGCTCACCAACCCGGTGTGGATGCTCAAGACGCGGATGCAGCTGCAGGCGGGCGCGGCAGCCGCGGCGGCCGCTGCGCCTGCGGGGGGGGCGGCTGTAGCGGCAGCTGTGGCGGGTAGTGGTGGGCCCGTGCTGTACCGGGGGTACGCCGACGCCATTGGGCGGATACTGCGGGAGGAGGGGGTGGGCGCGTTTTACAAGGGCCTCGGCGCCAGCTACTGGGGCGCTACCGAGACGGTTGTGCAGTTTGTCGTGTACGAGCGCCTCAAGCGGGTGGTGGCCGAGCGCAACACGGCCGCCTCGGGAGGGGGGGACGGCGCCCTCTCGTCGCTGCAGCTGTTCCTGTCGGCGGCAACGGCCAAGCTCATTGCCAGTGCGACGACCTACCCGTGCGTGTTGGGAGCGCAGACGAGGGGCTGTTGGCGTGGGGAGCAGACGGGGAACGGGGAGTTTGCGGAGGGAGGGGGGGGGGGGATGCTTGCTGCGGCTGGGGATGATCGCGTCGGCACGGCCGTCAGTCCTTGTGGTGGTGTGGCGGGTGGCGGTTGGCAGCCGGCGGCGTAGTGGGTGGTGGGCCTGACGAGTGCCGGAGGGTGGCGGGTGGGCGGGGGTGTACCTCCGCACCGGCGGGTTGGGACTGCCACCCGCGTGGTGGCACTCCCCGCCAACGGGTGGCGGCGTCGTCCGCGGCGGCGCGCGTGCGGATTGTCCCGGGGATGACACGCTTACTAACATGCGCCTTTTGCTCAATCTCTGTGGTTGCACCTCCGTTCCTCTGGCTGTGTGCCTCTTCGTACTATGTGTTTTTCCGTGGCGGCGTCTTCTGTGTCACCAACCGTGCACACCCCTGTCTCGCTATTGCTTTCGAACCCTCCTCCCCCCCGGCACGTATCCCCCTTGTCATATCATAGCCACGAGGTGGTCCGCACACGGATGCGGCAGATGCCCACCGCCGGAGCGCCGTCCAAGTACACGGGTGTTCTCCGCACGCTGCTGACGATTGGCCGCGAGGAGGGCCGCGCCGGCCTCTACGCGGGGATGGGCACCCACCTGTTGCGGGTGGTGCCGTCCACGGCGCTCATGTTCCTCACCTACGAGACGGTGATGCGGCTGGTCGCCACGCGGCAGGCTGCGCGGCCAGTGGCGGCGGCGGCAGCGGCCGCGGCCGCCGCTGCCGACGCTGCGGCGCGCGACGCGGCGACCGCGGCGGCTGCCGCGTCGACCCGCGGCTGGCGCCGTCGCCCCGCGGCGGTGGGGAGGGGGGCGGCAGCGGGAGGGGGGGGCGGCGGCAGCCGCTGGACCCGCGGCGGCCGCTTTTACGCCTAAACTGGCGGCTGCCCGCGGCCGTCATAGGGGGCGACTGGGGAGTTGGGGGTGGCGGGGAGTGGGGACTGGGAGGTGGGGGGCGGGGGGTTGGGGGAGCGGAGCGGTGGAGGGGGCGGGGGGTTGCGGCGGGGGCGAGCGGGGGGGGGGCTGCGGAGAGGGGTGTCCTCACAACCGCTCGCACACGCCCGAGTGGTTTTTTTTTTTTTTTTCGCCTTCCCTTTCCCCCCGCCTCTCTCATACTTTCCCCCCCCCCAAAGTAGTCCACGCCTCCCCCATCTGTTTATACCGCCTCGGCTTTCTCGGACGGCTCACCTCACCTCGTGGACGCCCTCCCTCTGCCCCCCTGCCTCCCGCCGCACCCCACCCCCCACCCTTCACCCCTGCGTGGCCACCCACCCACCCGCCACCCACCACCCCCCCCCTGGTCACGCCATGGCGCTCATCACCGTCACACCCGCAGACGGCGCCCCTGCCGGCAACACGCTGCTCATCGCGGCCGTTCCCCCCGCACGCGGCGTCCCCCCCCCCCCCCCCCTTCTGCCCCTGCTGGGGTGGTGGCTGGGGCTGACGGCGGACCCAGCACCCCCGCCCACCCCCTCCCCCCCCCTTCCTCCGTCTGCCTCTACCTACACCGGCCGCGTGCCCCCCCCTTCACCGCCCCCCGCCCCCCCGGACGGCCTGGCCTTTGCCCTCACCACCCCCTACCACGCCGTTGCCGTGTCGGCGGTGGCGGCGCCGGCGGGCCTCCCCGTCGCCGCCGACTGCCCGCCGCCGCCCGTGGCGGTGGTCCTGCTGCTGTGCCGTGGCGCCCTGGCCGGCGTCGCCGCGGCGTGGGCGGCGGCGTGCGCGCCGCCCGCACCGGGGGGGCGGGGCGGCGGAGGGGGGGGGGACGCGGACGGTGGCGGCAGCGGCGGCGGTGGCGACTGTGGCGGCGATGGCGACGGCGGTGGCGGTGGCGGTGGCGGCGGCGGTGGCCGCGGCGGCGAGGTTGGTGATGGGGGTGGGGGTGACGGGTGGGCGTCGCGGGTGGACTGTCGGCTGTTGCTGGTGGTGCCCCCCGTGGGCAACGCGGAACTGGCTGCCGCCCGTGGCTGGGCCGCCGCCGAGGGCTTTGAGGTCCTCTACCCGGTCAGCGGCGTCGGCGGCGTCGGCGGTGGTGGAGGCGGCGGCGGCGGCGGTGGAGGCGGCGGCGGCGGCGTCGGCGGCGGTGGCGCCGTTTGGGGGGGTGGGGAGGTGGGGGGGAGGCAGGGTGTCGACGCGGACGCCGGTTGGGGAGACGAGGGCCCCCACCGGCTGGTCGAGGCGCTCGCCTGCGCGTCGTGGCCCGTCGTCACGCGCTTGCCGTCGGCGCGGGGCGGGGCGGGGCGGGCGCGCCGCCGCTCCCGCCGCGGTAGGGTCGGCAGCGCTGGCGGTCGCAGGAGCAGCAGCAGCAGCAGCAGGAGCAGCGGCGTCAGCGACAGCGGCGCCTCCCGCGACGCCGCCGCGGCCGGCGGGCACCGCAGCTGCACCAGCAGCAGCAGCAGCGGGGAAGAGGAGCTAGCGGCGCTGCTCGCGGCGGTACCGTGGCTGCCGCCGCCACACGGCAGGGCGGGACACGCCGCGGGTGGGGCGGCGGTGAGCACCGCGGGCCCATGACGTTTCGCGTCCCTCCTCCCTCCCGTTCCCCCTTCCCCCCCCCACCCCCCCTCCCCCCCCTCACCTCTCTTTTGGTTTGAGGCGGGATCTCCCACGGGGTGGACACCACGGCAGAGGCGGCCGCAGACCATTGTCGCGAGTTGGCAGACGGGTAGGCAGACGAGCGGATAGGCAGACCGGTGTCGCTCAGACCGGTGTCGCTACTCCATTCACCCTCCCTACCTTATCCCCTTCCTTGAGGGATTAGGGAACCACACGAGAAAGAGAGACGCCCTGTGTCACCGCCCGCTATGTATATATAGCTTTGTATTGTTCATTCTGTCGAGGTCGCTTGGGAGCCAGAAAGACCCTATAAGCCCCATAGTGAAGATGTTATGTAAAAGGTACAAGTAGCCCATCCTTCTGTTGCATGAGACTGCTATTTACATACCGAACGACCCTTGCGGACGGGGCCAGGGATGCCAGACCAGTCGGAGATGTACCGTCCGAAGAAGTCCCAGGCCGCGGCGGTCGGCAGGAAGCGCGCATCAATGTACCTGCGCGCGGTGACCGCCGTCTGCGAGTGCTCCATGTACGCGGCAACCACAGCGAGGGGCACGCCGACAGCGTTGGCGGCCGTCGCGGCGCCAGTGCGCAGCAACTTTCCCGACCAGCGGAGGCCAACGGGGGGAGAAGCGCCCAGCCAGCCAAGCACCAGCCGCAACCAGTGGGAGGTGACGCGGGGGCCAGGGCGGTCGCCCACCGCCGCAAAGATGGGCGCCAACGGGGACCCGCCGGCAGCGAGGTAGTGCCGGTGGAAGGCAAGCAGGAAGCGCAGCGGGGCGTCGGACCGGTAGCCATGGGGGTGCACCGGAACGAGGAAGGCAGAGCGGGAGCGCGTGCGGCCCTCGCTCTTGTGAAACGCCTGCTGGACCCGGAGGCCGTGCGTCGTGAAGGTCATGTCGGCCGCCCGCATGGAGGCGGCCGCACCCGGCCTGTTAAACATCAGGAACGCAAGCACCAACCCGGCACACACCCGCCGCTGCTCGGTCGTCGGGTTTCTCGTCCCGAGGGCCAGCGCCTGCTGGATGACGTTCGCGGGCAGCGGGGCGGTGTACAGCGGCATGCCCCCCGCACGGGCGGCCGACAGGCGGAGGTAGTCCTTGCGGAGGCGGGTGATGATCGGGTGGGCGGTCGGGGGCGGGTATCCCGCCAGCTCGTGGACCGTGTCAACCTGGGAGAGATACGACCCCATCGAGTCGGGCGACACCGTGCCGCCCGTGTGCAGCCAGCCGACGTAGCCAGCCACCGTCGTGTAGTGGGCGGGCAAGGACCGCAGCCCGGCACCAGTGCAGTAGGACTGGAAGCGCTCCCACGCCGTCATGTAGTTGCGTTTGGTGTTCAGCGTGTAGGCAGCGGTCAGGAGCGCGCGGGCCCGCTGGGCGCCTTCGTGGGCACCCAGATGGCGGCCCGCGTGCTTGGCGATCAGGCGCTCAAAGCGCAACGGGGCGGGGGCAGGGGGGGCCGCGCCTCGAACCGGAAGACGTCCACGCCCCAGGCCGGCTTTGGCGCCGAGGAGTGGCGGCTGCTGAGGAAGGAGCGGCCCCCCATTGGCGGTATTCTCAGCTTCCGGGTGCACCTCTCGACCGCCCGCCAGTACCAAGGCTGCGCCGTCCAGTGCGGCGCCACGAGGGTGAGCGCCCAGCGCGAGCGCAGCACCTTGTCGATCACCACCGGCATCAAGTGAAGCGGCGGGTTGGCTCAGCCGTTCTCCGTGCACCAGTCGTGCGCGAGCGCTTTCACGCCCTCGCACCCCGGCGCCCAGTCCTTGGAGTAGAAACACCCGCAGCGGGCGTTCAGCTCCGTCGCAAACCAGTGCACCGTGTGGGGTTCGAACCGCGCCTCCAGCTCCAGGAAGGTGTCCAGCGGCAGGGACCAATCCGTGGAGTCGCCCTCGCGGCTCAGACGGTCCGCGTACGCGTTGACCGCGCTGGGGAGGTGCTCTGCGCGAATGTGGAGGCCCCACACGTCGCACAGGGAGTGCCGGTTGTGGAGCTCCGCCATGGTCGCCGGGGACCGCGATGCCATGGAGTTGACCGCGCCGACGGTCACGGTCGAATCGGACTTTAGCAGCAACCAGGTGTCTCGGCGGGACAGGAACCGCCGAAAGCTCTGGAGCCCCAGCCGAACCGTCACCAGCTCCAGCAGGTAGATGTGAGCGCCACGACGCGCCGGTTGTGGAATCCCCGTGCGGGCAGCGTGTTGTCCAGCACCGCTCCCCATCCGCTCAAGCTTGCATCTGTGTGCATGACGTGGGCGGGTGCGGGAGGCCAGAGGGCGCGGCCCGGCCCTGGATGGGTGGTGAGCGCTGCCCACCAGTGCAGGTCCCGCATCCCTCGGTGGTCGAGGCGAACGTTGCCTGACCGGCCGTTGCCGAGAGAGGAGTACAGCGCCCGTAAGTGGTACCGCGCCGAGAGCACCGACAGGGAGGAAGAGACCGCCAGGCCGCAAAAGCTGCGCAGCGCGCGCGCCTTGATCCACCGGCGGAGGTGACTGGCCCGGCCCAATAACTGGCCGGCCGCGCGCATAATCTTCTCTGCTCGGTTGGGCTTCAGGACGAACAGACCCCGCGCCGTGTCCACCACGTGCCCGAGGAGGGGAAGCGTGACTGGACCATGCCACACCACTTTGCGTGGGTTTAGGCTGAGGCCCAAGTCGGCCAACAGGGTCCTGACCATGTCCCCGCCCGCGATCGCGTCCTCGCGCGTCGCCGGTTGGCCTGGCGCTGACGGTGGGGCCCCGCCAAAGTCGTCCACGTAGGCGACGATGCGGAAGCCCAGCCGCCGGAGCTCGGCCACCACCGGCCGGCACACCTTGGTCCAGTAATAAGGGGCCAGCCGCAGGCCGAACGGCATCACGACGGGCTCGAACACCCGCCCCAACGCCGTGAAAAACAGGAACTTGCGGTCCGCCGGGCGGATCTCCAGGTGGAAAAAGGCGTCCGAGATGTCCCAGGAAAGCAACGCGTCGCCCGGCCGCAGCTGCGGCGCTAGGTCGAAAAGCGACTCGTATTTGAAGCGTCGGTCGGCCAAGTACGCGTTGGGCAGGCGGTAGTCGATAACCATCCGCTGCTTGCCCGCCGAGGTTACGACGAACGCGCCCACGATGCAGTGGGCCTGGGCCGCCTCCTCCGCCGTCAGCTCGCGGTAAAAGCCGCACCTCAGCCCGCGCGCGATCTCCTTCTTCAGGTAGTCTTTGTCCGCGGGCGCCGTCGAGTACCTCCTGGACCTCGAGCGGGGAGGGGTGCTCGTCCATGGGAGGTAGATGCCCTGGGTCAAGATATCCAGGACCCTGGAGCTTGCCCCTTTACGCCGCCAGCCCTCCAACCGGCGGCGTACACGCACCGAAGGCGGGACCCCGGGGTCTGGGTCCGCCTGGGCGCTTGCGCCCGTCGGCGCCGGGGTGCCCACCCCCGACGCCGTGGCCGGAAAATCCAGCCTAGACGTCTGCAGCCCCGGCGTCACCGCCGCCGCCGCCGCCACGAGGGCCGCGCTTGCGCCCCCCACCTTGACCTCCGCCACCACCTCCGCCACCGCCGCCGCCCCCATCGCGGCCGCCACCTCCGCCGCCGCCGCCCGCCTTGTCGGCCTGGGGCTTGGGCTTTGGCTTGGGCTTTGGCTTGGGCTTGGCGGCCGCGGCTGTGTCGCTGCCCCCGGCTTGGTAGGCCGCAACCTTTGCCGCGTTCTTGAGGCGGTAGGTATCCCGCTGTGCGCGGAACTTGCGCATGGCCGTGCCGCGGTGCTGGTTGGTGGGGAGGAGGTCTGCTCACTCGTACCCCCTCGCCAGCAACCGGTCCGTCTGCTTCGTCTCGAGGTAGTCAAACCTCTTGACGGCCATGCGGTGGATGCGCCGCAGGTAGATGACGTACCCGCCGAGGCTCTCCTCGAGCTCGGCCGCCGTGTACCCGGTGTGGTCGTGGTAGGCGTCGGTGGCGGAGTTGATGGCCTCTTGAAGCCAGTAGCACACCTGGTAGAGGAAGGTTGCCTCCATCCTGTCGCGCACGTTGTCGGCAAACGCGGTCCGGAACTCCACCTCGTTCGGCTCGAAGGGGACGGGCAGCCCGCCGGGGCAGGCAGCTCGATGGGAAAGCTCAAAATTCTGGAGGTAGACGCCCGGCTGGCAGACCGTGAGGTCGTCGATGCTGCCAAAGGCCGAGCCGACGAGGTCTGGGTCGTCCTCGGTCGAGGAAGGGGGCGGCGAGGGGCGACCACCCTCACCGCGCCCGGCGCCGGAAGAGGGAGGGGAAGGGACCGACCCACCCCCGTCGCCGCCACCACCGCCATCGCCATTCCCACCGCCGGCTGTGCCGCCGGCTGACTGGCGCAGGTCGCTCCTGCCCGATCCACCGGCGGAGAGGGAGAGAACGGGACCTTTGCCCTTCGCAGGCGCCTTGACCGCCTCGGTGTCTGCATCGACCACCGCCTGGAGGGCGGCCTTGGCCGCTTGCGCGGCCGTCAACTAGGCCTGCAGGTCCTTGATGGCCTAGGCCTGAGCGGACGCGGTAGCTGCGTCCTCGGCGGAGCCCATCACCGAGGAAGACCCCGGTGAGAGAATGCGTCGTGACCACAGGCGCACGGCCTGGGACAGCCCCTACTCGCGCGGCGGGCGTGCCTGCGCGCGAGAAGGGGCAGACGTGCAGGGCCAGTCGGCGTGCCGCGCCGCAGAGCTCCGCCGGCCAAACAAAGCCGCGCCCCCTCCCCGTGCGCCCGGCACCGCAGAGCCACCCCACGCAACACGAGCCGGGCGCGTGGCCCGCTCGGGGTGGCCCGCCAGTCGTCGCCAGGTGCAGGCGACAGTCAGGCCCCAGGCGAAGACACGCAGGCGCAGCACAACTCAGGCACGCTGCCAGCCGCAGGCGGCCAGGCGGTCAGCTGTGTCGGGCGGCGAGGGGAGGGGGCAACAAGTAGAGCAGTTACTAGCATGTTGTAGGCAAAATTAAGCAACAGCGGCCAACACATCTCCGACCTCCGCCCGTTGCGTGTCTGCTGCGGCTGGCGCACGACCACACTCCTCTCCAGCCGCGGCGAGCTATTTCCTGGCCTACCTCGCCTTCTGCCCTCCGTCACAACCCGCAACTGATTTTCACGGGCGTTGCGGTTGTGCATACTGCTCGCGCGTCTGGATGGTGTCGCTGGTCCTGATTTGTCCTTGGGTGCGTTGGCGGGGAGGCGTGCAGCGGGGAGGTGAGTGGATTCCATGCAACGGCCGTATCGCGGAGCGGGAGGTGGGTCGCCTCCCCATGGGCTGCAGCTTTCCGCTGTTCCGTGTGGCTAACGGCTTCCGTTTGTCCACGCGCATCTGCCTCTCCTCATTTCCTTTGTATCACGCTGCACTTGCGGCGTCGTCCTGGCCGAAGAACTTGCACTTTCCATGGCGGGCTTCGTGACTGTACCCGCAGTCCTTTCCGGCAATATACAAGCTATGTCCGAGACAGCGCGCAGCTCGAGACTGCGCCCATCTGTACTGACTGGCTTTGACATGCTCCACGCATTGCAAGGCCGTTGCGTCCGGACGGCTGGTGAGGTGTGTCTTGGTCCCGTCGCTGATGCGGGTCCAGGCGCTGTCTTATTGTGTGCCGGTGACGGACCGAGTGGGTTGTTTGACCCTCCCGACGGTGCACCATCAGCTCCTGACGCGACCCCGGCTTCGGGTGCTGCACCTGCGGATGGCTCTGGCGACGGTCTCGTGAGTCCGAGCCAACGTGCTAGTCCAAGATTGTCACAGCCCCCTGTCTCTCATCCACCAGCACAAGCTGCGGCTGAGCCCAAGATCTCAGGGCCGGACGACCTGGTGACGCTGGAGCGAGATGTGGCCAGTAAGAGTCGTGTCTGAGAGCGATTCTCCAGGCTGGCTGCACAGCTGACGGACCCAGATGCTATCACTGCGACCCTTGCGGAGTCCCAGATCTGGCGTGCGGATGCTCATGAAGCGGAGGAGCGGGTACGGCAGGCGAAGGAAGTGGGCCCTGTGCGCCGCACGCTGAGAAAGGGCAAGTACCTGCGGGATCCGGACGTCAAGTAGGAGCGACCCCCGCCAAACTTTGACCGCATCCTTGCGCCGCACCCGGCGCGGACTGCAGTTGACGTGGGAGACATGTTGAGGAGCCTTTGGGGCGAGACCATTGACTACGTCTTGAGTGCCCTGGCCCAGGACGGGGGGGACATCATTGTGCCCGTGCGGCTTCCTCTGCTCTTCCTCATGTCATCTTTTGGCCGCGGCAAGGCGCTTATCTTTCGTGAAGCTTCCCGGTACCTGTACGCAGACGCCAAGGAGAGCGCCTTTCGCACGAGTCGCCCCGTGAAGGGCCGTGGCGTTGTCGCGCTTGGCGTCAGCTTCAACGATCTCTTTCGCATCCGGGATGTGGATGAGATGGGGCTGGTCAGTCGCACGTAGGAGGCGAGCTTCAACTAATTCATGCTTCTGCTCGTGCGCCTTCTCTTCAACGAGTTGGCCGACCTGACGATGGACACGGCTGGGCAGATTTACCGCTTCATCCACCTGTTCTACGATGACTACAAAGACAAGAAGTTCAACTACAAGGACGTTTTGACGCAAGCGAGGGGGCTCGTGGAAAGCTGGGCTGGTCGCGGCACGAGGCGGGATGTGGTAGTACTGCTCGTGGACGAGATCGGCAAGCTGCGCACTGGCACAGCCGAGCTCACGTGCAACCGCCTGGGCATGGACGTTCCGTATCTGATCCGGTAGAGGTCCTGTTCGCTGGCGGATGCGAGCTCGGGCTTGGGGTTGGCAATCATGAGAGCAATGGAGTCGTCGTTGATGCTGGCGCAGCGCTCGGTGTCTGGCCGAGACGCGGAGCCTCTGGACTACATTCCCGCCGGTGACCGAGTGCTTCAGCACAACCGGCTATTGGACGCAATGCGTCTTGGCACAATTGATGGTGGTGTGGTCCTTCCATCCACTACCATCAACACCGACTGGTCGGTGCAGCTCAATCTAGACTCTCTCGTGGCGCGCCTGCGGATCCGCGATGCAGCTGAAGTCTTCGTTCAGCTTGGTGGCGGAGTTTGGCGGGCGATCGAGCTCCTAGCCAATTTGCTGCGGAAGGATCCACGCCAACCTCTGTTGAGTATCCTGTTCAAGGTGGAGGGGATGCTGGTGACGGACTCCGCCAGCGTCTTCCTCGGGTTCCAGTCATTTCGGGGCGAGGTGAACGTGCTCCTGCGCGATCACGTGCTCGCGGCTACAGTCCTGCCCGACAAGGTCTCTGAGGAGGCCTTTGTACTTCCTGGCGTCGCTCATGGACCACACGACGCCTCCGCCGCGGCAGCCGCAGACGACTCGGCCAGTAACGACTATGAAGATGCGGCCGACTTCGCACCTGCGGGCACAAACGATCTGGCTGGCGCTGTGGACGACGCCCACAAGCGCGCGAAGCACGCGAAGGTGAAACGTCATGTGCTAGCAGCACATGTGTGGGAGAGCGCTTTGACATGTAGAGTGACCGACCTGACGTGGGACCACGCTGTTGCTCTCGGACTCATCACAGCAAATCGAAGTTTGTTCCTCACACCCGACATGATCCCTTTGACCCTCATCGTCGGGAAAACGTACCACACGTACTGCGGCTTACTGGGGCGTGCTGGGGCTCCGATCGTGTGCTGAGCTCCCCCATCAGCACGGGCGTGGTGCTGGCGTGCTTAAATTGCGGGCGAATGCGCGCCGAGTCCATCGGAAGGTGGGCTACTACTCTCCGGGCTCTCAGATCCTGGCCGAGACCAGTCTGTTGGCAGTCAAAGAGCGGGCTACAAGTGGTGCACACAGCAGGAATTTGAGTGCCAGAGGAGAAATCACCGCTACGCCTGATCCGTCTGTCACACTTCGCAGCACACACGTGAGCTGTGCCGATCCAGAGCCTTCCCTCCGTGCACTACGTAGATTTGCCTGTCGCCGACAGAAGGACTTGTCACGCGTCGACGACGCGATCCGCTGTGAACCAGCTCGGGAGGGTGGTCTTGGCCTACGGGGCATCCTTCGCTCATTGCGTGGTGCCTTTCCCCTCTCGCGGTCCCGAAACCCCCGAAACCCCCCTCTCCTACTCGCAGCCCCGCCCCCCGGCGCGGCGCTCTGGAAAATCCCAGGCACGAGGGCCCGTCACCCGCACGGGGCCCACCCCGACCACCCCTTGCATGCCAGCAACCATTTCCCTATTCCTGGCGGGGGCAGCCGCCACCACCCCGCGCTTGCCGCCGGCCGTGACCCCCCTGCTGGCCACGGCGGCCGCCACGACCACCACCGTCTTTTCGTCGCCGGCGGTGAGCTCCCCGCTGGCCGCGGCGGCGGCCAAGGCCAGCACGATCTTTTGAGCACCGGCGGTATCCCCCGTGCTGGTGGGGACGGCCGCCACCTCAACCACGTACCAGCTACCGGCTGTCACCTTCCTGCTGGAGGCACCGTGCGCACCGTCAGCCGCCGTATGCGCTCGCGTGGCAACTATCAGCTCGTCTGAACCTGTGTACACAGAGCTCAGCTGTCAACGGTGTCCCACACAGGCGGCTGCGCAGCACGTGATTCGCTAGCTGACGCGATTGGATACGCGACGATACGCTGTGCGCCACGCAGATCTCCCCAAAATCTGGCACCTTCTGCGGCAACCTCAGAAAGCAGGATTCTTGGTGCGGTCTGCCTCACCACGCGCCACGCCGACCGGGCCCTGTACTGGCCCGTTACTCAGTGTTGCAGCCCGGATTTGCCCACGTACCGGGCCACCAGGCGGGCCACCAGGCGGGCCCCGCGCCGGTACAGGATGATGCACCCTTCCAAGGGGGTGCCGTGGTCCACCCGCTGGTAGACCCTGGGTGCTGTCCGCGACACTGGGCGCCGCCCGTGACAGCTCTCGCCGGCCTGCGTGCAGTACTGCCTTGTGCTGGCTCGCGAGCCACCTCTTCTTGGCCCGCCCCACCGCGCCATCTCCCCTCGTCCTCCCTCCCCCACTCCCCCTCACAACGACCCCCCCCCTCACGCCCCCGCTGCCGACCACTGCCCTCCCCACCCCCCCCCCCCCCCCCCCCCCCCCCCCCCCCCTCCTTTTTTCCTTCCCTCTCTCCCGCCGCCGCGCCCTCCCGTACCGCCTTGCCGCGTTTGCGTGGCCGTTCGCACGCCGCGTTGCAGGCATGAGCGCGCGCCAGGTTGGTGAGGCGGGGGAATTATTGGACCAGGCCAACGAAGCCGTTGAGATGGTGGACGTGGAGCGCATGACACGGGCGAAAAAGCGCATTCGCTTTGTTCTTGGCCTGCAGCAAGCGTACGTTCTCCTCGCGGGCATGTGCCTTGTGGTATGGGGTGCGATTCTCCATTGGCGTGGTGGGTCGGTGCGTGAGACTCCGTATGAGCCGTCCTGACATGTTGTGCTGCCGTACTGCCCCTGGTGTTATGCTGTATGTTCTTTTGTGCTTCTGTTCACCACCGTACTGCTACTAATGTCCTTCTTTCCTTTGCTTCTTTGTCGCGCACACCTTTCTCACAGTCAATCCAAGCTCTCGTTTTTCTGGCCCGGAGGCAAACTTCCCTCTGATGGCTCCGGCATGACCGAGCGCACAGGTCCGGCTGCCAGTACTGCTGAGGGCTTTCTGTTTCACCACCCCTCGCCACCGCTACGCGCAAGAGGGCGTGGGTGGCAGCGTGGGGCACAGCCCTCCTGCACCGCCTCCTGATCGCCACCTCTGTCTCCGGCGCCATCGGGCGACGAGATTCAGCTGGTGCGGTGACGCAAGCAGCCGCTGTCGAGCCGGCGGCGCTCGTCGGGTAAGCGCGCTCGCAGGGGGAGTCTGGACTCGGACTCTGAGTCTTCTGTTGGGGACCTGGACGACAGCGCGTCGTCCTAGTGCCATATGCGCTGGCGTGCTTTGCTCTTTTCTTTTTCTTGCTTCTTATTTTTTTTCGTTTGTTTTTCTATTACTTCCTCGTCTGGCCTCTGGGGGCGCACTGGACTAAGTGAGGGGGACTAGGGGTGTGAGGGACGAGGTGAGGGGGGTGAGAGGCGTGAGGGACGAGGCGGTCGAGGCGGTGGGGTGGGGGCATCGGGAGGGGTGAGCATCCGGGTCGGGGTGCCCGTCCGCGTGCCCCTGTAGTTGCCCCTGTTGGTGCCCCTCGAGGTGCCCCTAGAAGTGCCCCTAGAGGTGCCCCTGGAGGTGCCCCTGGAGGTGCCCCTGGAGGTGCCCCTGGAGGTGCCCCTGGAGGTGCCCCTGGAGGTGCCCCTGGAGGTGCCCCTGGAGGTGCCCCTGGAGGTGCCCCTGGAGGTGCCCCTGGAGGTGCCCCTGGAGGTGCCCCTGGGGGTGCCCCTGGGGGTGCCCCTGGGGATTCAGAAATAGCCTTCTTTTCTGCAACGTACTGAACGTAGACTGCGGAGCGTACCCGCGAGAGCCCAGTCGGATTCCCCAATACCAGAATGAGCCCCAGCGCAGTGCGTATCAGCACCGCTGTGCTCAACGTAGACAACAAACGGCTGGACACGCTCCGTGACAGGGAGTGGACACGCTCTGGGCTGGAGGCGGTCGATAAGTAGCTGGATACAACTCCTTCCGGGGTCACAGCCTGGTCGTCTGTCGCGCTCGGGGGGAGCGCCATGCGCACACACACCCACACAGAGCGGTCGTGGGCGCAGTGGATGCGCGTACTGCCTAAAACCGTGCGAATATGGGCCTATACTGAATTGGGTAGACACTGTGGAAATCACGTACTGCCAGAGCGACGCACACCTGCGAATATGTGTACTGTGGGTCATTTCACCCCAAATGAAATGAATCTAGGTTGGGGGGTGGTCACGGCCCCAGTAAGCCCCAGTACGAGTGGTACGTTTTCCCGACGATCCGGGCCCTTGACTACAATCGCGTGTCCCCTAGTTCAAACCTGTGGCGGTCGCTGCGCGACATCCTGCAAGTGGCGACCGTTTCTGCGGAAGAACAGCGCCACAGCAAGGGAACTGTGCTCCGAGCCAGAAAGAAGTTTGATTGGTGTGGGTGGGAGCTCTTCCTGCTCCATTGGGAGCACCTGATCTCTGCTGCGCGAGCACTGCGACCGGGTCGGTGGGGCGCTGCCACCTTTGCCGAGATATATGGACGGCGGGCAACCCATCAGGGGCGGGGCCCACTTCTTTCTCAGGTGATGGTGGACGCGACCGTCGAGCGCACCGGGGTGGTCTACCTGTCTGGAGTTGTCTAGCAGCAGCAGGGCTCCACGGCCCCGACGCTGGCCGATCTCCTCGGCGGGCGCACACCGGAGGAGGAGCTGTTCTGCCCTGTGTATAAGCTGCGCAACAGTAAGGCGCATGCCGATGGGGTGTGCTTCTTGTAGCAAAAACCACTTACACACACGGCACCCAAGTTGGGGCGGTGTACAAGGGCTGCCTCCCGTGTCGGGGGAACCGGAAAAAGTGCAAGTCGCACACACTCTGTCCCTGTTGTGGGGCAAACCCCCCACTGACAAACAAGAGGATGGTGTGTGGTCCAACAGTTTCTTGGTCGGGACGGGGACGCAGGGCCAAGCCCCGCTGTCCCTCCCCTTATCCCCCCAGGGTCCCCTCAGAATCTCGCCACTCAGAATCTCCCACCCCAGCACCTGCCCACCGGGCCACACGAAAATTCAAGACGATAAATGCAGAAAACCCTCAAATCCAAGTTGGATTTACTACTAAGCTAACTATCCCAAACTTAGGGAATACGGACCCAAATGCAGGGGGAGGAACGGATCAGGCTAGTGGCCTGCCGCCCCTTGCATGGCACGTGTTGCCCCCCTACCTGGGGGTCAATACTGCCACACTTCTACAGGGCGGTCAACACGGTTCCCGGTGTCGTCCAGTGTGGCGAGCTGGTCGCGGTCTTCCTTCAAGCGAAGCACTCTACGCCGACCGCTGGTACCACATCTGGGCAGGACCTGCAGGATTCTCTGAACAAGCTCGACGCGGACCAGTGGAGCTCTTTCGATGATGGCGCTTTGATGAAAACTTGGCGTCGGCGGTCGGTGTTTGTCTTCGCGTGCATGCGCCAGGTCAACCTGCCGGGAGACTAATTGAGCGGCCACCACGCTGCGAACTCGTTTGTGCTGTCTGAGGATGACTTGAAGGAGCTGCTTGGCAACACCATGTTCAGCATTGCCCGGGGGCTCTACATGCTGCACCCACCGCAGAGTTCGCGATCACCTGCCTCGACAAGAGTCAAGCCAGTGGGGCGGGCGGGCGGTGCCATCAATCGTTCTCCGAAGCGGTCTACACGGAGGATGGGGAAGCATCAGAGGATGCGCGAGGCCACCTGACAGAGGCTGCTATTTTTACGCAGCTACCGCAGCCGCCGGCTTCTGCTACGCCGTCTTCACGTACCGGGTGCTGGTGCTGCGTTGGAGAATTGTGCGGGTTTGCTTCTACCGGGGGCTGCTGGGGAGTGACATCGCCGCCTCCTGAGGGTAGATGGCCGGAGGGTAGACGGCCGGGTGTGTAGAGGACGCCCTTGGCTTTGGCCGCCCGGCCTATTGAGCTTTGTGTGGCCTCGTGCGACAGCGCGAGCGTCAATCTGTCGTCGATGGTGGCAGGACTGGGCGTCCGGAGCATCACGCTGGCGACCGGCAGAGGCGGAGCCAACGGCGGCGGCGGCAGCGACGGCGACGACGGCGGGGGCGGTGAGGAGGCCCGCGTTGCTCGGTGGCGCAATGCCACCACCAGCCTCCTCCCCACCGTCGCGGCCGGGGAGCCGTGGGGGCGGCGGCGGAGGGGCCGAGCTCCGCTGCTGGCCGCCCCGTCGCTGCCACTGCAGTGGGAGGAGGAGAGGCAGCTATGGCGGGCGGGGTGGGCGGTAGCCGCCCGAGCTCGTGACGGCCGCGGCGTCGACGGCACCGCTGGCGGCGGCGGCAGCAACAGAACCAGTGGCGACAACTCGATGCCCCTCCGTCCCCCGCAGGCGGTTGTCGGAGAGGGCCCCACCGAGCCCGACCTGGCCGCGGCGCTCGCCTCCCTGACGGCCGCACCCCCCGACTGCCGTCGCCACAGCCATCGCTGCCGTCGTTGCCAGTGCCTCCCACACTGACCCGCTAGAGCGGCTCCCCCCCGCCGCGGTCGGTGCTCGAACGAGGGGCCTGTCCTATCGGTACCGCCAGCACAAGTGGCTAGGTGGGAGGGAGGCCGGCCCTCTACCTATGAGTGCCAGCTTTTGCGTGTTTGCCACAGAGGTACAGTCGGTACCCAATTTTATCCGTACGCTTCTGAGAGAATTTTGAGATGCCAGATCCGGCGTGAAGATGAGTCATCTGGGGCGAGATCGCCGCATTCCGCGCGTGACCGCGCCCAAGTGCTACGGCACGGCTCACATAAAACAGCCCATAGATCAGCGCCCAGGACCACACCGAGGTAGGCAGGCGCCATGGCGGGCTCACCACGTCGCCCCCTGTCCGACGGCGAGCGCGCTGCCATCATGGCCCTCCTGCAACAGGGCAAGTCCCTGCTGGCTATTGGTACGGCTTTGGGCCGCTCGAAGAGCACCGTCGCCTACGCGGCTATGGCCATGCGCGCGACGGCAGCCCGCGCCGTGGTGGACGAGCGCGGCCGTCCCAAGATGTTGTCGGACCGTGAACTTCGTGGCATCAAACGGTCGATGGACGAGAGCGAATTTACCTCTGTGGCCACCCTGACGGAGATGGTCAACACCACGCGCTCCCAGGCATCGGGCGAGCCCAGAAAGGGCGCAGTGTCAGCCTCCACTGTCCGTAGGGCCGTCCGGGCCCTGGGGTTCCACTCTCGGACGGCCGCCAAGAAACCCTTCCTGTCGGAGAAGAACGTCTCCAAGCGCCTGGTGTGGGCGACAGCGCGCCGGGGCTGGACGGCTGGGTGGGCCTCCGTGCTATTCACCGACGAGAGCTCGTTCGTGGTGCGAGACGCTAGCTCGTCGCGCGTGTGGCGCCGCAACGGCGAGCGGTACGCCCTGCATCGCCTGCGCCCCACCTTCAAGAGCGGGCGTCAGACGGTGATGGTGTGGGGGGGGTTTTCGGCGCGCGGCCGGACGCCTCTGGTGCGCGTGGAGGGTTCCATGAATGCGGCCAAGTACTCCGGTTTGCTGGAGGACTACGTCATGCACCAGATTTGTGCGGACTACGGCACCCCGGACGCTGCGTGGCTGCAAGAGGACTTAGCACCCTGCCACGCGGCCAAGGCGTCGAAGGAGGTCAAGGCCCAGTTTGGGCTGCGGGTTCTTCCTTGGGTCGGGCAGAGCCCCGACCTCAACCCTATCGAGAACGCTTGGGCCGAGCTGGAGAGGCGCCTGCGAAAGCGCCGCACAGTTCCCAAGAACAAGGACGAGCTGTTTGGGGCCCTCTGCCAAGAGTGGGACGCCATCCCACATACCTTTTTTTAAGGCACTGGTCGAGTCGATGCCCCGTCGTGTGCGCGATGTCATCGCCGTTCAGGGCGCCAGCACCAAGTATTGATGGGCCCAGTGCGTGGAATCGAGGGCTTGCTTACTGTCAAATCGCTTCGTACGAATCTCGTTATTGGCCGTACGGATAAAATTGGGTACCGACTGTATATAGTTGTGGGAGGGTGCGCAAGCGGCCACGCAAGCGGAAACAAGCCTATGTCCCAAAATCCGCGACGACGGTTTAGTGGGCACAGCGCAGTTCGAACGCGACAACACTAATGGAACCAGACTCGTTCGAGCGATTGGCAACCTACAGAAATGAAACCGGCTGCCTCTCGCTGGGCCCAGCTTGCTAGATACGTTACGTTGTCAGCCCTCGGCCCTGCCCAGTGGGAAACCCGCTCTACTGGCCTCAACTATTTACTGTACAGTACGCGTGTGGGGGGGGGGGGGTGGGAAACGACCCCGCGAGGCCAGGGAGTCGAACCCCGCGAGATACGGGAGATGGGGCCCTCGTAATTCAGAGCCGCTCCGTACAGTACGGCTATGTCAGCGGCCACCCCCCTCTGTCCCCGCCAAAGTGCGCGCGGGGCGGCCGTGCACCGAAGACGACCTGGTGAACAGTACTGTACGGCCAGTGCTTGCTTGTGGCCGCGCGCGCGGCTACTACGGGCGCGACGGCGTTGCGGTCTGGCCACCTCCCCGCCACCCCCCGGCCCCCACCCTCTTATCTACTCTACCTCTGCCACGCGACCGACGGTGCGCATTGTACGGGCTCGCCCTCACCCCCTCCCCTCCGCGTTTTGCCTTCCACCCTCTGCTCGCCCTTGACCATTGCCCCCCCCGTCTCGCCCTCCCCCCACGCTTGGCCGTCTGTTTGTATTCCCGCGTCTCCTTCCCGCCATCCATTTGGTGTCCGGCCCGCCTTTTCGTGCCCCGCCCGTCAGCCGCAAGCCCTCTGGCGTCCATCTCCGTCGCCGCCCAGTCCCCACCACCCCCTCCCCCTGCGCCCGCGCCACCCCGCCGAGCCCCCGCCGGCCCGTGTCATCATGCCCGCGGCGGCGGCGGCGACGGAGGCAACGGGTGGCGCGGCGGCGGCGGCGGCGGCGGCGGCCGCGGCGGCGGCAGCGGCGGGGTCCCCTGCCCCCTGCCCGCCCCGTGCTTCTCCGCCTTGTGCCCCGCGGCAGACCCCCTGGGACGGCGGCCCGACGCTGGCGCCCATCACCGCCGCCGCGACCGGCTGGCGTCACGCCCTCCACGAACGCGCCGAGCTGTCGTCGGCCGAGTTCCGCACCGCCGCCTACCTCCTCGACGTGCTGCGGCAGCTGGACGGGGGATTGCAGCCAGCCCTGGTCCCACCCCTCCAGGCGGCGTCGGCGTCGACGGCGGCGGCGGCTCCTCCACCCGCTAGGCTGGCGAATGGGTGGGTGACCCCCCCGCCGGCGCTGCGTCTGTACACGGGCGCCGAGTTCTTCCCGTCGGCGCCCACGGCGGTCGTTGCGGTGTTGCCCGGGACAGACCCCCCCCACCCCCCCCTGGCGGCCGGGGAGTCCCCTCCCCCCTTTACCACCGGCGCGCTGCTGCTGCGCGCCGACACGGACGGGCTGCCCATCACAGAGGCCCCCCCGCCCCCCCCCGCCCCCCCCCGCCCGTACGTGTCGGCCACCCCGGGGGTTATGCACGCGTGTGGCCACGACGGGCACTCGGCCATGCTGCTGGGGGGGGTGGCGGCGCTGCTGGCCGCTGCCCGCCGGGGCGGGGGGGAGGAGGGGGAGGGGGGGGAGGGTGGGGCGCGGTGGCCCCGGCGCCCCCGGCGGGATACGGTCTTCCTCTTCCAGCCCGCCGAGGAGCGTGGGGGCGGCGCCCGCCGGCTGGTCGCCGACGGCCTCCTCCGCATGTTTGGCGTTTCAGCCGCCGTGGCGTTGCACAACATGCCGGGCAGCGTCGCGCCGGGGCGGGTGTACGTCCACCCGCGGGGGGCGGTGATGGGCGCCTCGTCGGCGTTTGACGTGACCCTCACGGGGTCGGGCGGGCACGCCGCTCGTATGCCATCGAGGGGGGGTGAGGCGGGAAGGACCCCCCCGCCGCCGGCCGCGTCGGTGCCGGATGGGTTCGCGAATGGCGGCACGGGGGTGGCGGCGGGCCACGGCGCCGCCCCCGCCATCCCCCCCACCACCGACGTGCTCGTTGCGGGTGCGGCGCTCATCACGGCCGGCACGGACCTGGTCACCACCACCCTCCCCGCTGGCTCCCTCCCCACCGTGCTGGCGTGGACGCGCGTTGTGCCGTCCACGTCGGCCTACAATGTCCGCCCCCGGTCCGTCTCCCTAGGCGGCACCGTCCGTGCGTCGACGGCCGAGGACCGGGCGGCGGTGCTGGGCGCGCTCGCCACCACCGCCCGGGGGGTGGCGGCGGACCATGGGGTGGGGGTGGACGTCCACACCCGCCTCGGCTACCCGCCGACGGTCAACCACCCGGTGGCGGCGCGCGTGGCGGCGGCCGCCGCTGCCGCCGCCGCGGTCGACGCGGGCTGGGGCACCGCGGGCGCAGCGGTGCCCGAGGGCGGCGGCACCAGCCTTGCGTCTGAGGACTTCGCCTACATCGCCGCTGAAGTGCCTTCGGCGTATGGGTGGATTGGGGGGGCGGGAGGGGGTGGAGTGGAGGGGGAGGGGGGGGAGGGGGGGGAGGGGGGAGTGCCCACTCGTGTCCCCGACCTCCACACCGCTGCGTACGACTTTGATGATGGCGCTATTGGGGGGGGGATTGCGTTTTGGGTGCGCCTCGTCGAGGCGTTTGACGAGGCGGTCGCAAGGGCAGATTGAGGCCGTGCTCCTCCATGGGAGCCAGGGGGGGGTGGTATGGGGAGCATGGGGGCAGCATGCGCCCCATGCCCGGCCGGTGTGCCCATCTCCGACGCTCACCGTTGCTTTGGGGAAGCGTCATGGGCGCCGCTGCCACCACGGCAACAAAGCCCGCGCGGTTGGGGAGACTCTCGGGGGGGGGGGGCATGCAACTTCCCCTGACGAGCGGCGGCCGCTGTCGCAGACTGTCCCTCTTCCTACGTGCCACTACCGCGTAAGGGCCTTTCCCCTCTGCGCGAGCCTGTCTCTTGCAGCGGCATCAACAAGCTCGCCCCCTCTCGACGTGCCGGCCTGCAGCCCTGCGGGTGTAGAGCTTCGTACAAGAGCCTGCCGGGGGCAGCGAGTGCCACGCCGGCCGACGCGCGCCAGCGCCGCTTCGCCGGCGACGCCACGCCCCCCCCCCCCCGACGAGGTGTGCGCCCCGCGACTGTGTCTGGCTGCGTGGCCGTTGGGTTTTAGGGTATCGAGGTGCGGGGGAAGGGTAGCGGCCTTTGGGAGGCGGTGGGAAGGGGCGGCGGTGGTGCCGGCTGGTGGCAGCCGCGGCGGCGGGGCTGGCACAGCGGTGGTGCCGTCTGGTGGCAGCGGCAGCGGTGGCACCCAGACTCCCGCTGCCCCCTCGTGTTCCGGACCACCGCGGTCACTGCCGTTTGTGGCGAGGGCGCTGCTTTGCGGTGGTGCGCCGCGCTGCCGCTGTGGGCGAGGGACGACGTGGGCGCGGCGCGCGGCAGACGCCCCCAGTTTTTTTTTTTTTTTGCAGCTGGTAGCTGGCCGGAGGGGCGCTGCGCAGGTGGGAGTGGGGCCGAGCCGCCCCGTGGTCGTCGGTGCAGTGCATAGGGGATGCCAGTCGTCTTCTGCGCGTGGAGCCATCATGGCTTGCCTTCGCTTCAGCTCCAAGCCCGAGCACTAACCAGGTCCAGCGTTGTTACGTATCTACATAGGCCCAATACGTAGCGCTCTTGCCAAATTGGAAAAAAACATATTGACAGATCCCCCGTGGACGAGGCAGATCCGATCTGCTCGGCGCTTTGTGTTGGCCCGGCCACGGTGCGGCGCCGCAACCCCCCCGCTCGCACGACGTCGGGCACTGGTGACCGTCTGGCCACTGCCTCTCCCCCTCCGCCTGCGGGTGATTGCCTCTCCCCTGCGTGTGGACGGCCTGCCGGCTGCCGCGTGTGCGGAGCGGCTGGTCCGGACGGGGCACGCTCGCTCGGCCGGCAGTGACAAGCGCGCCGCCCCTCTGCCGACACGTACCCCCCCATCCCTCCCCCCCCTCCCACTTTGCCCCCTTTCCACCTCCCGCCCTCTCCTTCCTCCGCCGCCCCGGTCATGCCGCTCCCCCAACCCTCACCCCCCTCTCTGACCGCCTGCGCACTTGGTGTGGCGGTGGCCATGACACCAGCGGCGTTGCCGCCGCCGCCACGCCGCCGCCGCGGCGACGCCCGTCGAGCGGCGGTGGGACGGCCACCGGAGGCAGCGGCGGCGGCAGCAGCGGCAACGGCGGCGGCGGCGGAGGCGACGGCGGCGGCGGCGGCGGCGGTGGCGTCAGCGGCGGGCGCCCCCCCCCAGTGGGCGTTTGTGGCGTCCCCGGGTGGCTCCGCACCCCCCGCGGCTGCTACCGCCGCGGCGGCCGCTGCGCACACTGCGCCGGCCGGGGGTGGCCGCCACTGCCGGCGGGCGGTCGTCGCCGCCCCCGGGCGGCGGGTGGGGCGGCGGGCGCCGCCGCCGGTCTCCCCCGCCGCCACCGCGGCGGTGAGGGCGGGCGCGTTTGTGGGTACCCCGCGCGCGGCCGCCGCCGCCGCCGCCGCCACCGCCGCTGGTGGTGGTGGTGGTGGTGGTGGCCATGGGTGGGGGCGGGTGCCCCCGCCGCCGGCGTCGACCGCCGGCAGCGTGGGCATGGTGTGGGCGGCCGGCGCCGCCGGCGGTGGGGGGGTGGGGATGCCCAGGGGGGTGGGGCGGGGGTGGAGTAGCGCCTCCCCGCGGGGGGGGGACGGTGGGGGCTCCCCCCAGCGGGCCCCTGCCCCCAGCACCTCTGCCGGCGGTGGCAGTGGCGGTGGCGGTGGCGGTGGCGGTGGCGGTGGCGGTGGCGGTGGCGGGCGCGGCGGTGGCGGTGGTGGTGGTGTCCGCGGCCGCCGCCGCGGCGGTAGCGGCGGCGGTGGCCCCGGCGGGGAGCGCCCCGCCGACCTCTCTGCCGCGGATGGCGTGCGGCCGTTTAACGGGCGTATCACCGCCGCGGCGCGGCGCGGGGACCTGCCCGGCGCGACGCGGGCGCTCGCGGCGCTCGACGCGGCACTGCCGGGCGGCCGGAACGTCTACACTCTCAACGCCATGCTGCTTGCGTGTGTGGTGGCGCGGCGCCCAGACGCGGCAGCGGGAGTGTGGGCGGCGTTTACCGCCCCCGCCGATGCGGCTGCCGCCGCCGACGGCGGGGCCGGTGGCGGCAGCGTCGGCGACAACGTCGGGGGTGGTCGGGCGCCGGTGGCGCCCCCGCCCCCGATGCACCTGCCCGTGGTGCCGAATGTGGTCTCGTACAACACCCGCCTCAAGTTGTTCCTCCACCCCCCCAACCCGGCGGCGGCTGCCGCGCTGGTGGCAACCATGGACGGCTCGTCGCCCGGCTGCCCCCCCCCCGACACGGTGACGTTCAACACGCTGCTTGCGGCAGCGGTGGCCGCCGGCGACGCCCCCCGCGCGGCGGCGGCGGTGGCGGCGCTCCACGCGTCGGGCCTGATGGGGGACACCGTCACGGTGACGACGCTGGCCAAGCTGCTGGGCGGGCGCGGGGACCTGACTAGCCTGGGCGACCTGCTCGTCGCGTACGTGCAGGGGGAGTATGGGCGGCTCGCCATGGCGGGCATCGCCGCGATTGCCGACGCGTACGTGCGGGCAGGGCGGGCGGGGGCGGCGGTGGCGCTACTCAGCCGCCTCGACGGGGGGGTGGCGTTTGCGTCGGTCCACGTGGTCACTGGGGGGGGGCTCGGCACCCCGTCGGCGGCAGCGGCGGCGGCCGATGGTGGCGGTGCCGCCAGCGGTCCTGGCGGCGACGGCGGCCCCGGCGCGGGCGCCGGCGGCGCCCTGCTCCCTCCTGGCGTGCCGCCCACCCTCCCCCTCACCCCCGACCTGTCCACGTACAACGTGTGGCTTAAGGCGCTGCGGGAGGCCCCCACCGGCACCATCACCGCGGGTCTGGACGTGGTGTCTCGGATGAAGCGGGCGGGCGTGGCGCCCGACTATGTGACGCTCCTCACCCTGACGGGCCTGTGTGGGCGCAAGGGGGGGGCCGCCTCTGCGGCGGGCGTTCTGGACGCCGCCGTTGCGATGGACACGGGGGAGGGCGCGTGGGGGGGGGGCAGCGTGCCGCTGCCGCCGGCCTGGAAGGCACGGCCTCGACGCCGGCCGACGGCGGCGGCGGAGGCGGGGAGGACGCCGGCCTTGCCCGCCACCGGACGCGGTGGTGCCCCCGCCAGTGCCGGGGGCGGTGGTGGTCGTCGCCCCCCCGGCCGCGCGGGCCGTGCCCTCCCGGTGTGGGTGCGCGTGCCGACGGGGGCCAAGGCGTCGATCGCTACCTTTAACGCGGTCATCCGGGCGCACCTGGCGCGGGCCCCCCCCGACCTCCTCGCCGCGACCGCCCTCTACGCCCGCGCCGTGGCGCTGTCGACGACGGCTGGGCTGACCTGGTACGCGCCCGACGGCCTCACCTACACCCTCCTCGTCGACGGGGCCGCGCGGGCGGCGGCGGCGTCTCCGCGCGGAGGGGAGGCCGCGGCAGCGGCGGTGGCGGTTGCTGAGGCGGTGGTGGCGGACATGGAGGCCACCGCGATGGCCGCCGCCGCCGCCGCCACCGAGGGGCGGGACGCGGCGTCGACGCCTCGGGCGCTGCCTGCCGATGCGATGCTTCCCGCCTACAACGCGCTGGTCAAGGCGCACCGCCAGCGGGGGGGCGACGTGGACGCCGCGGCGCTGGCGCAGACCACCCTCTCCCGGCTGGCCGCGGCGGGCGTGGCGCCCGACGTGGTCACCTTCAACTCCCTCCTCGACGTGGCGGCCACCGCCGACGGGGGGCTGGCCGCCGCCGCGGGGCTGGCGGTGGCCGTCAAGCTGGTGCGGGAGGCCATGCCCGCCGCGGGCGTCGTCCCCGACCGGTGCACGTACAACACGCTGATCAAGGCGTGTGGGCGGGCGGGCGTCGGCACCGTCCGGGCCTGGGGTACCGACGCCGCCGCCGGCGACGGGGACGTAAGCGGCGGCGGCGGCGGCGGCGTTGTCGTTGGCGGGCGGGGGAGCTCGGCCACCTCCACCGCCGCGCTGGCGATTGCGCACGACGCGCTGCACCAGATGCGCCGCGCTGGCCTCACGCCCGATGACTTTACGTACCAGGCCATGATGGGCGCCGCCGCCGCGGCGGGCGACGCCACCCGCGCCCTCCACTACTTTCGGCTGGCCGAGCGGGTTCGCCTGGTGGCGATTCGCGTCGCCCGGGGGGAGGACCCCGCTGCCCCCGACCGTCGTGACCGGGAGACGCGCCTCCGCGACGCGCGGGCGGCCGCCCCGCATGCCTCCTCCTACGTTGCCGTCATGCGGGCGCTCAACCGGGAGAGCGGCGCCAGTGCGGGTATGGCTGGCGGCGGCGGCGGCGGCATTGGCGGCGGCATTGGCGGCGGCGGCGTTGGCCTCACCCGCCTCCGGCCGCCGCCGTCGTTTGTGGCGGCGGTCCCCCCGCCGCTGGGCTCCCCCCCCGGCGACGGCGCCCGCGGCGCGCCCGCTGTCCTCCGCCTCCGCGACGAGATGCTGGCGCGGGGCGTGTACGTGGGGCGGGCCACCCACGCGGTCGTTGCCGACGCGGCGGCGGGGGCGGGCGACGTGGCCGCCACAGAGGCGGCGCTCGCCGCGGTGCTCGTTGCCGAGGCGCGCGTCGCCGCCACCGCCACCGCCCGTCGCCGCGCGGCCTCGCTGGGGGGGGGGGGGGGGGGGAAGGGGGGGGGCGCCGCCGCCGCCGCCGCCGTTGGGGTGACAGAGGGGGCGGCGGCACCGTCGGGGGCGGCGGTGCCGCCGCCCCCGTCGTCGGCCTACATGCGAGCCACGCTGCTGGGCGTGCCGGTCGACCCGCCAGAGGGGCTGGAGGAGGGCAAGGGGGGGGTGGTGGCCACCGCCCCTGCAGACGACGCTGCCGCCGCCGCCGCCGCCGCCCCCACCTCCACCCCAACACCCGCGCCGACCCCAACCGCCGCCGCGGTCGCCGCCACCGCCGCCGACACTGCACGGGCCGCCGCCGCTGACGCTGCTGCTGCTGCTACCGCCGCGGCCACCACCCCAGGTACCGCCGCGGCGGCCACGCCGGCACTGTCACAGCCAACGTTGCCGGCACCCGCGGGGCGGGCACCCGCCGTTGCCGCCGCAGCGGCCGCCGCGGCGCCGCCACTGCCGCCGCGCACAGCGGCGGCGGCCGACGCGGCGGCCGACACGGCGGCCGACGCGACGGCGGCTGGTGCGGGGGCGGCCGACGGCGCGGCCGACGGGCCCGGCGGCATGCCCCTGGGCGCCCGCCTCAACGCGCACCTGTCGGCGGTGCAGGTGGTGACCCGCCTGCGGGCGTACCTTGCCGCCCCCGACGGGGGCGTTGCCGTCGCTGAGCGGGTGCTGGCCGCCACCGTCGCGGCCCGCCGGGGCAGCCACACCACCGCCACCGCCGCCGCCACCACCGCCGCCACCACCGCCGCCGCCACCGCCACCACCACCGCCGACGACGCTGTCACCTCCGCCACGGGCAGTGTCGCCACGGCGTCAGCAGCCGCGGCGGCGGCGGCGGCGGCGGCGGCGGCGGCGGCGGCGGCGGCGGCGGCGGCGGCGGCGGCGGCGGCGGAGGGGGACGTTCCCCCCCCCAGCGTTGGGTACCCCCCCCTGGACGCGGCGCCCTTTAACGTGGTCCTCCACGCGGCGGTCCGTGGCGGGGACATGGACGCCACCCTCCGGGTGCTGCGGTGCATGGCCGCCGCGGGCGTGGCGCCCACCGCCGCCACCGCCGCCGCCACCCGGGGGGTGATGCGGTCGCTCGCCGCGACGGTGGGGGCGCTCGACGGGCGCGCCCGGCGGGTGCTGGCCGCCGCGGCGGTGGCGGCGGCGGCCAAGGCCCGGGGGGGGGACCAGCGAGACGACGGGGGGGCAGGCGGCTGAGGGGGGGGGGGGTGTGCGTGGGGGGCGTCGACCGACGGGGGAGAGGATGAGGGGGATGGATATGCGGAGCGGAGGGGGGGTGTGGGCGGACGTGCCGCTGGGGATGTGGCTGGCCGCGCGCCCCTATGGGCGCGCGCCGACCCTTCACCCCACCACCGCTGCTCTGGGTGTGGGGGGGTTCCTGCCGCGACCGTTTCTTTCTCTTTTTTTGGGGGGGGGGGCCGCCGGCCGCGTCGGCCTCGCTGGCCAACTGCCACGAGCCGTGGGGTGTGCGAAGAGCGACTCCCGCATAGCTTGCTTCTCTTTGCAGAGAAGAGCGGCAGGCCGTCACCTGACTGTTCTGTGTCACTGGGTTTTTAAACATGCGCGAATGGTTGTCATGGTCATGTGATGGCCCCTCGGCAGCGCTCGAGCGCGCGTCCCGTCTGCGTACTCCCCTGTCCGAGTCCGCGTGTCCCCCACCCTCCCGTGCGCCACGTCCCCTCCGTCCCCCCCGAGGGGAGACGCATCCCCCCTTGGCACCCGCCGCCGCCGCCCCGCCCCGCCCAGTCCCGCCCCCGTCCCGACCCCGTCCCGCCACCGCCCCGCCCCGCCGCGTCCCGCCGCTGGCGGCCCCACCCCCCGTTCCGCCCCGCGCGCCCTGCGGGGCGGCGCTGCGCCCGCTCACCCCCGCAGCCGCCGGCGGAGGGCGGCCACCTCGGCGCGCAGCCGGTCGACGGTGCGCTCCCGGTCGGCGGCGGCGGCCGCCGCCGCCGCCAGCCGCGCCTCCAGCCCCGCCCGGTAGCGGGCGGCCCAGGCGCGCGCGCCCCGCGCGCTGATCCGGTTGTTCTCACACCGCGTCGCCGCACGGCGCTTCCGCACCTCCCCCGCCGCGGGGCCGCCGCCGCCGCCGCCGCCGCCGCCGCCGCCGCCGCCGCCGCGGCTGCTACCGCCACGGCCGCCAGCGTCGTTGGCTGCGTCGTGGACGCCGCCGTCGCCGCCGCCGCCGCCGCCGCCGCTGCCGCCGCCGCCGCCGCAGTCGGCGCCGCCGTCGCCGCTGGGCGCGCGGCGGCGGCGGCCGCGGCGGTCGTCCCCGCCGCAGCGGGCGGCCTGCTCGGCTTTGAGGCGGGCCACGAGGGCGGCGCGGCAGGCGTTGGCGTCCGCTTCCACAGCCGCCAGGTGCGCTGCCACCGACAGTGGGGGGGGGGTACGGCCGCCACCGCCGCCGCCGCCGCCGCCACCGCTACCGTCGGTTTGCGGTGGAACGGCGGTGAGTGAGCCCAGCGGCAGGGGGGGCTCGCCGACGGGCTCGCCCGCTGCGGTCGCCGCGGTCGCTGCTGCCGCCGCCGCTGCTGCAGCGGCTGCTTCCATGGCCACCGACAGGTCGCCGTACCCGCCAGTGGCGACCGTGCAGCCGCCGCCGCCGCCGCCGTCGCCGCCGCCGTCACCACCGCCAGCGGTGGCGTCTTCGACGGCCCAGTCGCGGCTGCCGTCGCTGCTGTTGGCGTCGCCGCTGCCACCGCAGCTGTTGGCGTCGCCGCGACTGCTGACTTGGTCGTCCATCGCCGCGGCCGCCGCCGCCGTCGTGGCCGCTGAGGGGGCGTGGCACCGCCGCGGCGGGACGGCGGTGGCGGCGGTGGCCGCCAGCGTCGGCCGGTGGGGTGGCGGTGGCGGTGGCGGCGGTGGCGCCGTCGCCGACGGGGAGGACGCCATGAACGAAAAAAAGGGCGGTGGCGACCCCCGCGGCAGTGTCGGCGGCGGCGGTGGCGGCGGTGGCGGCGGGGTAGGCATGAGTGGCGACAGCAGCAGCAGCCTTGACGGGGTAGGCAGCGGCGGCACCGTCGGGGTGGCCACCCACGGGGCAAGGACCGGCGGTTGCTCGGGGGCCGGCACTCCGGGCGCCACGAGCGCGTCGGCCGGCGGCGGCGGCGGCGGCGGCGGCGGCGGCTGCGGCGGCGACGGCGACGGCAGTCCCGCCGCCCGCGTCACCGCGGCGGCGGCGGCCACGGCCGCCTCGACGGCGGCGGCGGCCGTTGCGGCCGCCGCGGCGGCGGAGCGCGCGCGGCACGCCACCTCGAGGCGGTCAAAGGCGGCCTCGTTGGCACGCCCGCCGCCGCCGCCACCCCCATTGACGCTGCCGCCGTGACCACTGCCGCCGCCGCCGCCGCCGGCATTGCGGCCCGGGGGCAATGTCCAGAGCAGCCCCCGCCCCGCCAGGCTGGTCGGTGTGGGGAGGGGCGGCAGGCCGCCGCCGCCGCCGTTGCCGTTGCCGTTGCCAGCCGCGGCGGCGCCGACGCCGCCAGTGGCCTCCCCCAGCGGCAGCGGTGGTGGCAACGGCTGGGCGTACCAGTCGGGGTGCCCCTCGTCGGTGCCCCCCACCACCCCCTCGCCCAATGGCGGCGGAGACGCGGGGTGGGGCGGCGGCGAGGACCCGCAGCCGCCGCTGCCGCGGCCTGCCGCTGCTGCTGCCGACGCTGCCGCCGCTGCCGCCACTGCTGCCGCGGCGGCGGTTGCCAGGGAGGCCGCCGGCCCGACGGGGGCGTCGTCGTAGTGGGGGACGTGAAGGGTGGGGGCGCCGGCGGGCGCGTAGTGGCCAAGGGCGTGGTAGGCCATGGCACCACCCCCCGCCGTTGGGGCGCTCGTCATCTGGGGCGACGGGCCGCGCACCCAAGGACAGACGGGGTCTGGGCCGGCTGTTGCGGGGAGGAGCAAGGCAGAACGGGGAGCACGAGGGGGCGGGCGGGGAGCGTGGTTTGGTGGCGCAGTATGCAAAGAGAGGGGCAGGTTGGTGACGGGGGGGCGGGCCGGCAGTCACAAGGGATAGACGGCACTCAAGGCGTGGGAAGTTGACTGCGGGAGAGGACAGGAAGCTGGGCGACTGTGGGTTGGGACGAGCGGCTGTGGGGGAGGGGAAGAGCGCGGCCTTCTGGGGTGCGGAGTGCGTTCTCATTGACGGCGTCGAAGGCGCGCCCGTAGTCACAGCGATGGTCCTGGGCAGTGGCCGTCGTGGCGGGTGACCATGGCTTGATGCGGGCGGCCTGTCCAGGCGCGGCAGCGCCGCGCGCAAGGGCGGCGCCACCGCTGTGTGGACCGCGCCACCGCAGTGCACCCCCCCCCCTGGCCGAGAGACGGGGCGCTGATTGGGGAGGGGCGGTGGTGGGGGGGGAGGGGGGGGAGGGGCGCGCCCCCCCCCCCCCCCCACTGCGGCCACACCTCCCTTGGCCCCCGGCCCTCTGCACGCGGCCGGTGGGGCAAGCGTCGCGCCGCCGCACACGCGCGGCACGGGAGCGCACGCGCGGCACGGGAGCGCACGCGCGGCCGGCCGGCTGGCCAGCGGTACCACACCATGATGGACCGACGGCGGGCGCGGCTGGCACGCGACGGCGCATGCCAGTGAGCGGGTGGCGGCGCTCCCTGCCGCCAAGGGTCACAGCGGCGCTTCGACTACGAAATACAACGTCTCCCACCCCCCCTTTCAGCTGAGGCAGTAACCACCCCCCCCAACGTCGGGTCGTAACCCGCCCGCGTGTGGCCCGCCGCCGCACGTGCGGAGCACGCGCCCAGTCGGGCGGAGGCGCGCGCCGCCCGACCGCCCCCCCCCACCCCGGCCGGCGGGGGTGCGGGGGGCGGGGGGTGTCCCTCTCCCCCGAGGCGCAAGGGCCACAGGCCAACCCTGGGGGGGGGGGGGATGCCGCGGGACCTTGCCCGCGGGCCAAGCTGCGGTTTACTCCCGTTGGCGGGGGGGGAGGAGGGGACAGAGGCGTACGAAAAGGAACGGGCGTGCCGCCGCCCCCTCCCCCCCCCCTCTTCCCTCCCGTGTGCTGAGCCCCGACGGTCAGCACAGCAGCGTGCTGCACCCCGCGGGGTCCCACACGCGGAACTGGCGGGGGGTGGGGGGGGGGTCCCCCACCGTGACGGTGGCGGGGGGAGGCAGGGGGACGCGGCGGACCCCCGCCGGTGACGAGGACGGCCAGCGGGCGGGCACGCGCCAACGCCACGGCGGCTATCTCCCGGCCCGCGGCGGCCGACGCGGCGGGCCTCGCGGCGGTTTGGCACGCACCCAGATCGCCCAGCCCATGGGGGGTGGCGTTGAATGGGAGGGGAGGCAAACGCCATTGACAGTGGTGCAACGGGCAAGATGAACGTAGGGCTCTGTGGCCACCAGGCAGAGGGCCGCCCCCCCCCCCCCCCCCCCCCTCTGGTGACCGCCCCCCCACCCGTGCCGTGTCTTTTCCATTCTGCAGTCAGGAGGCGGCCATCGCGCGTGCCATTGACGCCCCGGACAACAATCCTGTGACGATAGCTACCGTAGGGAAGCCCGCGCTGCCCACCAACGGTGCCAAGAGCGGGCGCTCTCCCAGCGGATCTGCGGAGGCTCGCGACTGATGATCAACAGATCAAGTACCCAGCAGTATTTTGACAAAATGGAACAATGGGCGCCGCCCTCGTAGAATTGGAGACGTACACCCTTTCTGCGTGCGAAAGAAGCTTGTGCGGATTTTCTTGATTCAGCCTTGGGGGGGGGGGGCGAGGGGGCGAGGGCCTGCGTGCCCCCAGCGCCGCCCCCCAACATGGGGCAGGATTCGCGCGCCTCGACCGCCATCCACTACGCGCGCCCAAGGGGGTCAGATGTCTGGACTCGGGCCGGCCCTCTGCTGTGTGGTGCGGCGGGGAGCACTGGGTGACATCTCCCCACGCGACGTTTGGCCCGCTTGCAACTCCGTTGCCATGACAGCCGCAGGGCGGCGGGTGCGCCGCGGGCCTCCCGCCGCCGCCGCGCCGAGTCTTGCGGCCCCCGAGGATGGAGGGGAGGGAAAGAGAGAGAGGAAAGAAAAAAAAAAAAAGAAAAGAGAGCGCCCATGGACGCCACTGGATCCAGTGCGCCCGCACTCACTGTAGGACGCGGTTGGGACCCCCCTCTGCCAGTCAGACGAGCGCGTCCCGCGGTTCGACCCGGCGGCCGCGCGGCAGCAGAGCCTCACCGCCGCCGGAGTCGGCCCGTCATTCAGCACCATGGGTTGGAGGCGATGCGGGGGGAGAGGGGGCTGCCTACAGGCGGAAGAAGCACGCACCGTGGATGACTGCTGGTACCTCCCGCTCTGTGTCCATCCCGGGCTTGGGGGGAGCATTTAAAGGGCGGTCGCCTGTCCTACGACCTGAACCTCCTCTCGGGACAGACGTAAATACACGCTCGGCACTGCGTTGGTGGGGAAAGCGCGGATGGAGGCGGTGGGTGGGAGGGGGGAACGCGCTTGGGCAGCCGGGCGCCTGCGCGCGAGGTGTGTCGTCGGCGACGGCGGCGGCCGGTGTGCGCGTTGCGGCCGTCGGGCGGGGTCCCTCCCCCCACGGAATGCCGGTGGGTGGCCGTTGCCACCGGCCCCGCGGCGGCCGCCGGTGCGTGGCAGGCGTCTCGCCCCCACTGCCTTGGAGGACGGATTGGAGGGTGCGCGACGGGAAAGCGCAGGCAAGGCGCCTCACGCACCACCCCCCCATCGGCGCCCTTTTTTTTTTTTTTTTTGCACGACGTGCCCGCTGGCCGGCGGCCGCCCCCCGGCCCGCCGTCTGCCCACCCGCTGCCGCCCCTGGCGCCTACCCGCTGTCGGGCAGGCGGGGGCGTCATGGTGCGGGTGCGTCCTTCTCCCCGGCGCCACCGGCGGGCACCCCCCTGGCGCCCCCGCTGGTCTGCTGTTGCCGTGGCGACCGCCGCCGCTGCCGCCGTCGTCGCTGCGGCGGCCGGCGCCGCGTCGGCGCTGGGCGGTCGCTCCCGCCCCCTCCCCGCGCTGGCCCCCTTTGCGCGGGTGTGCTGGACGGCCACCGCCGCGCCGTGCGCGCACACGCTGTCCGAGGCGGGCGCGGCCGGCTGTGCCCAGTGCGACGCGCCCACCCTCGGCGCGCCCGTCAACGAGTACGACTCGGACAGTGGCCTCGAGTCCTTCCTGGGCGTCCCTGACGAGGACCGGCGGGTGCTGCTCCTCCCGTGGGCGCTCGCGTCGCGGCGGCGGACGGTGGACCGGCTGGTCGAGGCGGGCCGCCCCCGCGTGGCGGCAGTGCTGGTGGCGGGGGTGGACCCGGCGGGGGGGGGCGTGGCGGTCGGCGCCATGCCCCCCGGGGGGGTCTCCCCGGCGGCGGGGTGGCCCAACGGGGCGTACCTGGCCGCCCCCGACTCTGGGCCCCGGTGGAATGTCAATGGGAATGGGGTGGACGAGCTGCTCCTCCCGTTCAACATGTGGGTCCTCCCGCCGGCGGCGGTCGACGAGGTCCGCCGCCGCTCCGCCCGCTTCCTCGACCCGCCGCCGACCAGCCCGTCGCCGTCGCCGCCGCCGCCGCCGCCGACGCCGACGCCTCTGCCGCCGCCGCCGGCGGAAGGCACGCCGTCGGCAACGCCGACGGCCACCCCCATGGGCGGGGAAACGCCCCCGGCAGCGGCGTCGCCGCCGCCGCCGTCGCCGTCGCCGTCGTCGCCGTCCGCAGCGCCCCCCCCCCCCCCCCGACGGGCCCGCCAACCCCATCCGCGTCGGCGTCCCCCCCCGCGGGGGTGCAGACGTCCGGCACGGGGTACCCCCGGTTTGTCATTGAGACGGCCGGCACGTCGGCGGCGTGCGGCCACGCCACGTCCGCCGAGTGCCTCGGCAATGGCACGTGCGCGCCGCTGGGGGGCTTCTCCGTGTGGGCCGTCGCGGGGGGGCGGCTGGTGCCCGAGCGGGCGGCGGCGGCGCTGCCGGGCGCCCCCGCCGGGGAGTACGTGGCGGTAGCGGCGCCCCGGGACAGCCGCGCGCTGGTACAAGCCGCGGGGGTGGGGGCGGCGGCTGAGGTGTCGGCCGCCGTCACCGTCCTGGCCGTCGCGCAGGCGTTTGGCGTGTGGCACCGCTCCTACTTGGCCGCGACGGGCGGCCGGCGGCTGCCCCGCCTGCCCGTCTACTTTTTGTGGGACGCCGACGCCGCGGGCTTTGCGGGCAGCGCCCGCTTTGTCCGCGACGTTGCCGCCTTTGCGTGCCGCGACGAGGTGACGGACCGGAGCCGCCGCGCCGACGCGCGGGGGGCCCTCGGGTGTGCCGCCCCGCCCGTCTGGTCCCGCGCGTTTGAGGCGTTCCGCCGGCCGCCGGGCGACGCGCCGCCGCCGCCGGCGGCCGGCGAGCCCGCCCCAGGGGCGGGGGCGCCCGCGGCGGCCGAGCCGCCACCGTCGCCGCCGCCGCGGCGGAGCCGGTTTACCCACGTCCTCGACGTTGGCAGCGTCGGCACCGCCCAGCGCCGGGCGGGCCGCGTCGGCGGCAGCCCCGCCGCCGGCGTCGTGGACGCGGCGGACTTTGTCAACACCCCCCTGTACGTCCACGCGGGGCCGTCGTCCGAGGGGCTCCGCCAGGCGCTGCTCGGCGCCTTTGCCGCGGAGCGGGTGCGCCCGTGGGTGGGCACCCCCCCGCCGCCCCCCCCGGTGCCCGACGATGGGGGCGGGGGGGGCGGCGCGCCCGGCCCCGGGGTGGCGACGCTGCCGCTGGCGGCGGCCGCCGACCGGTCGTGGCCGTTCTTCCCCCCCACCAGCGGCCAGTCGTGGGCGGCGTGGGCGTCCCCGGCGGCCGACGCGGACCTCCCCGACGGCCGCCGCCTCGACGGCCCCGTGGTGGTGGGCCTCACCGACTATGACGGCGCCCTCCGGTCGACGGTGTACCACTCGCTGCTGGACGTCCTCCCCGCCGACGCGCGGCCGCTGGCAGAGCAGGTGGCCCTCGCCGCCCGCGGGGTGGTTCGGGCGCTCGTCGCGCTGGCGCTGGCCGACGACCCGCCGGGCGCGCCGCCGCCAGGGGGCGTCGCGCCGCCCCCGCCGGCCGACCCGACCACCCTCCGCCACGCGCTCGCGCCGGCAACGGTGGTGGCCGCCAACGCTGCGGCGGCGGCGGTGGACGAGGCGACCATCCTCCAGCTCCTCTGCTGCTGGGCCCTCCCGTGGGCGCCGTCGTCGTCGCCAGCGGCGTTGACGCCGTCGCCGGCGGCGGCGACATCCGCAGCGGCGGCGGCAGAGCAGGCGGCGGCGGCGGCGGCGGCGACCGACGGCGGGGGGTGCGCCCTCGCGGCAGAGCTGCTGGGCGACCGAGTCGCCGCCGTGCTCGCGCCCGCCGTCCGGGCGTCCAACTGGGCGGGCCCCCACGCGCCCGTGGCCGCCGCGGCGGCCGCCTCGCCGTCGAGGGCGGCCAAGACGCGGCTGGCGCGCGCCTTCCTCGCCCGCGCCACCGCCGCCGCTGGCGCTGGCGCTGCCCCCCGCCGCTGCGCGAGCGGCGACGACCGGGCGTGCGCGCCGGTGGGGGGGGTGTGCGTCAGCGGCGCGTGCGTCGTCGGCGCGGTGCACCTGCACGAGGCGTACGGGCCGGGCATTGCGCCCGTCTCTGCTGCCGCCGCCGCCGCCGCCGGCGCGCCCGCGTCAGAGCTATCGGCCCCCGCCGCGCGCGCCGCCGCGCTGCTGCCCGCCGCCGCCGGCGCCATGGCCGCCGCCGCCGCCGCAGCCTCCGCCCCCTACACCGTCGTGGACCCGTCGTCTGGGGCGGCGGCGTGGGCGGTGGCGCCCACCGCCGGCCTGACCGTGTGTGGGGCGTCCCAGGACGGGAGCTCCCTCCACGTGGCCGTCCTTACCGTTGGCGTTGGCGTTGCGGTGTCGTCAGTGCTCGCCGCCGCGGGCGTGCGGTACGGCCTGATGGTCGCCGCCATGGCCGAGCGGCAGGCCCGCTGGCGCCGCGTCCGCGGCGGCGGCACGCACGCCGGGGGGTGGGTGCCCCCCCCCACGGCGGCGGCACGGACAGAGTGAGTGAGGAGCTCAGGGGGCAGGGAAGGTTGCCCGGGTCGGGGGGGGGGGCGGTGGCAGTGGTGGCCGTGGTCCCAGTGAAAAAAAACAAACAGTGTCTACTGGTAGGTGGAGGGGGCGGTGGCGGTGGGTAGAGGCGGTGGGGGCAGGGGTGTGTCGACGACGGGGCGCGTCGAACTGGGGTGCTACGGATCATTCCGTAGGGGATAATTCGTAGGGGTGGGCCTTTTTGAAGAACGACGAGGACCACAAGCAGAAATGGACAGAGACGGGACGAGTCCCCGTCACGATCTGCTCTCGTGTGTTCATGCGGCGATCGCGGCCGCGTGACCACCCCTGTCTCTCCCTGCGGCAGTGTGTCCGTGTTTGTCCCGCCCCCCTCGCCCCCGCCCCCCGGCTCGGGCACATGCCCTCCATCCCCCCCTTCTTTCCTTACTCACCGCCCCCCCCACTCGCATCGCCTCCCCCCACCCCCCCGGTACTTACACCCCCCCCCCCTCCCACACGGCGGTCGCGTCAGCACGACTGCCACCGTCATGGCAGCGGCGGCCACCCCGACCGCGGCCGCCTTCCTGCCCGCCCCCCTCCCACTGCTGCCACCGCTGCCGCGGCGGCGCCCCGCCGGCGGCGGCGGTAGCCGCGGCGAGCTGCGGGCGGTGGGGGGCGGGCAGCGGCGGGCGCACCGCCGCTGGCCGTTCCCCCTGCGGGGGGGTCCGTCAATGACCGGCAGCGGCAGCGGCGGCGGCGGCGGCGGCCCGCCCTCTCCCCCACGACGCCCCACCCCGCGGCGGGGGGCCTCCCCGCGCTGCTCTGGTGGTGGGGCTGCCGGCGGCGACGGCGGCGGTGGGGCAGCCGCCGCCGACGGTGGTGGCGGCGGTGGCGCCGCCGGCGGCGGGCGGGTGGCGCTGGTGCGGCCGCCCGCGACGGCGACGGCGGCGGCCGTGGCGACGGCGGCGGCGACGGCGGCGGCGGGCGGCGACGGGGACCCCTGGACGGGGGGGCTCGTGTACGACGGGCGTGGCAAAACGGTGGAGGAGCTGACGGGGGAGGGCGGCGGGGGGGGGCGGGGGGTGCTGAGCGTCGGCCTCGTCGTCGTTGTTGGCGTGGCGCTGTGGCGGCGGTGGCGGCGGCAGCGGGAGGGGGGGGGGCGGGGCGGGGAGGGGCGGTAACGGGCAAAAGGGAGAAGAGGAAACAGGTTTCTTTGGAGGGGGGGGGGGGGGGGGGCAAGGGGAGGGGGCGGGGAGGGGCGGCGGTGGGGGAGCTTGTCGCGCCCGTTTACTTTTTGATCGAGTCAAACACGGTGCGGTCCACGTGGACGTCCTGGGAAGGGGGAAATGGAACAGAGGCGCGGGGGGGTGCGACCGGGAGGCCAAGGGTACACAACCGGGAGGCGAGCGGGGTGGGGGGCGGAGCGGGGGGGGGAGAGGGCAGAGTGCTGGTCAGTGGTGTGTTGCTCCCCCTGTACAGGACGGGTGGCCGAAACGCGGCACAAGCGGATAGCACAACCGCCACGGCGCGCGTCACCGCGGGACATACCTCCCTCCCACATCCTGTCGCCCCCCCAGCCCTCCCCACCCCCCTACACGTCGCCCCCCAACGCACATTGGACTGCAGCGTGTAGGTGTAGGCAATGATCTTGTAGCCCTGCACGTCGAGGAGCACAAACGTTGGCACCGGGGCCGTCAGGTCGGTCACGCGCGGCGCGCCCGTCGCCTGCGGATTGGGCCGGTGTAGTGGGGGGGGGGGGGGGGGGGGGGGGAGGGCGGTAGGTCAGCAGCAGCGGGGGGCGCGTTTCCAAAAAAGAACAACAAGTCAGTCAGCCGGGCTCGTGTGGCCACGGGCAGAGGCACTGGCGCCCCACGGGGGTGGCCCCATCCCGTCCGCACCGCGCAAGGCCGCCTTTGCGCACCCCCACGAGGCCCTTCACGACCACAGCCCATCCGCCCCCCCCCCCCCCCCCACCCCCCGCCACAAAACACTCCCGCCCCCCCCCCATGCCACAAAACACTCCCGCCCCCCCCCCCATGCCAACGCACTGTGCCAGGGTCAACGAGCAGCCCCCGCCCCGCCCCCCCGCCGCTCCTCCGTCCGGCCGCTTTGGACTCCTCCCCCCAGCCCAGGCCGAGGCCCATGCCCCCCACCCCGCCGACGCCCCCCCCCCCCCACCACCGCCACCACCGACACCGCCGCCGCCACCACCGCCGCCGCCACTGCCGCCGCCCGCCACGAGGCGGACCGCGTGGCCACCCCCCCCCACCAGCACGTCCACGCCCATGTCCCGGCGCATCCCCTCGGCGGCAGCACCACCACCTGGTGGCATGGACGCGGCGCCGGTGCCCATGACGCCAAACGTCAGGGAGCCAATAGGCACAATCAGGCGGTCTGGCAGGTCCAGCTGGAGGGGGAACGGTGGCAGGGATAAGAGATGGGCCAAGACGCAAGAAGACGGTAAGCACGCAGAAGCTCCCGTCGTGCCTGCCATCAGTTTCCTGACCGTACGAGCTCGTACAAAGTAGCCAGATGGGGGGAGCACCTCGCAAGAGGTTAAACGCTCTTGGTGTGCGTCAACGGCAGCCATGGCGCACTCAAAAAGACTCGGCAAGAGTCACATCAGCACCAGAGCGGGTGCAGGGAGAAAACGTACCTCGTCCATGTCTCCCCGAACGATATATACACGTGGGCACAAGGACCGCAAGTAGGCACCCATCTCATCCGTGCAGAGGTTTCCCTACCGTCAAGCAGCACAAAACGGAAAGCAATACAGGATACAAGAAAAAACAAATGGGGCGCCAGCCCAGTGGGAGCAACAAGAGTAGCGACACCGTGCGAGCAGCCAGGGTGTCAGTCCTCTCGTCACCACCCCGACCCCCCCTTCAGCGCCCCACACAGCGGCAGCCGGCACGCCCGCCAGCCGCTCACACACCGCACGGCGCCCAACCACCCCCCACCACCACACAACGCGCTGCCGCAAAACACACCGTACACAACACGACGTGGATGCGGCCGGCCACGAGGAGGGACCGGAACCGGGCGGGCAGGGACGGCACCCGGTGGGGCACTGTAGTGTAGGGAGCAAAAAAAGGCGACCATAAGAAGGGCAGCGTAGGGAAGGGCAACGCAGGGCAGGAAAGGACAGGGCACGGCAGGGCAGGATAGCCAGGCACGCATGCAGCAGGAGAGACGGGTCGCGCGGGAAGCGTCGTCAGCCGCAGGGCACACCACACGGGGAACCAGAGGAATCTGGCAGAAAAGACAACAGACAGTGTCGTACCCGGCGGGGGCTCACACGCACGCGCGCGGGAGCGGCGGCCAGACGCACCGTGAAAGTCGCCAATGACCAAAACGAGCTGTGCAGGCCGGAGTAGCAGCGGAATAAAAAAAAAGAGGGGGACGGGGGAAGCAGACAAGGGAAGGAAAGGCCGCCGAGAAGCGCACATAGCAGACCTCCCCCGAAAGGAGCGGGTGTCAGTCCCCCTTCGCCCGCGTGGCTCGAGAGGCATCGTGGAAAGATACGCAAAGCAAGGATGCCGCGACAGGTACAAGTGGCAGGCAGCGTTGCCGCCGCCCCTAGCGTGAAAAAACTCGCTGGCGCTCCAGGCTACCGCCGCGGGGGCCACCACACGCCGTCTCGCGCCGCCACCCCGCCCCACGCAGCGCGGACCGCCGACCGCGGGGCGGCGGCGACGGGAGTAGCCAACCATGCGGCGGCGGCAGGGCACAGCAAGCGTACCACCATGGTGCGGCTGGAAGAAAAAGAGCAGGCGCGGGGAAGGAAGAGGTAGAAGAACAGCGCGGCCCCCCTCGACCAGCAGACGGTGTCGGGGATGGCGCCCCCCTCCCTGGCGGTGGATACCGCGGCAGGCGAGGCGGGGCGCGTGGTGGCAGGAGCAAGACGCACCCGTCTCCCCCTCCGAAGGAGTCACGCATCTTGGGACAGGCCCCTCTTGTAATTGACTGAACTACTATCCGAAGACACGTTCGAAAGAACGCCCATCAGGGGACACTTTCGACCATTGAGACACTTGCCACAAATAGTTTTGCTCTCGTGTACGGCTTTTTAGTGCTTGACAACCCATGTGTGGTTCGAGTGGTATAGAGTCTAATGTAAGGAAGATGAAGCGGGAGCCACGGCCTTCGAACCGACCGGGCAATCGCACAGAAGGTGGCCGTCGTCCGAGCGCACCTAAGCACGAGTGTATCCAAAGAGTCCCACTTGTCTTGTCCTCCCGACTTCCTCCTCGAACCTGGATGCGAGGGAGCGTATATATAGGCGCGGAGCCGCTCGCCACACGCACGCACACGGCACTCCACACCCCACACGGACAGCAAGACACAACGTATATATAGGCGCGGAGCCGCTCGCCACACGCACGCACACGGCACTCCACACCCCACACGGACAGCAAGACACACAAAACAAAACAAGCACACAATGCAGCGCGAGGATTCAGCGTCACTCACCAGCGCGGCCGGCATGTGCTAGCGGGGCTGATGATATGTGATGGAGCCGTGCGATTGGCCCATCACGTTCCATCACATCACAACGATGGAGCGCCGTCACGAAATTGCCAATATGGAACCCACGTGGCATTGTTGTCAGCAACAATCATAACATTCGGAACCGTCTGGAACCGCGTGGCCGCATCGGATGACAATGGTGACGTTAGCCCCGTCAGGCACGGATTCACACCATGCTGTACATTGCAAATATTGAATACAGCCAGTATCCAGTTATATGCGCCCCGGTTATATAGCATGCTATATAAGAGGGAGGATCGCTGTCGGCTTTTTCACCAACTCGATCGCCGGTTTTCTCGATCGTCCACCGGCATACAGTTATGCAATCCAGAGGAATTGAACTCTTGAGAACATAAGGTGGCACGGAACGGGGGGGTCCTTTGGGGTGCGCCGTCACCGAGGACCCCACCGTCGTCGACCCCACCGTCATGACCCCACCGCTGTCACCGCCACCACCATCGTCCCGAATCATTCTTGCCCCGACGTGTCGACGGCACCGGGCCTGATTGCGGTTCGGTGTTTCACGTGCTTTCCAGGGTAGCTTGATTGCGGTGTGGCATCCCCCGTGTTTCTCATGGGGATTCTGCTTCTCGGCGATTTTTTTTTGTGTGTCGATTGGCACCCGTGAGGCTCCAGGTCCCCGACGTCGTTCTCTTTTCTTTTTTGCTGGGTGTCTTTTCGCAATGGATCTTGGTCTGTTTTTGTGGTTTTTTCGAGCTCGTCATTTTGTGTGCGTGTGCTAGTCTGTGTGCCTCTGCCATTGCCTCCCCCAAAACTCCACACTCCTCTCAGGACAGCCCAGCATGGCGCCGTGTGAGCGATGTCGCTTCCGAGGCTGCGGCAGCAGCAGCAGAGGAGGTCTGTCCCGATCCGTCACGTGACACCATACATATCATCCAGATAGCCGCTCGTGCAGCACCAGCAGCCACAACGACGGCTTTGGTCGGGGATACTATGGAGCTTTCGGAATTTCTCTGGGCGATGTCTACACCTGGGGACGCTGCAGAGGCAGCGGAGCAGGGCACTGGTGGTCAGTTGGCGGACGAGCGGGGTGAGCGTGGCGTCGAGCGACACGGGCGGGGAGGCCGCCGAGGCCGCGGCCGAGGCGGCGGCCACCGTGGGGCAGGGCTGCGGCAGGGCGGGGCAAGGCGTGGGCGGGGTATTGAGCGCCCTCGGTCAGACAACGGTCGCAAAACCCGGACATCTGTGCCTTTGGGAGACAAGATCGCTCTTATTTGTAGCATCCCTGGCCTTGACTTGGCGCCGGCCCGGGATGGCGACCAGGGGGCACCAGGTGCCCCACAGGTGAGAGAGGGACTTCTGATGGGTTTTGGCATATTTGTGAGGGACTTCATTTGAGAGAATTTGAGTGTGAGATTAGTGAGGGAGAATAGAATCAGTAGTGATAGTGGCCCCCGACCTGAGGAGGTTAGACTCGGGTCGGGGCCACTCGGGGGTAGGGGGGGGCTACCTGGCCCACGTGCCGAGGCTCCTCCAGATGCACGTTAAGAGGGACAGCGAGGCGCCCTTGGCCCGCGCCCTCAGGAAAAAGACAACTGCGCGTTTGCTTTCCTCTTCCCCGTGTGCACATCCGTGCGTATCTGTTTGCTCTGTTAGCAGGCACGTGAGGCAACGGGCATACCACTCTCGTAGTTCCCCTTTCTGTGTTACCTGTCCCTTTCCACCGAGGGATATTGACGCGTGTCTGAGAGGATCGAGTTTTATACCACATATTTGGTGGAGCAGCAGGGGATTGGAGTGTTTGAGAAGACCCATTTGGGAGCAGTGGTTGGGTTTTTCCTGTTCTGTCCTTTTCTGTGGTTTGGGAATTATTTGCACCCGGTCACGGGAATCCCATTCCTGGCTCCCCAACCCCTCTCTTGTGGTCTGGCGATCTTTGGACACGCAGGCAGCTGGACTGTGGCTGTCAAGAGACCAACATGGCTACCCTCCCTGGCAAGACGGTGCCCGAAGGGGTAAACCCCGCGTCCCTCGACGCATCCCTGGTCACCGCGGGGGACGGTGTCCAACCTGGCGCTGTCCCTACGGGCGAAGCAGACCTGGACGCGACACCCGGTAGCGGGCTGGAGTCTACAGGCGGCCAAGTACCTCCTGCTCCCGCTCCTCCTGCTGTCCCTCCTGTGGGAGCCACCCCGGGGTCAACTGCGTTCGAGTCCGCGCGAAGCAGACGACTCCCTCCTTTCCGTTCTACTCCTGAACTTCCAGGGATACCCCCTGGTGTGTTTACTCCTGGACCTACAAATGGCAGCTGGGTGTATACACCTCTTCCTGTGGGCGCTCGCAGTGCCAGAGGCACCGCTGTAACTGGTTCTACGGGTCCCCCTGAGACCTCGACTCCTGGGACCGGCCAAGCTTTTTCCTCCCCTGGCGTCCTATGGGGCGGGAAGCTCCAAGACCGGTAACCGGAGCAGCCGGAGGCGGCGGCGTCGTCGTCGTCACTCCAGCACCAGCGAGACCAGTTCCTCCAGCTCTGAGGAGGATCACGACTGGGACGCGACCCCTGGTCCCACCCGGCGCAGGCTGGACGAGTTTGACTTTCCTGCCCATCAAGTGGGGGACGCCTCCCTGATCAAGGTCACGTATTGGGGCAACTACCGGCTGGAGATCCAAGACCAAGGTTACACCCGGAAGATGGCCAAGAAAATGGCATCCCTGAACCGGCGCATGCAGCCGAGTTTCGGGGGACAACCTAAGTTTTCTGGGAAGAAGCTGGCGCTTATCTTTGCCTTCCAGCGCCGGTTTGTCAAGGCATGTAACGACAACGATGTGTCGGAGGGCAAGGCACTCTACCCTCTTGTCAACTTCATGACCGGGGGAGCGGAACAGCGGTTCGCACAAGTTCTTCCAGATTCAGCCGGACACATCGTCGGGCGTACCGTTGGGAGCTATCCGGAAGCGGTCAACTGGCTCCTGTCCAACTACGCGGACGCGGACTCCCTGAGCAAGGCGGTGGGAAAGTTGAACCGGGCTACCATGGAGCGACAAGAAACTCCAGAGGCTTCTCGGAAGGGCTTCCTGAATATCTTCAAGTTGGCGCTGAGAAGTACAACCAGGAACACCATGAGCATACCTTCCAGCAGCTGATGGCCTACATCCAGGGCAAGCACCGGCAAGCCAAGGCCCTCCAGGCTCCCATGGTGTCGACTCCCAAGCCGTTGTCGCGAGTTCGTCCCGGACCCGACAAGTATAAGGGAGGTGATATCCCAGTACCGGTACTGGCTGTTGGCGAGAACTCTCCCGTGGCGCCAGGTGACAAGTGGGGTGGCTTCGTCTCTAAGGAGCAGCCTTCCTTGGTAGCCCCTGAGCAAGTCAAGAACCAGCGTTTCCGGTCTTGTTGGCTGTGCCAGAAGGAGGACCATATGTCTTACCAGTGCCCGACCATTCCCAAGGATCTCCAGGAGAAGCTCAAGCGTCAAGGGCTAGTGTTCGCTAAGGCGGTCAACTTGGCTGGCCGGCGAGCGCCTACCAAGACGGACAAGGCACAGGTACACGCGGTCCGGGTGGCAACCTTGCAGAGCATCACAGAGGCTCTGACCAAGGAAGCTCCTTCGGACTTTGACCTGAAGACCGAGACATCCAAGGAATCCTTGGACTCGGGAAGCGAGTAGGGCAGGCGCTTTCCCCGAGTGTCTTCCCGAATATCCGACGGCAGGGTACTTCTACCTGTTCTCCCCTTGCGTGCCCGGAGAAAGGACGGCAGTTACCTGCTCAACTGGTAGCCGCCTGGACACCCTGTTTGTTCAAGGGGACCTTGCTCGTCTTGCGTAAGGACAACCTCGAGATTAATGCTCGTATGCATGTGGGGGATAGTCTCCCCCAAGCTGTCACTCCGGTGGTTGACACGGGAGCCGGACCAAGCGTCATCACTGAGAACCTGCTACCGCCGGGCTGGCGTCGAAAAGCCTGGAGAGCCCCCACCAAGACCTGGATTGTAGACGCTTCGGGTCAAACCTTACGACCGCTTGGCCGCCTTCCTGTCGCCCCCCATTTGTCAACAATGAACCAATGCTTTTTCCATTTCTCGTGGTCAAGACCCTCTCCGTCCCCCTCATCCTAGGCTGGGACTTCCAGAAGCAGCACGTCATGCGTATCCTGCCCGGAGAAGGAAAGGTGCAGTTCAACCATGGGTTTGTGTCGCTGGTGCTGTAGCATCTGGACGCCAAGTTTCGTGTAGTCAAGAGCAAGAAGGACCGTGTGCCACCCTCTACCTTAACACTCTTCAAAGCATTGCTCCTTCCTTCTCGTTCTGAGACCACGGTTCAAGTGACCACCCGGACCACGGGTCAATGTTTGATCTATGGACGCAAGGAGTTTCTGGCGAAACACCGGCTACACTTGGCCCATGGGCATCACAAGAGAGTGGAAAGGTGTGGCAGGATTGACCCCAGGTGGGGGGGCAACAAGTGCCATGCAAGGGGCGGCAGGCAACTAGCCTGACCCGTTTCTCCCCATGCATTTGGGTCCATATTCCCTAAGTTAGGGATAGTTAGCGTAGTAGTAAATCCAACGTGGATTTGAGGGTTTTCTGCATTTTATCGTCTTGAATTTTCGTGTGGCCCGGTGGGCAGGTGCTGGGGTGGGAGATTCTGAGTGGCGAGCTTCTGAGGGGACCCTGGGGGGATAAGGGGAGGGACAGCGGGGCTTGGCCTCGCTTCTCCGTCCCGACCAAGAAGCTGTTGGCCCGCACACCATCTTCTTGTTTGTTAGTGGGGGGATTGCCCCACGACAGGGACAGCGTGTGTGCGACTTGCACTGCTTCCGGTTCCCCCGGCACGGGAGGCAGCCCTTGCGCACCGCCCCAACTTGGGTGCCGTGTGTGCGAGTGGTTTTTGCCTCAAAAGGCACACCCCATTCTCGGTGCTCATCGTCAACGTGAGCCGGAAGCCAATAACTATCGCCAAGGGTACTCGAGTTGGAACGGCAGAAGCTTACCGAGGCTCTGCCCGTGCCATGAGCAAGAAGGATCTCCTGAACGTGCAACAAGAACTGGCATCCAACCTAACCGCCTTAGGCGTACCTCCAGAACAAGCAAAAGCTGGTGGTGTTACCCCGAAACCCGATCAAGCACCACCCAGGATGCCGAATGTCAACCACGTGCCATATGGGGCTATCCCGGAGCAAGGGCTTTCCTTTTGGCCGCACCAATGCTCCAACTATCTTCCAGAGAGCCATTGACATCATCCTGTCGGGACTAAGATGGAGGACATGTCTGGTTTACTTGGACGACATTATCGTCTTCTCCAAGACCCCAGCGGAACACCTAGTGTGGCGTTGTGGCCCTTAGGTACCGTTGGGACCCGGGAGGCTGACTTGGGACCCGGCTGGCAGCGTTTCGTGGAACCCCGCGCTGGCTTGGGATCCCTGCAACGGTGGCCCGTGGCAGTGGCGACACGCCCGGTGCCCTGACTGGTCCTCCGGAGTGGAGGACTTGCCCGGTTGGGGGCATACTGACCTTCGGGTCATTTTCTTGATTTTTTGCATTTATATTCCTTGCGTGATTTCGTGTCTTTCCCCTTTTCCCACTGGGTTTTTTTCGGGGATTGACAGTTGTGTGGAGGGGGATTTCGCTTGCTTTTCGTGTGTTGGCCCGGTGAGCGGCCGGTGCCTTGCTGGCACTTGGCCCGCTGGGGGCGCCCTCTGGGGGCCTCGCTCAGGGCCCCTGGAGGGGCCACGGGGGGAGGTTCTTATGGGGTGCTCCGGGGTTCTCCCCGGGGCCATCTTGTAAAATCAACAGTACTTTGGGTTCCTTCTCCCTCGGGCTTTTGTCCTGTTTACCTTTGCCTCGTATCGTGGCGGGCGAGTGGACCAGCAAGGGCTCTTACCTGTTCCTTCCTGGACATCGGACTGTGGTCTCTGTGTGTGTGGTTGTGGTTTCTGGGTCCGGGAATCTGGATCCCATTACGCTACAAATTGATCCATGTTGCCAGGAGATGGTTCGGCAGGATCAGTAAGGAGAGGTCCAAGATATTATTCCATAGGTATGAGGCATTGGATTAGGGGGGAAATCCTTACATTGACCGCCTTAGCGAACAGTAGTCCTTGACGCTTGAGCTTCTCTCGGAGATCCTTAGGGATGGTCGGGCACTGGTAGGACATATGGTCCTTCTTCTGGCACAGCCAACAAGACCGGAAACGCTGGTTCTTGACTTGTTCAGGGGGCACCAAGGAAGGCTGCTTCTTGGAGTCGAACCACCCCATTTGTCACCTGACGCCACGGGACAGGTCTCGCCAACAGTAGCAAACAAATGTAGAGCCAGCTGATGGCTGGATGAAGGCATAGACGCGCAAGTAACATTTTCACGTTTCACCCCCTTAAGGAGTGCCAATAATGCATGCTTGTTCGTCGGGGGGCGGCGCAAAATCCTCTTAGGCCCCCCCGCATCAGGGGACGTAGTGGAAGAAGCTCTAGGGGGACCGCCCCTTACGCGTTGCCCGAAAATGAGGAAACAGAGGAGCTCCCCTTGGGGGAACTCGGTCGATCTACCTTCCCCTCTGGGGAGGGCGTAAACGCAGCAATCGCCCCGCCAGTTCGGGCGGAACCTCGGGCCTCCTTGCGCTCCGCGCGCGCCTTGGCCATCTGTGCTCGAGTCGCCTCCTGGAGGTGAGGACAATTCGACATCCAATGGGAGGTACTATTGCAGACGTCGCAGGGGAAGAGCTCCCGCTTCCCGTCCGTCCATCTTGACCCCCAGAGGGTCGATAATCCTTGCGAGAAGAGCCAGCGGCCTCCCCCACCTCCTGAGGTGACGACGTAACAGCCGCCAGAGCTCGACGCGCCACGCGGCGAGCGTTATGCTCCGCGTCTTCTTTCGCCTTCAATTCCTTGGCGGCGGCTTGAACCCGCCGCCGGAAATCTCCTGCCCGTTGGTCATACTGTACCACCAGCTCAATAGGAGCATGAGGGTGGTCAGCTACGTAGTTCCGTACCGCGTGCCGAATTTCCCACCAAGTGCCCTGCATAAAGCGGGCTCGAACCTGGCCCGAGGTTTGTATGTATCCACACTTCGCGTGGAGCTCCATGAGGCGGCGGTGAAACGCCGTCTCCGTCTCATCCTCCTCTTAGGAGGCACCATTGAAAATGGCCTCCTGTTCATTCAGGAGATGCTCATCTGCGTACGCGCGCAGAAGCCTATTCACCTGTTCCAAATAGGAGGTCACCTCCCCAGTACGCCGGCCGTCATCGACGGACGGGCGAATTCGACAATGGTCCCTCTTCAAGGAATCCTTAGTAAATTCCGGGAGAATGAGCAAAGCTCGCCCCGCTGAGAGGCCATTATCACTTGCCGCTTTTACGAAGCGGTTGAGAAATTCGAAGACTCCCAGAGGAGGGTCTCCCCCCCATTTACAATTGCGACCAAGTACACTGGTCAGGTCCTTTCGCTTCTTACCCAGGCCTTGGGCCTCGGCTCCTGATACTCGGTTGTCCTGGTCCTTGAGAGCATATGTCTCACAGTCCAGAAGGCTCCCACACCGGTCGTCTGCCGGAATGATCTTGGGGGGAATCTCCCGTAGGGGGACTCGCCCCGGTGCTGCCTGTGCGGACATTGCTCGGACTACAAGTCGCGGGCGCCGACGGCGCTCGGGAGGCGAAGCCTCCCCTCCGGAATAGTCCGAAGTCGACTCAGATGACGAACTGGGCTGCCGACCACGCTGGCGCTCCCGCTTCTGCACATTTCGCTCCACAACACTCAACAGTTGGTTGAGCGGAGTCAGCAGGCCGCTAACGGTCTCCACCATCGCTTTCTTCCACTCCTCCGTAGGAGTATCCGATCCAGGGGCCACAAGCGCTCGAGGTGTCTCCTTAGAAGACGATGCCCCCATGAGGGAAACCGGAGGGGTGGGCGTTTACTCAGAATCCACCCCCGCAAAGGGGAAAATCCCAGGAAAATTGCCGAAGCCGGTCGAGTGCCCTCCCTCGCGCCTCCCGCACGGCTAGAAGTACGGTTCGCCCGATGGGCCTTCCGAACCGATTTCCAGCAGGGGTAGCCGGGTGGTCACCCTACGGGTGGCCAGGTCATCAACTCCAGTCCCTTGGACGCGCGGAGGAGCAGTGCCTCCAATCGCGGTCTCCTTCGTCGCGGATGAACCGCCCTCCAGAACTCACGTCTCCCCCTGAGGGGGATTCTGTTCGTTATCAGACATCACTACGACCGCGTTCCCTTAGGAAAGACAGAGCACAACCACAGAAAGAGTACGAAGAAGGGGCAGACCCCATTGGCCAGAAGGAACCTAGTCCCCTCCCCCGCTGATCCACCTACCTGTACTGGTCTTACGTACCTTAGGCGCGTAGCACCCAGAACACACAGAGAAACAACCCACCAAGAACGCGGGGAGACCGGAGAGATACTGAACCGCCGACCGCCTGGCTGGTTCACGCGGGGATCCGCGACCAGGACGACAGTGTTCAAGCACACGCAAGTATGTTTTTTTCGAAGGGGGAAGCAACGCGCACCCCCTCGCACACTCTTACCCTCTTTCACCCGCACCCGGCAACCCTCCACACCGGGCCACGTGCGGGCCAATCAAAACCCTCCAAGATGTCCGGAGGTCCCCCTCCCCCACAGATCATCCCTGCCAGTGGGGCAGGAATATCTAAGATACGGGGAAGAAGAGCCCCGCCGGACATCAGTGCCAACACTCAAGATCTCCCCAATCTCACAATCACACAAAATACACATTCACAATCCAAACACCAAATGCATCCCATCCCGGATTATTGACCAAAGTCCAACTCCTGTCAGGGGAAAAGCCCATACACTAGGAATCCCAATATGGGCCCCAAAACCAATGGCGACCCGGTCCCATCTCCATAGGAGGGGACCGATTGGAAGCCAGTAAAATCCCGAGGGGCCTAATCGGCCCCCTCTTCCTCACTAGGAAGGTGGGCACAGGGGTACGACGCGATCTCTACGAGGTCCCACCCACGTGGAGGGCCCATCGGGTCCCTACACTACCAGCCGCTGGACCTGGGGATTATTGCCTGTCTCAAAAAACGGTACAAGCGGAGGCTATTGGACCTGGTCGTCGGCGCTTTTGACTCTATGGGGGGCACAGGAGCCTCTCGAGATCCGGTGGCGGGTGCCAATGCGGGGGCAGCGAATGCAGCCGAAGATCCAGTGGCCGGCGAGGTGTTGCGCGCGGCTGCGGGCCCAGTGGCGAGCGTGCCGGTTGCCCCAGCGAGCGTGGGAGCGGACCACGTGGCTGCAATGCACGGGGACTACCGCGCATCATCCCGGTCGCTGGGCTCGGACGTCTCTTCTATTGTGTCAATGATGGCGGGTTGTCGCTTTGGAGAGAGTACGTTTGGCAACACACCAATGCCTGCAAGGGAGACAGCCGTGCAGAGGTGGTTGATGAGGGAAGATGACGAGTGCGTGAGGGCTGCAACTGCCGATGCGATTGTGTATGAGAGCGAGGGGTGGGGAGACAATGCGGACATGGAATGCAATGCTGGGTCTAGTGATGACAGGGACAATGAACGACTTGCCATGGTGTTTTTCCCTTTTTTCGCCGCCTGTGCACGGATATGCGAACCCAATCCTCTGGAACTGGGGCAATGCTGGGGTGCAAGAGAGGGGGGGGAGGTGGAGGCGGTGCAGGGATCTCGCTTGTCAGATGCAGTCGAATGGCTCGATACAGTGATGACCCGGTTGTAAGCGTCCCAGTTGTATGGCACCCTGCCATATAACTGGGAGCATCGCGACCGTCGTCCTTCATGGACTCGATCGCCACTCTGTACGATCGTCCTGCATACAGTGCAAACAAATGGAATGAAGTTACCTGGAGAGCAAGGGGGCACGAAATCGGGGACCATTGGAGCACCCTCCGTCGAGGACCCCAGCGTCGTCGACCCCAGCGTCATCCACCCCACCACAGCCGTCCTCATCCTAGCGCTCCTCCTCGTGCCTACTTCACGCGCACGGGCGGGGTTCGACGGTCGTGGACCTCTTGAGGCAGGATACATGCTTGGGGTTCATCGCGGTGGGACCTTTCGTGTGCCTCACCTGCATGCGTTGTTCGTTGTGGGCTAGGGTAGCCTACCATTTGTGCGTATCCCATTCCCGACTTTTTTTTTTGTTGGCTGGGTTCCTCTTCCCAATGAATGTTAGTCATTTTTTGTGTTTATTTTTGAGCTTGTTCTCTCGTGTGCTTGTGCTAGCCTGTGCGCCTCTGTCGTAGTGGACCCCTTTCCCCCCGACCCCTCCCAGATCCTACCAGAATGGCAACGTGTGGGCGACCTAGCCACCGCGGCCGCGGTGGCCGCGGCGGAGGAGGTCTGCCCCAGCCCGTCCCGTGAGACGGTGCAGGTCATCAAGATAGCCGCTCGTGCAGCAACAGCAGCCACGGCGACGGCACTCGGATGGGACCCCATGCAGCTCTCGGACGTACCCTGGGGGGCATCTCCCCGCAGGGAGCAGTGCATGGCGGGTGCGGCGGGCGCGGTCCCGCGCGGTCTAGCCAGTACCGGCGACGAGCAGGCCAGCGCGCACGGTGCGCGGGACGGCGGGAGCGCCGCCGGGCAGAGCGGCAGCGGAGGGGACCGGCTGGGCGGCCAGGCACTGGGGCGAGGCGGGCAAGGGCTAGGACGACGTATTGAGCGTCCGCGATCGCGTGCTATCCGAAAACGGCGGACGCCCATTTCTTTAAGCGACAAGCTCTCGCTCATCGCTCTCAAGGATGAAGGTCACTCATGGACCGAGACGCTAGCCATCGTTCCGCTCCACATCAGTCGGTCGGCCGCAAGAGGCATCTACAAAAAGCGGGTCGACTACAGTCGCCGAGCAGCGACGGCTGAGGACCCGTCGTCGTTTCGTCGGAGACGCTCATACTTTGAGCAGATATCCCAGGGTCTATGGGAGTGGTACTCGACCCTCCAGCGCCTGGGCGCGCGGTACGTGCCGGTGTCGGGCGCTCTTCTAGAGCCCTGAGCGAAGCGCATCGCGAGAGAGCAAGGGGTGGATGATTTTAAGGGTTCCCGCCACTTCGTGCAAAACTGGGCGAAGCGCAACAACCTCCGCAACATTGCGCTGTGGGGGCAGGGCGGGCCAGCGGATACGGAAGGAGCGGCCGAACGCATCACTGAGATTCGGGCAGAACTCGAGGCCTACCCGGCGGAGCGGATATACAACATGGACGAGACCGGGCTCTTCTACAGGCGCATCCCCAACCGGTCCTACGTTCGTACGTGGAGGCAGGCGGGCGGCGGCAGGCACGTGGCACCAAGGCGATGAAGGCGAAGGACCGCGTTACCCTCGTTTTGGCCTGCAACGCAACGGGGAGCCACAAGATCCCGGTCGCCATGATCGGCAAAGCGAAGCAGCCACTGTGCTTTGAGCCCCCTCGTCGTCAATGCCCTCTTCCGTACTTCTCTCAGAAGAGTACATGGATGGACGCCGCTATTTCCAAGTCTTGGTTCGAGACGGTCTTCCTCCCCGCTGTTCGGGCGCGCACTACTCATCCGGTGGCGTTACTGTCCGACAATTGCGGGGCTCATAACGACATCGAGAGCGAGCAGGTCAAGTTCGTTGCTCTCCCTCCAAACTGCACATCGGTCTACCAACTACTGGACCTGGGCATCATCGCCTGTCTGAACAGACAATAAAAGCGACAGTTGCTGGACCTGGTCGTCGCTGCGTTCGGCTCAACCGGCACCAACGAAGCGCCACCGGTGACGAGGTCGGATTCGGCGACGCCGGCGACTGACCACACACGTGACCGGCCACCTGGTATGGGCGTCCAGGCGCCACGATCGGGCGTGCTATCTGAGGCGGGGGCGGGCGCATTGATCGCAGGCGCGGCGGGGCGAACCGCCTGCCCAGTGGCGGGAGCAAATGTGGCCAATGCTCGCGCAGCGAGCCCAATCGGCCCCCCAGTGGCGGGGACGGGTGTGGCCGACGAGGCTGGCGCACCCGCGGCGGGTCGACACGGCCCCCAAATGGCAGCGGCGGGCCTGGGCATTGCTGGCGTGGCGCGGCCAAGCGGTCCACCTGTGGCGGGGACGGGTGTGTCCGGCGGGGCTGTGGCGGGGTTTGATGGAGCCACACTTGCGGGAACGTGCCCGCCAATGGAACCCCAAGCGATCTCGCGACACAGTTCGTGGCTCACGGCCAACGGTTCGTGGCAGGCGATTGAAGAGACACCAAGCGACGAACGGGCGCGCCCGCCAATCACGGCGGCGGATGAGAACGCGCTGCGCGCCACCGTCCGATGTGCTGCGCGGCTGTCTGCTCGGCGGGCGGCGCGCGGCGCGATACGGCGAGCCGCTGACGGAGACCGTGGCCCGGCGCACGCCGCTTCCAATTCTAAGCCGCTGGTACACGTGAGCGCCGGTGCCACCATTCCGGGAGCGTCTGCCAGGGACGGCCAGGACGCGGTGGCCGGAGGGCCGCCGCATGCAGATCACAATTCCGGCGGGGCCACTGAGATTAAAGGCGCTTCACGATCTGGTGCCGTCGAGGCAGGCCCGGGAATATGGGGCTTTCCGTGTGACTGGCCCCCCGCCACTGCCGTGAATTCCGATCTGCCGAGTGGCCGGCGCTCTCGCCCTCGAGCCCCACCCGCCGATATTCGGGGTGTCAGAGACGGGGCTGTTGCGCATCTACAGGACACGTCCGAGATTGTGCTTGAGTAGTGGAATGCCGTGGAGCCCTCTACTATCGCGCACTGCTGGCTGAAGTCGACCATTTTTCCAGCCGCAGTTGCGATGGATGTCGCCGCGTTGCACAGTGAGTACCGCTCCTCCTCACGATCACTAGCCTCTGACGTCGAGTCGGTCGTGTCTCTGATGGCGGGGTGTCGCTTCGGCGAGGGAGCCTTTGGGGACACCCCCGCGTCTGTGAGGGAAATCGCTGTGGAGGATTGGCTGACACGGGAGGATGATGAGGGCGTCAGGGCGGCTACGGTAGACGCCATCGTGTTTGAGGAGGGGGGTGCAGACGCCGTGGACGGCATTGATGACGGTGCGTCGTCCACCAGCGACTGTGAATGACCGGCTTTCTTCTCTTTGTTTGCCATCGTGTTCCCTGTGCGCGCCAGTTCCAGCCGAGAAAAGTCCTTGTGGGTGGGGGAGGGAGTAGAGGTAGGGGCGACAGTGCCGGGGGGAGGGAGGCGGGGGCTGGAGGGGAGGGCCGTCCCGAGACCTGCACCGCCAAGTCGAATGGCTCGCAGCACGGATGTGCATCGAGCCTTGCAGTCGCAACTGTTCCGGGGCAGCTGACGTGACGCCATCCGGAAACATACGAAATACGGAATTGGGCCGATGCCCAGCGGTCGACCGATTGCACACTGTCCAGCTCGGCCTCAGATTCACGCGTTTGACAGTGATTTTGGACCTTGATCAGCATTCGAAGAGGACACGATCGCCGGCGAGCCGGCGACGTCCAGGGTTGACAGGTAATAATTATCATGTCAAAATTACTGGGTAAATTGTCGCAAAAAGAAACGATCACGAGGCTGCGTGTTCATAATCATCAAACGGTCGACTACGTGTCCCAGGATCCGTGCGAGCCCTCCGTTGAGCCATCGTGCTCGACGGGAAAGACGCGATAACCATGAACGCGACCACCGTGGCGGCGACAGTCACCTGTGACAGTCCTGTCCCCCACTCGAAGGCACTTCGCAGCGAAGGCGAGGAGGTGGCTCTCAGCTACATGGTTGCCACCGACGTTGGCGTCCTTTCCACCGCCGACGTTGTCCCGCGCATCGACGGCCACATCGGCGAACAGGCTGCACTCCGCGCGAGGGCGGCGAGGCCCGACGCCGTGCGCATGGCAACCTCCCTGAAGGCGATGCGCCCGTCAACGGCTGGGGAAAAGGGCGGTACGTTGGTGCGAATGTCGGGAGGGCGGTCGCAGTCACCATCAGGCGGATCATCCTCGTCACCACGGACAAGGTCAGCCATCTCCAGTCGGTCTGTGCTTCAATTTTGTAACACGTGTCAAGAAACGTGGTGATAGTTATCATTTGATAATTTTGATCATTATCGCATAGATTTACTAACGATCGATGGTTTCTTGAAATATAACAACCCTGGCGATGTCTGGAAGCGGACGCCCCGCCACTGCATCGCTGGAACGGGGGCTACAAAGTGCACAAGGGTGCCATATAACCGGGTCATGACTGTAGATGGAGAGGTCGAGAGGTGGTGATTTCAAGTCCGTAGTTGGACGCTGCCCTGAGCAATCGACCACTGGAGTCCAGTTCGACCTCAGAAGCCTGCGATCGAGAGACCACGAACAGTCCTTTCCCAGTCAAAAAGAGCACGACCGCCAGGCAATCGAGGTTTTTAGGCTAAGAAGTTTGACTGGAACAGGGGCTACAAAGTGCTCAAGGGTGCTATATAACCGGATACTGTACTGACTGTAATGGGGGAGGCTCTGTTTCTTGTCGGAGGGCACGCCACGATCTGCTCTCCACCACCCCGCCGCCTCCGCCCCTCGCCGCCGCCTCCGCCACTGCCGCAGCCGCTGCCGCCACCGCCGCTGCTCTCGCCGCCAGCGACGGTCACCTGGCGCGCAACGGCGGCCCCCCACCGAGGGTCTTCCTCCCCCAGGGCACCCGCAGCTCGGCGGCGACGACTCCGCAGCCCAGACGCGCTGTCCCCCCGTTCCACTGATGGCGGCGGTGCATCCCCCTGCAGTGCCGCCACCGCGGCCGCCACGTGGGCCGTCGGCGTGGCGGGGGCGTCATGGACCCTCCGCCGCCCTCCCCCTGCGGCGCACCTTGTCGGGTGTGGCGAGTGGTGGCACCACGGGATGGTGGGGCGTGGCGGGCCGCGGTGCAATGCGGCGGGGGGCGTGGGTGGGACGGGTGGCACGGCGGCTCTCACCCGAGAAGGGAGAAACCAAGGAGGGCTGTATCCCGGATAGCGGGGGGGACGGTGATGGTGGCGGCGGCGGCGGCAGCGGCGACGGACGTGGCGAGGATGGTGGCCGCGCCTACATCGGGACCGCGTCGTCAACAGACGGCGACGCGGCTATCGCAAATGGATGGGGTCCTCGCCTAGGTGGGGGGGCGCGGGGGGGGGGGGTAGGAGGGGTGGGTGGTGCTGGCGCGGGCGCGTGACGAGCCCCCTGCCCTGCGTCGGTGCCGCCGCCACGTTGTTGTCCCACCCCGCGTGGCTGCGACGCCGGCACCCTGGGGAGGAGGGTGGCGAGATTGGGGAGAGGCGGTGGGAGGGTGGTGAGCGCGCCACACGGTCGTGTGGCGTCGTTGTGTGCCCACTGCCCTGGGGGAGCGGAGTCACGCTGGGCGCGCGGTCGGCGGCCGCCGCCTCCGCGGGGCACGGGCCGTCCTCCACCGGGCGCCCCCTGTGGTGGGGCGATGCTCATTGTTCGCCCTCAGCGGCCGGGTGGACCGTGCGGCAGCGTGTGGGAAGGGTGAGGCCGCCGCCGCCGCCGAGGTTGCGGCGGCGGCGGCGGCAGGGGTGGTGGTGGCGCCGGCGGCGGGTACAAGAGCGCGCCCCCCTCGCGGCGAGAAGGAGGTATCAAAATCGGGGTCATCAGCCCGCAAAGGTCACCTTCCGGCGCTCTTCCCCCCCCCCCCACCCCTTGCTTGCATCACCGCCCCCTTCCCCCTCCTTCCCCTTTTGGTCGACTCTCGTGACGCTCCTGTCCTCTGTTCGAGGCGCCGCCCATCTTCCGATCGCTCCGCTCGTCCAAGATGGGTCGGTGTGGTGTCCCTCCCCGCCGGTGGGTGGTGGCCGCCGCCGCGGCGAGTGCTGTCACGGCGCTCACCGCCACCACGTGTACCGCGGGTCCAGTTGGCCTTCCCCGCGTCGCCACTTCCGTGATGAACGGCCTGCCGGCCGGATGGACGGCAGCGGCGACGACGGTGGCGGCGGAGACACCCGCGGTGGCTGCCCCATGCGCCGCCGCCGGCGCGGTGGCGCCAGCGCTCTATCCGCCCGCGGGCGCAGTGGCGGACGGGGCAGGGGGCTGGGTGGTGGTGCCTGCTGGAGCGCCGGCCGCAGGGGGCGCGCCCAAGGGGCCGCCGCCGCCACTGCCGGCTCTGCCTCTGGCGGGGACACCCGCGCCAGCTGCGCCCGCCGTGGTCCCCGCTGGGGCGGCGACGCCGCAACAGGCCGCGGCCACCCCAACGGTGCCGCCGCCTACTGGGCCGGTAGTCGGGGCGGCGATACCACTGGAGGGGGCGTCCCCCACCTTTGATGTCGACCCTGTGGTGGTTGAGACCGAAGCGCCCATCCCCCCCCCGCCAGCCGTAGCCCCCGTGGGGGCGCTGCCGCCCCCTCTCGCGGCGACGGCGGCGCCATTGCTGCCGGTCGTTCCGGTCGGGGGCGCCTTTATCCCCCCGCCCCGGTGCCCATCATTCCCCCCCTTCAACCTCTACACCGCTGGCGCCGTCACACTCTCTGCGTCGGAGGTCCTGGGCCCGCTGGCATGTGGTGGCAACGCCAACCTGACGGGCTTTTCCATCAACTACAACTCCACCTGTGATCCAACGTCGGGAGCGCTCGCGTTGGCCGTGGGTGGGGTGCTATCAGCCTCGTCTGGGCAGGTCATCAATGGGGGCATCTCGGTAAGCATCCCCCTGCCCCAAACGGTCGGCCAGGTGTGTACCCGGCCAGTAGTCGCGGGGGCGGTGGACTTCCGCCGCATCACCACCGCTGCCGTTGCCTCGTCGGCGGCGCTGTGCGACGGACCCGCGCCCGTTGGGTGTGTCACCCGCACCGACGCCGGCGGCGGGGTGGTGTTTGACGTTTCCGCTGCGCCGCCGGCCTCGTTGGCCGTCTGCAACGTGCCGGCACAGGTACTCACCGCCGCGACGGGGGTGACAGTGGCAGGCCGCCGGTCGGCCGGGACGGTCGTCGCTATCAACGTGGAGGGTAGCGGCGGCAACCCGGCGGCTGCGGCTGTGCGCCTTTTTGGCTGCGAGTTCTTCGGTTTCACCCCGGCCACGACGGTGCTCAACTTTTGTGGCGTCGCCCGGTTGACGGTGGACAATGTGGGGGTGCCCGCAGCGGTATTGGGGCCTGCGGTGGCGCTGGACGGGCCGTCTGGGCACGTGCAAGGCAGCGTCGTCGCGGCGGCAGTCAACACTGGGATTGAGTTTCGTAACGCGCCGTTTGCGTGTTAAACGGCTGCGGGAGGTCCGTAGCCGTAGTCGGACTGATCGAGAGTGCAAAGGGAACAAGAGGTCGCTGGTCTGTGCCGCACATTGAATGTGGAGAGGAACGCTTCGCGAGCGGCCCCGGAGCACCCCGCTTTCTTTCATGGTGTCCCACGACGTGTATAGGTGTTGCGTGCGAAAGAGGACCCGGAGTGTCCCTCCTGTCGCCTTCGCGCCCATCGTCGAGCGCACCACCAGTGCACTGTATGTGTGTACGGTCCAGTACTATAATTGTGTACACACATGTACAAACATTCATACGTGTGTACAGTTCAGTCATATTTTGTGCGGACGTGATGTGCCCCTGCTGATCTGCCCCATCTGCAGCCACCTTTTTGCAGCTGCCTCGCCGGCAGTGAAAATCATCTCCGATTCACGAGTAACAAAAAGTACGCACAATGATAAGCACGGTCAAAGAAGTAGCGTACTTCGCGTAGCAATGCGGAGTCGCCTCTTGGCGACAGCCCGGCCAACGATCGAACAATACGATCCACGGTTGGATGGACAGGCCTTTGCCCTGTGCCGTGCTTCCTTCTGCAAGGACCACTGTGCCGCATGCATGCTCGAGCAGAGCCCTGGTGGGCCAATCCCGCTGGCTTGACAAGCAGCAACTTGGTCGGCTAGAAGCTCTACACCCCGCTTCCAGACGACCCGTCGGAGGACGGCGAGGGACCGTGAGTGTTCGTCATGAGTGCTCGCTGCTGGTCGCGTCGCTGTGGCCTCTTTTCTCTGGCGCTTCCAGTGCTGCTTCTCCCCCTGTTGCTCCCGCTCATTGTGCATCCATCAAGGGCCGACTCCTCCTCTCCTTCTCCCTCTCCCTCCCCCTCCCCCTTGCCCTCCCCCTCTTCACCCTCCTATTTTCGCGCAGACCCGACGTCTGCGGACCAGTCGGCTCCCTCCGCCAAGCTCTTCCCTGCTGGTCTTGTCTCTCCCCTATTCCGCGAACAGCGGCTCTCCCACTATGCGTTTCACCACACGGGGAGCCAGGCGCGGCTGGCGCGCCTGGTCGCGCCCCCCCCCGCCACCATTGTCATCGTCGGGGTGGAGTGGGGGACGGACGCGATTGCGCTGGCGCGCGCTGGCTACCGCGTCATTGGCATCGAGCCGCTGAGTCACTTCGTCGCCCACATGACGGAGGTAGCCGCCCGCGAAGGCCTCGACATCCGCATGGTTCACGCCGCCGCCGGTGCTACGTCGGGCGAGGAGGTGACGGTCAACTATGAAAACGCTGGCGAGGCGGGGGTGGAGACCGTCACTGCCGTGACGGTGGACGATGTGTTGGAGGCAGAGCCTGGCGGCGCCCCCGCAACTGTTGCCGTGCTGGCTGTTGACATCCAGGGGGAAGAGGCTGCTGTTGTGGACGGCGCAAAGCGTGCCCTCGCCCGCGGCTCTGTTGCGTCCGTGTGGGTCGAGGCGATTGCGTGCAATGAGCGCGTACGACCGCTTCTGGCCACCCTCGACAACCAGTTTTCCCTGTTCGACTTTGCCCCGTGGGGTGCTCCCCGGGGCTGGTCCACCGCCGCCCGTGGTCCGCCCGCCATGGCCGATGCGTTTGTGGCCGGCGGCTTCCCGATGGAGTTTGCGCCGTGGTGGACTGCCCTCTGTGCAGTGCAGAGGCGGATGTACCAGTGGCTGCAAACCGACGTTGTCGGGGTGCGGCGGGACCTACTGACCAACCATGTGGTGCGGGAGCTGGTGGGCCACGGCGAGGCGGTGTGTGTGACCAAAGGGGTTTGCCGGATGCGCGAAGTGGTGCCGCGGCGGATGGCCGCGGCCGCCAAGATGGCGTATCGGGGATGGCTTAGCGGCGGGCATCTGGTCAGCCGGGCGGTGCGTGGCAGTGGGTCGTGGGGCAACTTGTGGGGGGGAAGAGGGTCAGAAGATATGGTGCGCCGGGTCAAGAGGGTGGCCCGGGTCAAGAGGGTGGCACCGGGAGGGGCGGCTCGACGCATAGACAGGAAGGAGCTGTAGGGGGAGAGGTCAATGTGGGTACGGTCGGCCCGGAGGGGGGGGGGGTGAGGGTAGCATGCGGGGAGAGTCTACTCGGAGGGGGCAGTTTCAGACGGAGCGTCTTCAGATACTGCGCTGGGCAGTGCGTGTTGACCCGCTCGTCTCCCTGTGCCGTTCCTTGCACGCAAGCGCAGGGCTGGACGCTGGGTCGCCTCCCATCGTGTTCGAGCAGTAACCAAATCATGTGTAAAGGCTAAAAAAACGACACGAAGATCATACACTACGCCTGAGCGAGCGCAAGAAACCACGGCACAAAAAGGGGGCTGCGCGCTCAGTCAATACCGTCTGGTAGACCGCAGAGCGTCTACTAACCGACAAAAACAATGGGCAATACGGCAGGAAGTCGGCCAAGCAGAGGCGGAAAGAGCAAGTCAGCACGACGATCCCACCCACTGGCAACAGGTCGAGGGCTCGCACACCACACAGCACGCCAAACAAAACAAGGATGTTGAACCCATTCCATGCAAACCAGGCACGACGCACGAATGCGTTTGCGTCCTGGCCTGCTCAAACTAAAGCTCAAACTTCGCTCTCGGTCACCCGTAGCACGGACACCCTCCGTCAGAAAACGGTGACAGGATGCACACTGCTTTGCGTAAACAAAACAGCGTGCCTGATGACCTGGTACTCTCTACAATTGTCCCCACGCCAGAAGCGGCAATGTCCGCTCCTCGTTCCCCTCCGAGAAAGACACACGAAAACAGCCTATCCACACCCGCAGAGCAGATTCCAACATACCATCAGCGACGGAGGCCGGGTGAAGCCGCTCGCTGAAGTCAACCGTGAGAGAGAGAAGAGTCACACCAGACTTGCGCTATGCCAAACGATCGGACGCGGATCAGCCAAGCACGCCCGCGTCCAAGTACTGTTCCGACGGCTCGGTGACGTCTGGGAGGGGGTTGTGCGGCAGTCGTCGGGAAAAGATCAGGAAATCGGATCACAGTGAAACTTACATTGTGAACATAGTTCAGTTGTCCAATCACGGCATCGAACACGTGTCGTCGTTTCTATTTTGCTTGTTTGTGGAATAATGTACTTGTAAGTAATATATTTGACAGTCCCGCCAGCGATCTAGCACGCGCCACTATTTAAGAAAACCGCGGTCGAGGCTCGTGCCTCTCCGCGATTGAAAGGGTGTACCGGTTCAAAAAAATAAGACTAGATGTCGGCACGGCACGTTGACCTCCGTACAACGACGCGCTCTGACCACCACCGTGATCGCTCACTGCATCGGCGGCTCGTTCCACCTACCCTCCGCCCCCACTCCCCCAATGAAAGAGGTCGCGTCCATACATCGGAAGCCGCGTCAGATGGCACAGCCAGCGGGTGTGCGACAGCAGCCGTCAACCTCAGGCGGCACCGGCGGTCGGGCCCCTCTCCTCCGCCTCGGCCGGAGCGGCCTTAGGCGCAACCGCCGCGGGAGGCGGACGCTCGGCGTCGGCCAATATCCCCCCCGCGGGCGCCGTGGTGGCGCTGGCGGCGGTGGGGGAGGTCACCGCGACCTGCTCCTTAACAGCCTGCTCCTCCACCGCTGCGTATGAGGTTTGCTCGACGTTCCCGGCGGCGGCGCCCGCGCTGGCTCCCCCAACAGCACGCCCTCGCCCGCCCTCCACACCCGCCCCCTCCACCCCCTCTGCAGCGGCCTTTGACGTCGCCCGTGACATCACATCCACTAGCGCCGAGTGTCCCCGCGTGGCGGCGAGCACCAGCGGCGTGATCCCCCCCGCGTCGCGCACATCCGCCGACGCACCAGCCGCCAGGAGCAACGCCACCGCCCCCCCATGTCCCCCCCGGGTAGCAGCGTGGAGGGGCGTCCCGCCCAATGCGTCGGCCGCCGCCACCTCCGCGCCGCCCCTCAGCAAAAGGGCCACCACGTCTACCGCGCCCGCCGCGCTTGCCGCGTGCAGGGGCGTCGTGCCCGTGCTCGCCGTCGTCCCCACCTCTGCGCCCGCCCTCATCAGCGCCGAGACGGTAGCGGCGTGGCCCGCGGCGGCCGCGAGGTGCAACGGCGTGATGCCCGACGCGGCCGAGGTTGCGGCCATCGCCCCCACCCCCGCCGGCGTCATCGAGCCGAGTAGCGCCGTCACGACCGGCACGCACCCACGACGAGCGGCAGTGTGCAGAGCGGTAAACCCCCCCGGTCCAGCCGCGTCGACCGGAGGGTCCGCCGCAGAGAGAAGCTCATCCACCATTACCGTCGCGTCCCGGGCAGTGGCTAGGTGTAGCGCCGTCCACCCGGCGGCCGTCACGGCGCAAACGTTGGCGCCCTTGGCCAGCAACGCATCGGCCGCGCGCACCTGGTTGTGCCACGCCGCCACATGGAGGGGCGTGGCCCCTCCTGCTGTCGTTGCCGCGTTAACCGCAGCCCCTGCGGTGGCCAGTGCGTTGATGACCGCGTCATGGCCGCCACGCGCGGCCGCATGTAGCGGGGTGGACCCGTCGGCAGAAGTGACGGGCATGGACGCGGCGGCTGCCGCCGCGGCTGCGGTGCTCGTCGCCTTCTTCTTGGCAAGCAGGGCCTTGACGACCAGCACGTGCCCATTCTGGGCCGCCACCCACACGGGCGTCACGCCGTGCGCCGAGGGGATGTCCACGTCTGCCCGCCGTGACAGCAGCGCGTGGACCACCCCGCCGTGGCCCGACTGGGCGGCCAGGTAGAGGGGCGTCGCGCCCGCCCGGCGGGTACGCGCATTGACCGCCGCCCCGCGAGCGAGGAGGGACTCGACAAGGTCCCGCAGCCCAGCCGACGCCACCAGATGCAGCGGCGTGACGCCGCCCGAGGCAACCGCACAGACGTCGGCACCCCGCGCGAGCAGAGCGCCAAACAGGGACGCGGCGGCCGCCGAAGGGTGCGCCGCCGCGGCGGCGGCGGCCAGGTGCAGCGCCGTCGCGCCCGTGTCAGACGGCGCGTTGACCGCCGCGCCACGCGCGAGCAGCGCATCCACCAGCCGCCGCTTGCCAGACGACACGGCCAGGTGGAGGGGCGTGACGCCCTCATCTGCAGCCGCATCCACATCCGCGCGCTTGGCCAGCAGCGCCTCGACGATGCGCCGGTGGCCGCGCGACACGGCGGCGTGCAGGGGGGTGTAGCCGTTGCACTTGGCCGCGTTGACCGACGCGCCCCCAGAGAGGAGGACGTCCACAATCCCGGCGTGGCCATTGGTAGCCGCCGCGTACAGGGGGGTTTCCCCATCGGGACCGGCAACGTCGATCATATCGCGGCCGGTGGCCATGGCGGCAGCGGGCACGACCGTGGCGGAGGGACGCCGACGGCGCGCAGGTCAACTCCCGTGGGGGCCAGCTGGTGACGGGAGCGATGTCGGTCGTGGCCACCGCGTCGATGGATCGTATCCGCCGCGCCAATGCGCGACGGATACCCACGCACGACGGTGGCGGGCGCCCACGTGCTGAGGCGGGCGCCGCACTAGCAGAAAGCAGCCCGGGACCCCTCCCACATGTGTGATATCGCCCCTCAACAGATGTTGTGGTGATACATTTTCAGCTCATCTCAGACGGAATAGTGGACTTCCATCATGACATGATACGTGATCATGATGGAAGCACTCTCCACGTGGCATGACAGCCACGTGGATTGTAGCCGGCGCTTATGCCCGCGACCTGGGTGGCAGGAACCCACCGGCCGAGGGGGTCTGTCACTCATGCCCCGTTCTGCACGCCTTTGGTTAAGGGCGGCCTTGTGGGTCTGAGCTGACGCATTTCATTGGTTGACAACCCCGGCAGACGCCCAGAAATGGAGTGTAGTGAGGGCCAAGAGAGACACAAACGAGCACCTGTGGCCAGACAGGCAGGGGGTGGACATGCTATCCATGGACCATTAAAAGCGCTATGAGCTGATCTTTCTTATGCTCATTTCTTCGTGTCTTGGCCGTTTGTTCTTCACGCTGCTTCACGGGGTAGCAAGCCACATGTCCGCTTTTGGGCCGTCTTAACTAAAGGTCTAATCCATATAGCTAGTCACTTGAGAAAAGAGTTTTCATTCATGCGCTTCTGGTCGGCTACGGCTCAAACTAGGTGGACCTGATCAGCATCGCGCTCCGAGCCTGTGGTAGAAAAGACAGGACCTGAATCCGTGTTCTTGCGTCAGAGTGCACGCCTGAACAGCACGGAGGGTCCTCCCGCCCATGTGGGGCGGACCGGACATGCCCGTCTTGCCCGAATGCCGATCGAGATCAAAATGGCGGGTTTTGTGTGTGCACGAACGGGGGTTACATGCTGACCCATTCCTCACCGTAGTAGGATTTACACAGCGCGCGATGCGCCAACTTCGTAATCCCGCCGCATGTGAGGACACAGTCGCAGCCGATCATAATCCCGTCGTCGCGGCCAAGGCGTAGGCCATTGCAGTGCGTGTCGCCATTGCCTTGGCCGCAAGACAACAGCCCCCCCGCCTCGTACGGAGACCTTCCGGGGACCAATTTTACGTCCACCTGGATTACTCAAGGAGTGCGTCCGGCCGGCCGCGCGCTCCCCCTCAAAAAATCGACGCACGTTGTCCACCAGGACAGCCGTCTCCTTCGTCAGTCGGTAGAAAGTGCGACGCCGACGCGAGGGGCCACCACCAGAAGCAATCTGGCGCGAGGGCGACATAGTGGCAAGCCGAGCCTGAGCGCGCACGAGGCGTTGGGGGGAGGGAGGTGGTAGGGGAGAGTGCCAGGTGCAACGGCGGCGCAAGCAGTGACGGGTTGGGGTGAAGGGAAGAGGCATGTCTGGCAGCGCTTCAGCCTGACATAGTTCAGTCCAAGTTACTTGTTTTTTATGTCATTGTACTTCTAAGGTAGCCCCCGTATCCGATTTTTACGTCCGATCGGTGGTCAGGAACAACGACCTCTGTTCTTCTCTGTCACGGCGAGGAAGCAATATAGCGTGGAACAGGGGAGAAAAAGCTCGTCCTGGACCTCTACAGTACTAAAGCACAATGCACCGCGTAGAAGAAGCTCAAAAGTGAGAAAAACGGAGGAGTTGCCGATTTTTACGAAAGAGTCACACAGCTGTCCTGGCTACGAACAGAGTGATATCTTTTAGAGCGCATGAGACCATCCCTGAAAATACAAAAAAAAAACGGCGCTATCTCATGCCTATGAGTACTGTACTCGATAGAAAACGTGAAGGGGTCGCTCCCGGCACGTACTGAGGCATGCGGGAGGCGAGAAGTCGGGTCATCTCAGGTGACTAGGTATATGGAATAGACCTTCAGGTGTGTCTGCCTTGCGCCGTTCCTCAAAAAGAGATGCGCTCGTAGGAATTGCACAAGGTAGAACGGGGCAGGAGTTTGGGACGGATGTGGCCTGTGTCGTGGAACGTGGGGAAGGTGGGCCAGCTGCCCACCTGCGTGCGTGCCGCCGTGTACCAGTGTGCCCCTCCTCGACCTCTGCACTAGGGATCGTGATCAACGCAGAGTCGTTCGTCTTTCTGAGACTCTCGGGCTACCCCCCTCGTCCCTCACTCTTATGCAACCCTCCAGGGAGCGCCCGCCCTCAGCAGGCAGTGCACCGTGCACCTCCCGCGTCATGGCGTACCCCCCTCCGCATCGGGCGGACTCGGAGCTGCTGCCCCGCCCGTACGGTCCAGGCCGCTAGCTCTGCGGCACCCCGCCGCAACTCCCCTTGGGTACCCCCTAGTGGGGCTCCCCCGCGTAGGCACTCGAATTGCCCGTCCTCATGCGCTCTCTCATCGTGCCTCTCCCGCCCGACAGTCACCCCCAGGGTGACGTGGGCAGGGCGTACGCCCTGCCACGGTCACCGCCCTCGCCAGCCTTGCACTCGCCACTCGACCCATGGGTACAGTGTGGGACCCCCGTTTACTAGGCTTGGGGGCCCAGGGCCTGCCCGCCACGCCCACGTCTGTGGCAGTATTGACCCCCAGGTAGGGGGGCAACACGTGCCATGCAAGGGGCGGCAGGCCACTAGCCTGACCCATTCCTCCCCCTGCATTTGGGTCCATACTCCCTAAGTTTGGGATAGTTAGCTTAGTAGTAAATCCAACTTGGATTTGAGGGTTTTCTGCATTTATCGTCTTGAATTTTCGTGTGGCCCGGTGGGCAGGTGCTGGGGTGGGAGATTCTGAGTGGCGAGATTCTGAGTGGACCCTTGGGGGATAAGGGGAGGGACAGCGGGGCTTGGCCCTGCGTCCCCGTCCCGACCAAGAAACTGTTGGACCACACACCATCCTCTTGTTTGTCAGTGGGGGGTTTGCCCCACAACAGGGACAGAGTGTGTGCGACTTGCACTACTTCCGGTTCCCCCGACACGGGAGGCAGCCCTTGTACACCGCCCCAACTTGGGTGCCGTGTGTGCGAGTGGTTTTTGCCACATTTGGTGGAGCAGCAGGGGACAGAGGTAAACTTTACCTCCGGGTGCACCCGGGTGTAGGGGGCCCTCTGTCTCAGAGGAACGGTGGACTTGGACCGTGTCATACGGATCGTTAGCCAACATGGCTAGCTCGGACCCCCCGTCGTCCGGGGAGTACACGGGTGACGCACGTACCTCAGTGCCTTTGAATACTGGTGAGACACAGGTGGGTTTACCTGGGGTCGCAGAGGGACTAGAGGTCCCTCAAGCCAGCAGGACTGGAAGTGCGGGCGGGCAAAAGGCCACCTCGACTCAGTCGGGAGTTCACTCGGGTGACACTTCTGATGTGGGTGGGCCGAAGTCTGGCCACCGTGTGGTATATGTAGCATCCCTGGCCCCGACTTGGCGCCGACCCGGGACTACAACCAGAGGGCACCAGGTGCCAGAACACGCCCGCCGTGTGGTGATGGTTGGCGGCCGTGGCCCGTGCCCGGCACTGGGATGCGGTGGACTACGCTATCCACACGTGAGAGAGGGATTGCGGATGGGTTTTTGCATACTTATGAGGGACTTGATTTGAGAGAATTTGAGTGTGAGATTAGTGAGTGGGAATAGAATTAGTAGTGATAGTGGCCCCCGACCTGACGAGGTTAGACTCGGGTCGGGGCCACTCGGGGTTATGGGGGGGCTACCTGGCCAACGTGCCGAGGCTCCCCCAGATGCACGTTAAGAGGGACAGCGAGGCGCCCTTGGCCCGCGCCCTCAGGAAAAAGACAACTGCGCGTTTGCTTTCCTCTTCCCCGTGTGCACTACCGTGCGTATCTGTTTGCTCTGCGAGCAGGCACGTGAGGCAACAGGCATACCATTCTCGTAGTTCCCCTTTCTGTGTTACCTGTCCCTTTCCCCCGAGGGATATTGACACGTGTCTGAGAGGATCGAGTTTTATACCACATATTTGGTGGAGCAGCAGGGGATGATTGGAGTGTTTGAGAAGAGACATTTGGGAGCAGCGGTTGGGTTGTTCCTGTTCTGTCTTTTTCTGTGGTTTGGGAATTATTTGCACCCGTTCACGGGAATCCCATTCCTGGCTCTCCAACCCCTCTCTTGTGGTCGGGCGATCTTTGGACACGCAGGCAACTGGACTGTGGCTGTCAAGAGACCAACATGGCTACCCTCCCTGGCACGACGGTGCCCGAAGGGGTAGACCCCGCGTCCCTTGACGCATCCCTGGTCACCGCGGGGGACGGTGCCCAACCCGGCGTTCTCCCTACGGGTGAAGCAGACCTGGGCGTGACATCCGGTAGCGGACTGGAGTCCACAGGCGGCCAAGCACCACCTGCTCACGTTCCTCCGGCTGTTCCTCCTGTGGGAGCCACCCCGGGGTCAACGGCGTTTGAGTCCGCTCGCAGCAGACGTCTTCCTCCTGTCGGTTCTACTCCTCAACCTCCAGGGATAGCCCCTGGTGTGTTTACTCCTGGACCCACACATGGCAGCTGGGTGTATACACCTCTTCCTGTGGGCACTAGCGATGCCAGAGGCACCGTTGTGACTGGTTCTACGGGTCTCCCTGAGACCTCGACTCCTGGGACCGGCCAAGCTTTTCCTCCCCTTGCATCCTATGGGGCGGGGAGCTCCAAGACCGGTAACCGGAGCAGCCGAAGGCGTCGGCGTCATCGCCGTCGCTCTAGCACCAGCGAGACCAGTTCCTCCAGCTCTGAGGAGGGATATGATTGGGATGCATCTCCCGGTCCCACCCGGCGCAGGCTAGTCGAGTTTGACTTCCCTGCCCACCAAGTGGGAGATGCCACCCTGAACAAGGTCACGTATTGGGGTAACTACCGGCTGGAGAACCAAGACCAAGGTTACACCCGGAAGATGGCCAAGAAGATGGCGTCCCTGAACCGGCGAATGCAGCCGAGCTTCGGAGGACATCCTAAGTTTTCCGGGAAGAGACCGGCGCTTATCTTTGCCTTCCTGCGCCGGTTTGTCAAGGCATGCAATGACAACGATGTGTCTGAGGGCAAGGCTCTCTACCTCCTGGTTAACTTCATGACCGGAGAAGCGGAACAGCGGTTTGCACAGGTTCTACCAGACTCTGCCGGACACATTGTCGGACGTACCGTCGCGAGTTATCCGGAGGCGGTCAACTGGCTCCTGTCCAACTACGCTGACGCGGACTCTCTGCGTACAGTAGTCGGCAGGCTGAACCGGGCAACCATGGAAAGACAAGAGACTCCAGAGGCGTTCGCCCGTCGTGTCCGGGAGATGAGCGATGCTTGTGGCAACGTTTACCCTGAGGACAGGCTCAAGATGATCTTCTCGGAAGGGCTTCCTGAATATCTTCAAGTGGATGCGGAGAACTACAACCAGGAACATCAAGAACGTACCTTCCAGCAGTTGATGGCCTACACCCAGGGCAAGTACCGGCAAGCCAGGGCCCTCCAAGCTCCCATGGTATCAACTCCCAAGCCGTTGTCGCGAGTTCGACCCGAACCCGACAAGTATAAGGGAGGTGATAGCCCTGTACCAGTACTCGCAGTTGGCGAGGCCTCACCCATGGGGTCAGGGGACAAGTGGGGCGGCTTCGTTTCTAAGGAGCAACCATCCCTGGTCGCCCCCAAGCAAGTCAAGAACCAGCGGTTCCGGTCTTGTTGGCTGTGCCAGAAGGAGGATCACATGTCCTACCAGTGCCCGACCATTCCCAAGGACCTCCAGGAGAAACTCAAGCGTCAAGGACTGGTGTTTGCAAAGGCGGTCAACTGGGCTGACCGGCGAGCACCCTCCAAGATGGACCAGGCACAGGTACACGCAATCCGAGTGGCAACCTTACAGAGCATCACGGAGGCTCTGGCAAGGGAAGCTCCTACGGACTTTGACCTGGAGACCGAAACCTCTAAGGACTCCTCGGACCCGGGAAACGAGTAGGGCAGGCGCTCTCCCCAAGTGTCTTCCCGAATCTCCGACGGCAGGGTACTTCTACCTGTTCTCCCCTTGCGTGCCGGGAGAAAGGACGGCAGTTACCCGCTCAACCGGTAGCCGCCTGGACACCCTGTTTGTTCAAGGGGACATTGCTCGTCCTGCGTAAAGAAAACCTCAAGATTAATGCTCGTGTGCGTGTGGGGGATAGTCTCCCCCAAGCTGTTACGCCGGTGGTTGACACGGGAGCCGGACCAAGCGTCATCACTGAGAACCTGTTACCTCCGGGCTGGCGTCGACATGCCTGGAGAGCGCCTACCCGGACCCATATCGTCGACGCTTCGGGTCAAACCCTACGACCGCTTGGCCGTCTTTCTGTCGCCATCTATGTCAACAATGAACCAATGCTTTTTCCCTTTCTAGTAGTCAAGACCCTATCAGTCCCCCTCATCCTAGGCTGGGACTTCCAGAAGCAGCATGTCAAGAGCATCCTACCCGGAGAAGGGAAGGTCCAGTTCAACCATGGGTTTGTGTCACCGGTATTGGAACATCTGGACGCCAAGGTTCGTGTAGCCAAGAGCAAGAGGGAACGCATCCCACCCTCTACCTTGACTCTCTTCAAACCGGTGCTCCTACCTCCTCGCTCGGAGACCAAGGTTCAAGTAACGACCCGGATTGCAGGTCAATGGCTGATCTACGGACGTAAGGAATTTCTGGCGAAACACCGGTTATACTTGGCCCACGGACATCACAAGAAGGTAGAAAGGCACACCCCGTTCTCGGTGCTAATCGTCAACGTGAGCCGGAAGCCAATAACCCTCGCCAAGGGCACCCGAGTTGGTACAGCAGAGCCTTACCGGGGATCCGCCCGTGCTATGAGCAAGGAAGACCTCCTGAACCTGCAACAAGAACTGGCATCCAACTTGACGGCCTTAGACGTACCTCCGAAGCAAGAGCAGGCTGGCAGCGCTACTCCGAAACCCGAACAAGCACCACCCGGGATGCCGAAGGTCAAGCAAGAAAATGTCCCTCCCGACTTGAATGAGGCACTGGAGAAGCTTCTCCAGGAATATCGGCACCTGTGGTCGGGAGAGCTGGGCAAGATGGACGCCACTCTACACCGGATTCAACTCAAGCCGGAAGCTAAGCCAGTACACATGCAACCATATCGGGCCGGACCTCATCGCCGGGATGAGATTGAGAAGCAGGTTAACAAGATGCTCAAGATGGATGTTATCGAGCCGTCTGATGGCGAGTGGGCTTTCCCGGTGGTAGTCGTCCCGAAAACCGGCGGTCACTTCCGTTTCTGCGTTGACAACCGGCGCCTGAACGAGATGACAGTCAAGGACGTATACCCGATACCCCGGATGGATGATTGCCTCGACTTTCTTGGTGATGCCACCCTCTTCTCGACGCTGGATTGTAATGCCGGTTACTGGCAGATCCCTCTGGCTGACGAGGACATGGACAAGACCACGTTCACGTGCCACCTGGGACTATTCCGGTGCAAGCGTCTTCCTTTTGGTCTCACCAATGCTCCGGCGACCTTCCAAAGAGCCATCGACATCATCCTGTCCGGGCTAAGGTGGAGAACATGTTTGGTCTACCTGGACGACATTATCGTTTTCTCCAAGACCCCAGCGGAACACCTGGAGCACCTTCGGGAGGTCCTGGCCCTCCTGTCCAAGGCTGGAGTTACCCTCAAGGCCGAGAAGTGCCACCTGTTTGAGACTGAGGTGGAGTATCTGGGGCATGTGCTGAGTCCGGGGGAGCTCCGAGTCAATGAGAAGAGCATCAAGGCCCTCCGGCATGCACGGCAACCCAAAACCCAGACGGAACTCAAGAGCTTCCTGGGTATGTGCAACGTCTATCGCCGGTTCGTACGGGACTATGCTCTGATTGCCCGGCCACTGACCAAGCTGACCAGCAAGAAGCTTCCCGCACAACTCCCGGTGTTCGACGAGAAGCAGACCGCGGCCTTCGAAGAGCTCAAGAAGCGCCTGACCACCACTCCAGTACTGGCGTTACCCAAGCGGGAGGGCCAGTTTGTTCTGGAGACGGATGCCTGTGGCGTCCAGGTGGGGTGCTCACTACTCCAGCAGCAACCTGATGGGCACTTTCTCCCGATAGGCTACTACAGTCGCGTCTTGACTCCAGCTGAGAAGAACTATTCCACGACCGAGCGCGAGTGCTTGGCAGTCGTCTGGGCTTGCTTCCTGTTACGGCCATATCTTGAAGGACAAGAGTTCCTCATCCGGATGGATCACGCCAGCCTAAGATGGCTGCTATGTATGGACAGCAGTCAAGGAAGGGTCGCCCGGTGGCGCCTACGCCTTTCGGAGTTCAAGTACAAGGTGTGCACCAGAGCAGGGAGGGAGCACCACTGCGCTGACACCATGTCCCGGCTGGAGACTCCTGCAGCCGATACCGGTCCTATCCCGGAGGAAATACCTTGCTTCATCCTCCCGAATGTCGGACGTGGCTGGCACGCTCCCCTGTATGAGACACCTGAAGCTCATCAACCGGTGACCATTCACCGGATGCTGGAGGCACAACTGACGGATCCTCAATGCTTGGAGCTTCACCACCAAATGGACCTGAACCGGAACAGTCGTTTCTCCGAGTCTACGGACGGACTCCTAGTACGGGTGTCACCCTTCGATGGGGCCACTCAAGTCTACGTACCCCGGGGCCTACGAGCTGACATTCTACGCCTGGAGCACTCGTCTCCCCAGGCCGGACATCCTGGTATCAATCGGATGTATGCTTCCATGAGACGACACTATTACTGGGAAACCATGGCCAGTGACGTCCATAAGTACCTGGAGGCTTGTGTTTCGTGTGCAAGGAACCGGTTGTCCCAGAGGAAGAAGACTTCTAAGCTACGCCTATTCCCTGCGGCGGAGCCCTTTGCAAGCTTAAGCATGGACATCCTGGGGCCCCTACCTGAAACATCCAGTGGCAACATATACCTGCTCATCATTTGTGACCGGTTCTCCAAGTTCACTCGAGCAATCCCGCTGAGGACCATCACGGCTCTGGATGTCACGTCAGCCTTTTGCGAGTACTGGATAGCTGCCTACGGCCCTCCAGACTCCGTCTTAACCGACAACGGTCCCCAGTTTGCATCCCTGTTCTTCCAAGGAGTCTGTGACCTGATGGGCATCAAGAACTTGTACACTACGACGTACCACCCTCAAACGAACGGCCAGGTGGAACGATTCAACCGGACCCTAGTAGACATGCTACGGCACTACGTGGAGGAGCACCAAGAAGACTGGGACGAGCTCCTGGCTGTCCTCACTCTAGCCTACAACTCCCGAGTTCACCGGACAACGGGAGTCGCTCCACTCGACTTTGTCACCCCAAGGCGGCTGACCAACTTCTCCCTGGAAAGAATACCAGATGGTCTCCAGCCTGCACTGAAGTCAGGTCCCAAGGCAAAGGATGAGTTCCTGGAACAACTGAAGCTCCTGCTCCCAAGAGTTAAGGAGTCAATCTCGAAGACCCAGGAGCGATACAAGCGGGGCTATGACAAGGGCGTTCGGGAAAAGAACAAGGAACTGGGTGGCGACTGGGTTTTTGTGGACAACCATAGCAAGACCCGGGGGAAGCTGGAATCGAAGACGGATGGACCTTATGAGATCCTGAATACGGACGGTTGGACCTTTCTTCTAGACGTGGATGGCTCCCCGTACCGCGTGAGCAGCGACCATGTCACCCGAGCTCCACAGCCAAGCCAACGGGACTTGACCCGGCGCAAGCGGGCCCCAGTACCCTGGCTATCCCAAGAAGAAGGTCGGGAATATGTCTACGTCAAGTTTGTGGACCATGCCTGGAGAGACGGACGCCTGTACCTGCGAGTACGCTGGTTCGGTTTTAACCCGGCAGATGATACCTGGGAACCCTCAAACCGGCTACCCATCGCGGATGTCTGTGCCTACACGCGACGGAACGGGATAGAGGGCACTCCAGTGGCCAGAGCCGGCAAGATTCTGGAGTCGGACTCGGAGGAGGACCAAGAGGATGGGGCCAACCAAGACCCTCGGGACGAGCCGAGTTCATCCGCAACGGATGCGGAACAAGAGGATTGAGAAGAAGGGAACGGGTATATCAAGGAGAACACGCAATACAAGCATGGAACAATCAAGGAAAACAAGCACCCGCTCGGGCAACCCTTCTCTCCCCCTCTTCCCTCCTCGCTTCTCCCAAGACCCTCACCCTCCTTGCCTCCAACTACTACTCCCGGCGCGGACGCTGAGCCGCGGGAGTGTCCTCCAGCGCTGCCTCCGCGGCACGACGGGAACCGGAGGAAGACGGGATGACGTAGTGCGGTGGACGCGGTGCATCCCGGTATGACGCCATCGGAGTAGTACCGGTAGTTGCCGGGGGCTCCCGCTCATCCAGATATGCCCGTCGGCGCCCCTGGAAGCCAGTGAAGGTTTCTGACCACTGCTGGGCCAAGCCATGCCGCGTCAAGGTCGCCAGAAGTTCGCCAACCACCGGGCTGTTCGACATCTGGCCGCTGTCCGCGCAAGCAAACACCCGGTCAACCACGTTGTTTAAGACGCTGGCGTAAGTACCCAGTACCAGGGAGGACCCAACGCCTTCAACCTGCACCGGAAGACGACCCAGCTGGTCTTCAATCATACCGACGTCGTACTGGTCGCATGTCGGACCACCTTGGACCAGGTACCAGTCAGGCACCCGGAAGCAGGTAAGGCGCAGAGTCGGCGCCGGAATCTCGAACCGCCCCGAGGATGACACCACCGGACGGTCCACAACGGCCCCCGAAACCGGAGTACCCAACTCCAGCGGAGGCACAGCGCCGCCGGCGTTGGAAGAAGGCGTCCGAGGCGGAGCGGCCGGAGTGGTAGGCGACCGCACGGTCACCCCCAGACTCGCCGCAGACAGGCGCGGTGCCGGAGGAGCTTGAAGTACCGGCACAGCCGGAACAGGGCGTGAACGCGCCGGCGACGGTTCAGGCGAGGCCACCGGGGCGACAGGTGCAACAGGAGGAAGCGGAGCCGCCGCAGACGCCTGACCGACCGCCGCGGCCCATCCCGACTCCTGCACCGGCGGCCCAACTGGCAGAAGATCAAGGGCGGCCGGGGCAGGAAAGCTACCTAGCTGCGGCGACGCCGGAAGCGGCGTCGCCAGCTGCACCTTGGCCGGAGAAGACTGGTAGACCACCTGCGCCCAACCGAAGCCATCCCGACGCGGGCGGTTCTGGTCGGCAATCGCGTTCAAGAAGTTCCGGTCATGCACCGGCACCAGACGCCGGAAGTCAGTCATCGCCTGGAAGAGCCCCTTGTACTCTTCGTCCTGGCTGCACAGGAAGTCGACGGTCAACTTGTCGACAATCCAGACCATCAGGAGGTCAGGGAAAAACCAAGCCGGTTGGACACCAAGACCTCGTGAAGCCAGTGGTTGGCCGCCAAGACTGTCATCTCGGACGTGTACATCATGTACTGGATCGAGTGGAAGAAGCCCTTGATCGACGCCTGAGTCAAGGCGTCCAAGAAGTACCAGGTGAAGGGGATGCTGGAAGGAGCAAACCCGACCGGGATCTCGACTTCCTGCTGCTGCGGGATGACCTTGGGTAGTACGCCGCCCGGTTAGCCTTATCCAGCTTCCAGAACTCCTGATGTTTGCAGCTCACGAGGAAGTCACGCTGACGGCCGCGTCGCTCGCCTTGCTCCCGTGCCGGTGACAACTTGGAGTACTTCCGGGTCAGGAAAGGCGGCTCCTAGAGCGACCATGCTCGGACGGGGGTCGCAGTTCAGGCTCCCCGACCCCTTGAGCGCCTCGTCCCAGACCTTGAGCGCCCGGTGACGTACCCTTCCTCCTCCGGCCACCGGAGAA